>OY998175.1:70664260-70895106 GCA_963921935.1 Galeruca laticollis
CTCTAATTGTTGGGTTTCGAGTTGAGCAGGCACTTACAAGGCAAACTATCTTTTATTAATGGGCGTTTACGACCATTAAACTAAATACTAAGGATTTAAAGTTACAATAGGCATTCAGCCAGTCCAAGATTTCCATACAATGTGAAAGCTCTCGTGATTGACTCGTCATCGTGATATATACATCATGTCAT
This sequence comes from Galeruca laticollis, assembly GCA_963921935.1. NCBI lineage: Eukaryota > Metazoa > Arthropoda > Insecta > Coleoptera > Chrysomelidae > Galeruca > Galeruca laticollis. The sequence goes on from OY998175.1 coordinate 70,664,452, forward strand.
ATCACAACACATTCTATCACTTTCCTTCAATTAATTAGGACATTCGGTATAATTAACATCAATAGAAGAAAAAACAATTGAACTAGTTGTGATTTACAAATACCTAATCACTAAAAATATGCGTAAAGCGACTACGAAAGAAGAAAGAAATGAGGGTTTGGTGTTAAGCGAAATGGTTTTTAGTTCTCCTACAACCGGTAAAGAATATGTTTAATAATTATGTTTGATTGCTGTTGGCAGATCTATTAAATATTTCTTTAAAATTGTGTGGTTTGGGATTTTGTGGTTTACACAATTATGTACACGTGTATACGGATGTACCTGGTTGGGGTTAAAGAAGAATTGAAGCAAACGTCTCTGGCAATAAGGCGAGAGTTCAGTATTTGTGAATTTTAACTTGAAGGTTAGCACAATGCATTTTTCGTTCATGGGTGATAACAAGGTTAAATTATAATATGAATTTGGACCTATTTAAACTACTATTAGACTAATGGATGAAAAGTAATTCGGGAGCCAAAAATATACAGGTGTTTTCCAGTGCAACTTGTGAAGGCTATCCTACCGTCTTCATTAGCAATTTAACTGAAGCATCGGATTTGGTACCAAACTTTGACGAAATTGTAGAAGATGAGGATCAAATTTCACCTTCACCTAATTCGATGGAAGAAAAAGAAAAGCCAAAATGATCACGCTGGTTGAAATCGAATTGTGCTGAAAATATTGCAAAATGGAGGCGTTATGATTGCTTGCCTTACAAATCCCAAAAAAGGATACGTGAGGCGAAGTTGTTCCGACCAGTAGACTAAACAAAATGTAGATTCAAATGTGTAGGAAACTTTATTGAGGACAGGAGGGAAGAAAATTGCAAAATATTTTGGAGTTTATCAAACTACCAACGGCAGAAAGACTTTATTTTAAAGCTCGAAAATTCGAATATCCCACGTCGTCCTAACGCGAATGTTTCGCTCAATCAACGACGACAATGTAGCCGTTCCTCCCATTTTATTAAAAATGATATTAAAATACGGGTCTGCCAAAAGTTTTTTCAAATAACACTATGCGTAAGCATCGGACCTATCATAACTGCCTTTAAAGGACAAAGAGGCGGAGCTTTTCTGGAAGCAGATAAACGGGATAAAAAATCCCCACCAAACAAAACAAAACTTAAGGATGTAGACTTAGTCAGCATATTCAAATGGTCCCCACAATGGAGTCACTGTAAACTTTCAATTAATAGAATGTACGTTTTGTATCAAGACTTCTGCCGAAATAATAGCAAGACACCTTTAAGTAAGTCTACAGATATATAGAAAAATATTTTGAACTCACTATAATTTGTCATTTTTCGTGCCAAAAAAGGATCAGTGTGTGTTATGCAACCAGTAAAGTGAGGTAAAAGAGTGGCAAATTATCTGATGACCTGATAGCAAACTATCAAGACCATCAAGTCAAATAATGCGAAGCAAATGAAGGTAAAGAACAGGACAAACAAAAATCAAATTCGAATCCAGGATTTTTGTCTGTAACTGTTGATTTACAGAAAGTTCTTCAGATTCCGTTTGCTAACAAATTTCTCCTCTATTATTCCCGAAAACTATGCATGTACAACTTTACAGTTTATGAGTTAAAGCCTCCCAACGATGCACACTGTGTGGTATGGTCAGAATTAAATGGTAAAAGAGGCAGAAGAGAAGTTGGAACTGTAATAGTACATTGTATTAATCAACTTCCAGAAACAGTTAAAGAGATTTCAATATTTTCGGATACCTATGGCGGACAAAACCGTAACCAATATCTTGCGGCATTATTCCTCTACCTTATTCAAACTACTCATTTAAACGTTAAAGAACAAAATTTTCGTTTATGGACGTGGATAGTGTGCACAGTACCATCGAAAAAAAAAACAACGTTTCGTACCTGTCTATTCATTGTATAACTGGATGACCATTATGAGAAGAGCAAAATCAGCCAGAAACCGTTCAACTGTACGTCCCTATAGTGTGCAACGATTAGAATGTACTGACATTATGGATCTAAAAGACTTATCTAAGAAAACTATAAAAAATCGTGTCAAAGACGAAGATGGGAATCAAGTTATTTGGTTGCGGATTAAATGTTTGCGTTATGAAAAGCAAAACCCTTGCAAATCATATTCCGGTACGGCCACAGTGGCTCCTACAATACGCTGAGTGTACTTGACCGAGGAATAAATCCAAACATAAGCAGAACTAGTATTAGAAAAGTATACAATACGCCATTTCCTATCAGTACACAAAAAAAATGGTCTCCTAAATTTTTGTCGCAAAGGAATTATACCACAGGAGCTGTACCCGTGGTATGAATCTCTCCCTGTAGATGATAAACTAAAAGAGACTGCTGAACTAGTTGTAAGTGAAGAGGACTATTATTCTGACGAAGATCAATAAAACTGGATATTCTTTTTTTATTACGTATCATATTTAGTTGTGTTAATTAGAGTGTGTATTTTGCGTTGACTTTGTATTGCTTAATAATAATAATGGTTAATTTCTGCAAATGTGCTTATTTTTTCAATTGCTAAAATTAACTAACGAGATTTTCTTAGTTTTTTTCCTGTAGGACTTTGTGAAATTGGTTTTATATTATAAACTAATACCTAACAACATAGTATAACTCAAAATATGAAAAATAAAATATTACATTTAAATACTGATTTAGAAGCTATCAATAATTTTCTCCAAACTATCAAAATACCTGTCAGTGAGTTTTCGAAGTAATAGGACGAAATATAACTGATTTAACTGTATCGATCACTGGCCAGGTGAAGAATGAGATTCACAGATGCGTCAATTTATATGCGAGTTCGGTACCTTTAGTCTTGACCTGCCGAAAACTGGTGATAGGATAATGAATAAGTATGGTGGCTACAAAAAGGATTGATTTTAATATCAGTTCTTCAAAAATTTGTGAATTATAAATTATGGGATATTAAGGGCTGAAATTATTCCAAAAAATTAGTGCTCGAATGTGCCAAAATGTTTGGTCGGGAAATAAGTGGACTGTACTTTGTATTTGCTTTGATAATTAATTCAATTTGATTTGATATGCCTGCAATGAAAATGGCGAGAGAATAAATGCAAAAAATAGGCAGCATATATCACTTACCCTTATTCTGAGAATAGGTCTTCTTGTCGGTACCAACTGTTGATCTAGACCACAACGTGAATTGGAGAGTCTGGAACTATGCACATAAATGAGAGAAAGTACTAACGAGTTTTTTAGATAGCACGTACATCTATTCACTTTAGATACTACTGTCAACTTCTAATCAGATACTACTTCCGGCAATATCCAAAAAGGGGCGCGAGCCGAACTCTACTGCTTTGATGTAATGCTAAATTCTTCCAAAATTGAACTAAATTATTTCTGCGGGGATTGAACACTAATTAACGTCATTAATTCACGGAAATTGATGGTAGTTATTTTAAATATGCCATCAAATAACGGTCCCCTTTCTGTTTGCGATTGTTTCTTATGTTTTGATGCAAATATATTTTATTCGGTTATTTTGTATAGATACTCTTATTGCAATTATTTATCTACAATTTCAATTCCATTGTCAATCTAAGTTGATAAACAATATATTTAATTCAATCCAATTGAATATTCGGCAAGGTTGTCAATAAAATAAAATGGATATCAAATTCCTTCCTTCCTAGAACAATAGATCTATTTGAGAATTAACAGTATGATTGAAGAACTTTTCAAATAAGCTACCACTTGAAAAAGTATTCTGTGATAGCCTCCGAAATCCACAAAACCATATTATTTATCCAAAAATTGAGTTGTTCCACAATTCTATTAATTAGAATTTAATTTCACGTTATTCAACATGGACGGTTCTATGTTCAACACAGAATATTCTCATCGAAACAAAATGCTGCTTTGATACCCGTATTGTAAACAATAGTATATGTAACTAGATATTTGTAATAAGATTGTAATAAGATTGAATTACTAACTAAAACTCGTTTTCCAACATATGATTGTGATTTTTTTGTTTCAATGAAAAATCTGTTTCATCGGTCAAAATCGCTATACGGTCATTAACCAGACTAAATGAGTAATGACCATAAATGGGCTAACAAAAGGCAACGTTATGAATGTGTGATGTGTAACAGATATTACAAAGCGTATTGATAAAGGAGAAAAAAGCAAGCATTCGAAAATAACGACCGCCATTATAATCTCGTAAAGGGAACGATGTCACATTTACATAAAAAACACGTTACTGATATTTACTTTAATGCTTACGAAATACATGAAATATTGAAAAACTGTTATGTAAGGATTTATAAATCGTTAGTACACTTCTGGATAGGATAGTAGTCGATTACAATAACAATATATTTTTGTTACAGATAGAATGGTGAATAATTGACTATTGGTTCCTAAGCATGGACATGCTGCAGATTTTTTAAAAAACGGTGAGCATTTGAAGCAATATTAATCACTGAGAACTTATTAATACCAAATCGATACTCAGTTGAGTTTGATCGAATGAGTGGGGCCATTTATCTATATTGTATTTAACAACGGAGAGGAAGTACATATATGAATGTGCAGCGAAAATAAAATTATTAGTTTGATTTTAAATATCTGATATTTGGAGAATTCCGTATCTTCCAGAGTACGCATGAACTTTTAGAGATGTTTGAAAAATTGATTGTTTCATTCTACAATTAAACTTTGTCTAATGGAGACTTAGAAATGAAGGATTTACTTAGCCGCAGAACGTTTTTACCCTGTTCACTCACTTTTAGGGAACTGTTTTAAAAATGTCAGTAATTGCTGGACGAATTTATTCTCATGTTGAAGCTCAGAATGTATGAACTTAGTACATGGAGCGGGGGAATTTTCAGGTAAAAATATAAGCGCAGTAATTTTTAGATTTCAAATTATGCAGACATCTTTAGCACGGTTTGTTACATGCAAAGAGACATGTTTTATGTCAGAACATTGGATGTTCAGAATAAATGACAACTAAATCCAGCAATTATGGTACATCTTTTCATAATTAGCACTTTAGGCATAGTAGGCTAATGACAATAATAATAATAATAAATTGTTTATTACAGATTAAAAATTAAAAACACAAATAACAATATACGAATACACAATAAACTCTGTAAAAGGAGATATAGAACAACGTAGCACAACAAGAATGCTGTTTCTGCTGATCAAAGCTCTAGTCTTTTTCAAGAAAATAAAAAGACTTATTCTACTAGTACATAGAATAAATCAAATACGCCATAGTTAAATTACAGTAACTATAATTTGATATTGAATTAACAATTGCACGGAAAAAAGAGGTTTAGTGAAGATAGCAAAATAGTTTTTACTGATACGATGTTGCTACTGTCCCTAAAAAATTTTGTTATAGGAACAAGAGGGTCGTATCAAAAACTAAACACGTTTAGTATCGGTTGCAAAATAAATTACGAGTAAAGTTTGTGCAATTCCCAGTGATCTTAACATAAATATCAGTCACGAGCACTACACGGAAAAAAGAGGTTTAGTGAAGATAGCAAAATAATTTTTACTGATACGATGTTGCTACTGTCCCTAAAAAATTTTGTTATAGGAACAAGAGGGTCGTATCAAAAACTAAACACGTAGAGTATCGGTTGCAAAATAAATTACGAGTAAAGTTTGTGCAATTCCCAGTGATCTTAACATAAATATCAGTCACGAGCACTACACGGAAAAAAGAGGTTTAGTGAAGATAGCAAAATAGTTTTTACTGATACGATGTTGCTACTGTCCCTAAAAAATTTTGTTATAGGAACAAGAGGGTCGTATCAAAAACTAAACACGTTTAGTATCGGTTGCAAAATAAATTACGAGTAAAGTTTGTGCAATTCCCAGTGATCTTAACATAAATATCAGTCACGAGCACTACACGGAAAAAAGAGGTTTAGTGAAGATAGCAAAATAATTTTTACTGATACGATGTTGCTACTGTCCCTAAAAAATTTTGTTATAGGAACAAGAGGGTCGTATCAAAAACTAAACACGTAGAGTATCGGTTGCAAAATAAATTACGAGTAAAGTTTGTGCAATTCCCAGTGATCTTAACATAAATATCAGTCACGAGCACTACACGGAAAAAAGAGGTTTAGTGAAGATAGCAAAATAATTTTTGCTGATACGTTATTGCTGCTGTCCCTATAAAATTTAGTTATAGGTTACAAGAGGGTCGTATCGACAAACACATTTAGTATCGGTTGCAAAAAAAAGTGGGCGTCTTTTAATGGCGTAATTTATAAACCAAATATGATTGTAGTTGTTGACACTGACGAGTTTGTTCCTAAGTTTGGGTGAGTAGACTCATTATTCTATAATATAAATCATGATTTATACCTTTCTTGTAAATTAATTGATGTTGTACAATTCAATTTTCACATTCATTCTTATGAAGTTATCATTAACCATAATGTATATTTTGGAATTCATGTTAAAGACCTGTATGATCCATTTCCTAGCCACGTTGTTCGTTTGAATAATAAGAATTATGTCACTTTATGTTGTTATTTTAGTTGAATGTATTTGTTTCAATATACAGTGTGTCTCTAGATGGAGATTTTTGGAATTCATGTTAAAGATCTGTATGATCCATTTCCTAGCCACGTTGTTCTTATGAATAATAAGAATTATGTAACTTTATGTTGTTATTTTAGTTGAATGTTTTTGTTTCAATATACAGTGTGTCTCTAGATGGAGTTGACAAGAAGAAAAATCTTTATTACTGATTTTATAACAAAAATTCATTCTTTGCTAGTCAAAAAATGGGTTCCCCATCTAAAATCTGAGATAAGATTAGAGTGATAATAAATTATTAAGAATGCATGAAACATGCAAAGAAGAAAAATTACAAAATTCACATTTTTATTTTAAAATTTGTTCTGTCTTTTCCATAATTGCGGTTCATACTCCTCTTATCAAAATTTTTATACAATATATTAAATAATAGTACTTCTCTTCTGAAACATTTTCATGTTTTCTCAATTTATGAACATCTTATGAATCTAATCTTTGATTTTTCTTGTGAAAAACCCAATTTTTTGACATCAAAGATAAATATTTTTTTCTTGTTAGCTCCATCCAGTGACACACTGTATACAGATATATTTTCTGTAAGGTAAACTGTGAAAAGAAAAGAAATTTTGTCCCAATACATTCTATCTTTTTTTCAACACCGACTAAAATTAGAAATAACTTCTTAATGAACCTGTGATAAGTTGTCTACCTTTAAGCAAACATCACATTTTAATTTTTAATTTCAATTTACTCGATAATAAAAAAAGATTATTAAAAAACCTCTCGAACATTTTGATTTTGAAAATCCCATTTTTTTAACCACGCTCAACGTATACTTATAGGGTTATCCACATTTGAGTAAATATGGTGTTTTTTATGAGACACCCAGTATATGTTTCCAAATGTCATTTAGGGTTTTTCATTACGAATCCAGTGATGCCAAGTTTGATCGAATTGTGTTAAACGGCTACGAACATATGGACGAAAAACCTCCTAAATCATTGCAACATACTTTTAACCTGAATCTCTGCTAGTTTCAGTCATACTCATTATACATGTGAGCAGGTTCTTTGCCCATATCTTCGCCGTCGATTGAAATAATCAATGGGTTTGTAAGAAAATATTTAATCAAATATGGAAAAATATATAGGTGTCCCATTAAAAAAACTACTAAAATAATTTTCACTCAGTATAGCTTGGGCGTAGTTAAAGAATTGGACCCTCAAAATCAAAATTGACCTGTTCCAGCGTTTTTAAATTCATATAGTCAAGTTAACAGGGGGGGACTTTTGCCAACTAGACTAGTGGCAGACATGAAAAGGAAATAGCATTTCATGAGTAGCATACACTAAACGCTTTTGTCATAACTACTGTACTTCCATTATGCACCATGAAGCCTTTCAGTGATAAATACCAATTGAATTAGTGATTACTACAAAACTAATTAGTAATTTCCACTAAGTAATACTAGTGGCAGGCATTAGAAGGATATAGCATTAAATACAGATTTCATGAGTAGTGTACACTGAACGTTTTTGTCATAACTACTGTACTTCTATTATGTACTATGAAGTCTTTTAGTGATAAATACCAATGAATCAGTACCTGCTACAAAACTAATCAGTAATATCCACTAAGTAGTGGTAAATAGGAAAATGACAATCAGTACTCACTACTAAACAAATTAGTAATATCCACTAAATAGTGGTACATAGCAAAATGGCAGTCAGATATTGATACAAATTTTGTCAGTAGTTCTTACTGAACACATTAGTGGTGGACACTAAGTACCTGTTGGTAAATTAATTTGTTCTGGGCACTAAAAATTTAGCTGTCTGTATAGGTACAAAACTTTTTTGCTGTGATTACTGAATTTTAGTCTTGGCAGCAAATTATTTTTTTCAGTGTGAGATAGAAAGGAAACATCATAACCGACAGATAAGAAAAGCAATGTTCATGTGATATTGTATGACTCAAAAAGATGTGGTTTCATTTTTTTAAAATGAGCTAATAGGTAATGTTTTAATTCATTCAGGGATTTTATTGTACAAGTTGTATATATTATAAGAATATGACTAAGGAAATACGGTTGTTCTGTAAGTAGGTGGAGATATTAAACCTTTGGACCTGACATTAATATTATGAACGTCTGTCCTAAACTTAATTATGTCATATAAATATGGCGGGCATTTTGTTATTATTATACGATGATAGAGACAAAGAGCATGGAGTTTCGTCAGTTCGCCAAATTAAGCCAATTGGCATCCTTAAGTTTATAAAAAACACTCTTATACTTCCTAGTACAATATGTTGCAATCACTCTTTGATTCCAACAATAAAGTAGGGTCGACCTTTCAATTGTCGAAATTTAGTTGACTATAACTCATTGGTGCCGGTTAAAATTATTCTTGGTTTTTAAATTTTTGCAAATAATTAAACCCAACTGATTTTAATAGCAAATATACTTAACTGAAACCTCCTAAATTACCTTTTAATCACATAAACAATAACTGCTACTTTACAATAGGTTTATGATAAAACACATTCATCCACAGGCCTCTCATTCACCCTTAATTAAAAACTACAATTAAATTATTTTACATTCACCAGAAATATACAAAGAAATTGAAATGAGGAAACACTATGAAGTCCTATCTGTTGGTGATGAGACAAGTAACAAAATTATAAATTCACTTATCTTTTGAAATTGTTAGCACCTCTGTAACAATAATAAACCATTCTCCAATTTTCTGGTGCGCTGGTCAAAGGTTCCCTTTTTGTCAGTTATTTATCAATATATTACTTCTTTCACAACCCCATTTATCACTGAATTTCCATTAATACTTTTAACAACTTTACCGGGAGTGGGGAACTGGCTTTACAATACCACTCTTTTCTTAAAAATAGTTCAATTAAATATTTTTTGAGTATTTCAAAAAGTGACAATAAATGTCATCATTTTATAGACTACTTATTTCTGATAAAAAAATACTGAAAATTTTCCATTCATAATTTGGCAGATGCCAAACACAATATTCAAATGAGGTTAGATTATTGACTTCCCCAACACCATAAATAAATCTAAGACATGACTTCTGCACCTTTTTTATCCTGTCAATATAATTCTTATCAAGCAGGGACCATACACTACATCTCCGTAATTAAAATGCGATAAGAATAAGGATTCCGTTAGTAATATTTTTAGCCTAGAGCTTAGAATATTTCGATGTTGAAATACAATTTTTAATGAACTGTATGCTTTTTGAATGCAAATGGATACATGTTTTCTAAATTTAAGATCAGAATCTATAAATAATCCTAAGCTTTTGGATACATCAATGCAACTAATTTCCTTATTTTGCAACGAGATTTGAATATCACTCCTAATATTCTCTTTATTCTTTTCGAAAACCATAGCAGTTGATTGAGAAGGATTCAATCTTAGTTGATGTTTATCAGATGCAACTACAACACTTTTAAGTTTTTCTGAAGCATTCGCCAAGTCAGTAGGTGAGAATGTATAGTATACTTGAGTATCATCAGCATTACAATGGACACTTACATTGTCTAAATTACATGTTAAATTAGAAATATAAATACGAAATAGGAGTGGTCCAAGAATACATCCTTGTGGAACACCTTAAGATATATTTAATAAATCAGAAGCACCACAGTTAGTTTTAACATATTGTTGCCGATTACAAAAATAACTTTTTAATAGTTTCATTTTTCACTTGATCATTACTGCTTTATAATACCTTGGCAACGATTGCTATTAACAAATCCATAACGGCTGGGGCGTTATGGAGGGCATCATGAATCATAACGCCCGCTAAATGTTGTTTTCTGTAGTTCAGTCAATTAATTACTCAGAAAAGTTTTATTTATAACTGTACATAAAAAACGGACTAATAATTTTCTCTCAAATAGAAATTACTATTTTCGAATGTTCTTGAAAAACTAGTACCGAGTTTGATCTGTGAGTTGACCGATGATGAACTTCTCAATGTGCATTCAGTTTCGTTCGGAACGTTAACATTTTCGGAAACGGAATGGACTAACATTATAGCAATTTTGTTCTTCGAGAAAATATTTTCTTCAATTTAGCTCTCCGCTACCGTACTACTCTTCCATTTTCCATGTAATTTTAGTATTTCAACGGAAGCACCCACCACCTTGAACAAGAAGCGTTGACGACGTTCGGCGTAGACAATGTCTGGTGTAACCCTTTGGGTTTTCCGAATTTAGGTAATTCGTTATGATAGAAGGAACACTTCCTATAGTATTTTTACCTACAGGTAACTCAATGTATTTATTATTTCTGTAGATTAGGAAAAGCCTACGTTGTTTACATCCTTTTGGTCGTATTGCAATGTACTTTTTTCTAAGTTGAAGGCTCCTATTTCGCTTTCTTCAACAATGGTGAAACTTTTTGAAGTGCAGGTTATGGTTTCTGGTACCTTGATCAGTAAAACGGCTCCTCTGTCTTCAATGTTATCAACTGTCATCTTGACCATTTCATCACGTCTTAAGCCTCCAAATACGCCCATTATCAGACCAACTTTGTGTAGCAGAAAAGTATCATCTGAAGCTTTCCTTTGTGTAGCAGAAAAGTATCATCTGAAGCTTTTCTTATGTCCACCTTCTAACACCTTTGATTTTTTAGGAATGTATCCGTTCAAATTAACTTTTAGAAATGCCATCAGTTCACTGAATGCTGATATAATAATACTTTCTTTAACAATCAATGTTGATTTCAGCTGTGAGTACTTGTTCCATGGACTTTTTGCACAATATTCTTCAGACTGAAATAATGTAAAATAAATAAAAAATATTAATACTTTTCATGAGATAAACTCACCAATTCCTGGAAGTATGCCATTAAGACAGTTTAATTTACGGTATTTACTCTGTTTTCATCTTTCCATTTCAGAAAATGGTCTTACTCGTCGTATAAGTGTTTGGATTGAACAGGCAGTAAATTTCCTAACGCTTTTTCAGCTTTGAGCGTCATATTCTGTGGGATCTCCATAATTACCGTGAACAGTTTCCTCCACTAACAAGCTTGTCAATTCTTACGAAAATGCAGCGTCGTTTTATTAAATAAACAACCCTTAGCAAACTCTTCAATGTTTCTATCGGGTGAATGTTACCCTCCGGGCGTTAGGATCTATATAACGGACTTGGTACATAAATAGCTATAATCGCTTGTACTGAAAATCCGATATCATGTAAGATACCAAATAATATATCATGAGAAATAGTATCAAGTGCCTAAGAAAAATCGAGAAGAACTAAAACAGTACATTTATTTATGCCTGTTGCCTTTAGAATATCATCAACAATATTAAGTAAAGCAGTACTATAGCTATAGCCATTGCGAAAGCCAGATGGAAAAGAAGGGAGTATATTATATTCATCTAAATGACTTTTAATTTGGAGATATATATTTTTTTCTAAGACCTTGGATAATATTGGTAATATAATACTCACCAAGCTCTTCAATTTTTTCAATTTGGGTATTGGCAAAACTCTAGCAATTTTCCAAGCATTGGGGAAAATATTTTTTATCAAATCGGTATTGATTATGTCAGTTATATAGCGAACAATGAAAGGACAATACATAAGTATCATATCAATAGTGAATGAGTCTGAGCCTGCAGATTTAGATTCTATCTCCAACAACAACTTATAGACTAAATTATCCTGCACTGTTTCAAACTTAAACAAATGCAAAAAAACCTCTATAACATTATTATTATAAAAGTATAGAAGATTTTGATCAAATGGTAGATTCGTTGCAGCATTAGTCAAGAAATGAGAATTAATTTCATTGGGACTATCCAAATATTCTGGTAGGACATTCTTTTGCTTTGTACTGTTAATATTTAACTGATTAATTTTTTTTCACAATATTTTACTTGGATTACCCCCCAAGGGTTTTACTTCTAAATAACTCTTTTTTTCCTCACGTAACATAACGTTTGTGCGGTTTTTTTAAAGTTTTGTAATAATTGCAATGTGCTAAATTTCGTGTCGTTTTAAAACGTGCAAATGCTTTATCCTTAAGAGAAATAAATAATTGTATGTTGTCTGTAAGCCAAGGAGGACGATTCTTTCGTATTTATAATCAATGGAATGCGTTATGGAAGTGTTAAAAAGCAATACCTTATCATTCACATCCGGATTATTGATAATATGGAAGAATGGTGAGAGAAGTAACAAATTTTGAAAAAATGTACGGTCAATATCTTTTAAATTTCTTCTGTTTATCACCTGAATTGCAGATTTATTTAGAAATTCCATAAGAGGGCAATAAACAATAAAATGATCAGACTGTTTTTCTGGAATAACTATCGTTCCAGCTTCCCCTATTTCAGTATTAGTAGTGGCTAAAATTAAATCCAGTGAAGTAGATGTTGTTCTTGTGACACAAGTTGGTTTATTTATGAATTGTTTCAGATTAAATGAATTAATGGACTCACTAAAAACAGCCGTTTTTCTTTCGCTGACATCAAGAATGTCAATGTTAAAACCTCCACCCATAACCATATATTCATATTCGGGAATGCAGTTAGAAACAATGTTTTCAAACGTGTTAAGAAAGTCGATAAAATTTTGCTTTGGTGGTTTGTAAAAATTGCCAACTAAAAAGGCACTTTTAATAATTTTAACCTTAATCCCTATGTATTCTAAAGAATTTAAAATGTTTTTAAATGATTCAACATACAAAATATTACAATTTATGTAAAAATCTACTCCTCCTCCATTTGTATTTCTGTCACATCGTATCTCTGAATCAACATATTTCCAGACAATACTTCAGACAATACTTCAGACAATAAACGAGTTACCTGAAGACCTACAATATCAAAACGTCTATTCAGTAAAATACACTTAAATTTAGCAAAGTGTAGAGTTAATGATCTTACATTGAAAAAAGGAATAGATAAGTTTTTCATATCTTGCCATTGTTGTCGTTTTTAATAAAGAAATCAGACACACAAGGAGACTATTAATTATATTTTATAGAAAATGTGTAACAAAAATATAGCACGTGTACAAAGCCACGCTGTCAAAAACAAGACGTTAATACTTTCATTTCATACAATGGTACCAACACAAATAATGTAATATATTTGTTAAGCTACGTTCACATGTAGAATTGTCCCCACAACACACCCCCACAATTCTGCAATCATAATAAAATAATATTACATATTATTGGAGACGATCGAAGATTATTACACAATAGGAACAACATCTAGAAACTTTATCATAATGTTTAACACATATCTACATTTAGTAATTTTCTAAATTTAACAAATTTATTTTCTGCCAGTGCTTTTGTTAATGTATCAGCTATTTGCACATCGGTTGAAATATATTTAATTTTAATCTTTTTGTCTGTAACTAGATCTTTCACAAAGTGATATTTGACATCAAAGTGTTTGGAACGTTTTGTTTCAAGGGTATGAGCAATTTTAATAGCTGCCTGGTTATCTTCAAATATAATGACAGGAAAAACATCTGCAAAAATATCATTTAACAGGTTACCTATAAAAATACATTCAACGCAACATGCAGCTAGTGATACATATTCTGCTTCACAACTAGAGATTGCAACCACTGACTGTTTTTTTGAATTCCAGAACACAGTATTATTATTAATTTTTAAAGTAAAACCAGTTGTGTTTTTCCTATCATTCGGGTCACTTGCAAAATCTGAATAAGTAAAAGCGAAAACATTTATCTTAGCACTCTCAGATTTTTCATAAATCAAACCATAGTTTTCTGTAGCTTTCAAGTATCTAAGAACATTTTTAAGTTGTATCCAATGAGTATTATCAAATGAGTTTTGAAATCTACTTAAGTACGTGATGCTAAAACATAAATCAGGACGTGAACCCAGCATTATGTACATAAGACTACCAAGTATTGTTTTATAAGATTCGTTAGAACTTTTCACTTCACTTATTGTTAGATTTAGTTTTGTTTGTACTGGTATTTCGCTAGTTTTGCAGTTAAACATATCAAATCTTTTAAGTACTTTTTCTATTAATAGCTTCTGTGAAATTATTATTTTGTTTTGTTCTATTTTTATTTCCAGTCCTAAAAATAAAATCCCTTTCTCAGTATTCATTTGTTTGATTTTCATTTTTGACATTAAATTATTTTTAAGTTTTAAGACTTCACTCTCTAGGTTTGAAAAAACTATAAAATCATCTACCCATATTAAAAGAAATGTGCTTTTAGTAAAATAAAAGCATGGATCAGCTTTTGATCTGCTAAAACTTAAATCTAATATATGTTTGTTGATGAAACTATTCCAACACTTAGGACTTTGTCTCCAGCCATACAATGACTTGCGTAATTTACTAACTTGTCCTGGAGCATAGTTGATTAATCCTTCTGGAGGCTTCATATAGACAACTTCTTCAAGTTCGCTCTTCAGGAAAGCTGAGTGGACATCAAATTGATAAGCCTACAAGTCAAATTCAACTGCTTGAGCCAGTAAAATTTGCTACGGGTGCAAATACTCCTTCGTCTTCAAGAAATGTTTGTTGGAATCCTCTTGCGACTAGTCTTGCTTTTTTCTTTCTGATTCCATCTATGGTTTTCTCTGAAAATACTCATCTCGAATCAATAATTTTTACATTTGGAGGTCGCACTTCTATATTCCAGGTTTCATTCTCTTCAAGTGCATCTATTTCTTCTTGGACTGCTATTTCCCACTCTCTGTCTGCCTTTACTGCTTCTGAGTATGTCCTTGGCATTTCCGGAGAAATAGAGCGAACTGAAAAAGCTAACATCATATCCACTTCAAATTCATTTAGATTACTTGGCATTTGTCTTATCCTAGTACTCCTCCTCTGATTTGATTGCTTCATATCATTTACCTTTCCTTCTTCAGACTCACTTTCTGGTTGTTCTTCATTGTTAATTCCCTGTTCTTCCTTTTCTTGAGCATCCTCTAGTTCTATTTGTACTTTTTCTGGTTTAGCTTGTTCCCTTTTTGTTTCATTGAAAATAACCGATCTTGAGAAAATAACTTCATCATTTTCTTGATCATAGAGTTCATATCAATTGTTGCAATATCCAATGAATATCGTTTTCCTTGAATTAGCGTCAAATTTACCATCTCGAGTCTCTTTTGGGATATGAGCATATGCTTCGCATCCGAACACTTTAATTTTGTCCAAATTTGGTTTAAATCCTAACCAAACTTCAGCTGGAGTGCATTTCTTTGCTGTGACACTAGATTCAAGCATATTGATAATATATGCGGCTGATAATACAGCATCGCCCCAGAAGGTTTTCTCTAGATTAGAATCAAATATTGAACAACGAGCCATATTTAGAACTGTCCTGTTGTATATTTCCGCTACACCGTTCTGTTCAGGGTTTCTGGCAATTGTATATTGTAGATTAATCCCCCTGTTTTTACAAAATGCTTTAAAATCATTAGAACTATATTCCCCCCCATTATCACATCGTAAATTTTGAATTTTATTATTGAACTGAGATTCTACCTGTGCAACATACTTTTTAAAAATATCAAGAATTTCATTTTTATTTTTCATTAGAAATATTATACCAAAATGTGAATAGTGATCAATAAAGGTAACAAAATAGTTAAAATCATCACGTGTGGGAGGTGTTATTTTCCCACATACACCTGAAGATATAGCCTGCAAAGGTCGTGTCGCTTTTACATCATCTGGAATTGATTTGAGGAATGGACTTCTAGACTGTTTCCCTTGGAGACAAACTTCACAAAGCATTTTTGTGGGATACAGACTAAAGTGACCCATCCTCCTATGTAATAAGTTATTATCTAAAATACAAGCTGTTTGTTCAACACATTTCAATTTAACATAGTATAAATTACCTGTTGTTTCGCCTTTCAGAATACACTTTCGATTAAAATGAGCACTCACTTCACCATTTTCAAATTTAATTTCACACCTTTTTCTTCCATATTTTTCACTGAAAGCAGATTATAGTTCAAGTCATCACATTGAAATATATTCTTCAAAAGAATTCTGCCATATTGTGAATGTAAGAGTAAATCTCCTTGACATTTTGTTTCAACTAATACTCCTGACTTGGCAACATTAATAGATTGGTTAACAGGCTTAATATTTATCAAAAACTTTTTATACTGCTTGTTAATTAAGTGACAAGTAGCTCCACTATCCACAATGAATCCAATATCTGAATTGTCTACTTTGGTTTCACTTACATTTACTGCCTGTTCTAAATTGCTTGTATCTCTATTATTGGTTGTCAGAAACATAATGTCTGGTTCTTCTGTTCGCTCAGCTATGTTTCTCTTTCCCCTTTTCTTGCTCTGGAACTTCTTATGGCCTCTACCACCACAGTTATAGCATTTTCCTCGGAATGTCTTTTTGTGTTCATCTCTTCTGAATTTGCTTAGGAGAACATTTTGTGAATTGTCATCTCTTTTACTTGTAGACCTTTTCTGCCTTTCTTCTTCCGCTAATAGCTTGCTCTTAACTAAATCAAAAAGTAACACAGACGATGAGTCTTTGTCACACAATAAAACATCTAATGCTGTTACAATCGGTTGATAGCTTTCCGGCATGCTACCCAGTAGTTGTGTAATTGACTCCATTTTTCCCATCTTGCCACCAGCACTTTTCAATTCTGTAATGGTTTTTTCAAATTCAATCAAATAATCATTGAGGGCTACTTTTCCATTGAATTTCGAAGTTATTAATTTTCTTTGTAATTGAATCTTAGTGGCTATTCCTGTTTTTTGATAGGTATTCTTTAATGTTTCTATCATTTGTCGGGCTGTCTCTTTTTCTTTGTTAGTTTCCAAAACATTGTCTGCTAAACATTGAACAATAATGTTCCGAGCCTTGACGTCGTGTTTCTGAAATATTTCCAGTTCTCTGGGAGTATTCGGTCGATCCAAGGTTATAACTTCGAGAACGCCATTCTGTTCTAGTATTAATTTTACACGGTATATACAATTTGTAAAACCTACACCATTAAACGGTTTTACACTTCCAAAAGGGTTGTTACTTGATATCGCCATTTTCTATTCAGCTTTTTACTCACAATACTGATTTTCTTTATCAGCACTTTACAGTTATGGCTACTGGGCCCATAACCTGTTGACGTTTTAAATCAAGAAGTCAGACACACAAGGAGAGTATTAATTATATTTTATAGAGAATATGTAACAAAAATATATCACGTGTACAAACACAAATAATGTAATATATTTGTTAAGCTACGTTCACATGTAGAATTGTCCCCACAACAGCCATTTATATTATTTTATGAAAATAAAAATATTTGAAATAGTAGTAAACAAATTAACTGCGATATTCATTGCCACCTACGGTGTTGCGATTACACCCTTCTTCACTCCAATTTAAGACGAACTGTATCATCTGGACCATTAATTAAATGTTTTTTCCCAGAATAGAAATCATAAATCTTCCCCTCCCTGGACTACACATTCTTTTTACCCACTTTATCTTTGACTTCCCGTAAAAGTTCATAACGTTGTTTCGTCAACTCATCAACGATTGAGATACCTGTTCCCTTTAATTTTGTTTTATTGGCATGAATCAAATTTCTGGAAACCAGTGACGAAAATTTTGAAATTACAGGTTTTGTTTTTTGTGAGATGCCATCTTTTTTTGGAAACCAGTACGGTATGCTGCTTCAATTTGGCAATTGGTAACATTCGTTTTTTCGTTTAAAATATTATTTAAATTGTCCTTTAAATTATCATTCCTACTGTCTGATAAACCAAATATTGTTAATGAATAGTGTTTATGGATTTGTTCCAAAAAGTCGTTGGAGTTTTTCAAGTCTTTATTCTCCAATTGTATATAGTCGCATCAACGCCTGCGAACTGTTGGGAAACTGGTGCGACAGGTCGGATAGCAATGCGGTTTTCTGTATTCTCTTCCAAAAACGATTATCACGAAATGTGGGGCGGTAGATTTTCCCTCCCACCGAAAATTGCATTGCTGCAGGCCAAAGTGCACGCGAAAAATGCATTATCTGGGAGGCCTTTTGGAAGATTTTCAAATTTGATAAATAAGGGTCAGAACTGGCCCGGATCGGGTACTCGGGGGTTTTCGGGGCCGCTCATCACGAATATAATGTTCAAATTGACCTCCGAACACCTGGTGCACCAGAACCTGACCCTAAACGTCATCTCCGGGGGTTTTCCTGACAGAATCAATGAAGGTCAAACAAAAATCATTTTGGAGTTTTTTTTGGCCCGCTAAATCCAAATCTTGCATCGGCGAGCACCCCACTGACACCTGGTGCATCGAAACCCGGGCTAGAACGTCATCTCCGAGAGTTTTCTTGAGAAGAGTGCCAAAAACCACCCGAAAATCATAAGAGGGCAGTTGTGTGGGGCGGTGGTCCCGAATTTCACGTCGGAAACAACCCCCCGAACACCTGGTGCACCACAACCTGACCCTAAACGTCATCTCCGTGGGTTTTCCTGACACAATCGAAGAAGGTCAACCAAAAATCATTTTGGGGGTTTTTTGGCCCGCTGAATCCAAATCTGGCATCGGCGAGCACCCCACCGGAATCTGGTGCACCGAAACCTGGGCTTGAACATCATCTCCGAGAGTTGTACAGATACGACCCCAACAAACTCACCAAAACCCGTCTCATAATTTGACACATTCATTAATGTGTAACTCTCGCTCAGGGCCCTCGAAAAAGTTGTTCCTGTGCTGCAGGAACAACGAGAATAATTTCCCCCCCGATCTCCAAAGCATGCCGAGCGGGCCTTTCACTTTCTCACGAAGCGTACATCAAGCAGCTCCGGCATCCACAGTCAGGATTCTCAGGATTCTCCCCACACTAGACGCCATCCAGCAGCATCTAAAGAGGGTCTATTTGCAAGTCCAAAATTGGCTGCACGGAGACCAGGTGACCATGGACCCATCAGAATGGGAGTGGACGAGAACGAAGGACGATGCACTGGTCCCTGTACAAATGACACAAAAACCTGCACCTGATAATATTTTGGAACTAATATTCTGTGGATGCGCAGGAAATTGTGATCGGATGTCATGTAGTTGCAGGAAGCACGGTCTCCATTGTAATCTTGCATGTAAAAATTGTGAAGGCTCTAGCTGCACCAACACTGACAAATATTCAGTAGAAACCCTTATAGCGGCGGAGAGAGAGGCCTTACATGAAGAAGACTGTCTCCTTCAGAATATGTCAGTTGTTGAGGAAGAAAATGAGAAGAGTTCTGATGTGTCATTTGATAATGGAGTTGATATTCAGCAACGTATATAAACATTGATGTTAATAATTTATGAGGTGAGAGAAAGTTTGAGTTGGGTTGAATTTGATCTGAGTTAAATAAAAAGTTTTTAATCCGCAATTGTAGAAATATTGACTTCTTTATTTACTTTATATTAATTTCTCTCCTCCTCGCATTATTTAAGTAGAATCAATAATTCCACAAGATGTAAAGATAAACATCCCAGCGCGGCAGGGGTCGAGAAGGTTGGTTTGGACGTGAAATTCGGAACCACCGCCCCACAAAATTGCCCTCTTATGATTTTCGGGTGATTTTTGGCACTCTTCACAAGAAAACTCTCCGAGATGAGGTTCTAGCCCGCATTTCGGTGCACCAGTTGCCAGTGGGGTGTTCGCCGATGCCAGATTTGGATACAGCAGGCCAAAAACTCCCCCAAAATGATTTTTGGTTGACCTTCTTTAATTGTGTCAGGAAAACTCCCGAAGATGACGTTTAGGGTCAGGTTGTGGTGCACCAGGTGTTCGGGGGGTTGTTTCCGACGTGAAATTCGGGACCACCGCCCCACACAAATGCCCTGTTATGATTTTCGGGTGGTTTTTGGCACTCTTCTCAAGAAAACTCTCGGAGATGTTCTAGCCCGCGTTTCGGTGCACCAGGTGCCAGTGGGGTGTTCGCCGATGCCAGATTTGGATTCAGCGGGCCAAAAAAAAACCCAAAATGATTTCTGGTTGACCTTCTTTGATTGTGTCAGGAAAACCCCCGGATATGACGTTTAGGGTCAGGTTGTGGTGCACCAGGTGTTCGGGGGGTTGTTTCCGACGTGAAATTCGGGACCACCGCCCCACAAAATTGCCCTCTTATGATTTTCGGGTGATTTCATCCAAACGAGTTTTAAATTTCTCTTGTATCATATCAATAAGTTTTTCAATTATAGTATTCAAAAACATCTTATCTGATAGAAAGTCATTAACAATATCGGTAGATAGTTGTGATTTTTGTCTTTCCGTAAAAACCATTTTGACAAAAACAAAATAAGGTATCTACTCACTGTAATTATTGGATATTGAATAAAATTACACAAGTCACGAAACTATAACAATATACACTTCAATTGGAACGTAAATACGTCTAATTGCTACTAACAGACATGACTGGATGGACAATGGATCAACAATACGTAATGAGATGAAGAGATTTGTCAAATTCTGTTTAGAATACCAGTTTAAAAAAATACCAATGCACTCTTTATAGGAAGAAGATATGCATAAAATAACTGATCAAGGACTAGAAATGGATGTTCAATCATCAATTTTTTTCTAATAATTTAGATTAAAAAGTGAGAACAATAATAATTAAAAGGGAACCTAAACAGATGGTCATAAATTTCTCTTGGAAATGACTCTGATACAAATTTATGAGTGAGTGAAAATAATAAAAAGAACTGAGAACAAGTGAAAATAGAAGAGATAATTGAAAAAATTGCACTCACAGTGACAGGAATTAACTGTGAGACTACTAATATGATCAATAGCAGCAAAAAAACAATAGTGAACAAATGGAGTTAAGAATTGCCGTAAAAAAAGGGGGCGAAATGAAAAATGAGTTTCCAGCTACGGAGTAAATATAGATCGAAGAGAAGGGTGACTAAAGTTTGATACAAAGAGAAGAAACCAGAATCTGGAACAAAATTTGGGTGGAATATCAAAACCGGAAGCATGGATGATTGAAAGCGGTAACAGAAACAAATTTTGAATGTTTAGATTGTCGTTACTTTAGACTAGAGAGAGGGAGATGTGCAGGGGCATTGGAGGAAATTGAAATATGAGGGGTGAATTGGAATTCTATTTGAAGATATGTTTGGTTGTCTTTGTTATTCCTAGCAGTTTTGCGAAAAGCTTGGATTTTCATTCATGTGGTTTGACATAGAATGCAGCTATATTAGAATGAAGTATTCAAAATAGAATAATTAATGGAATATACTGGTGATGATAAGTGATATGTTGTCAGTCAATTACATTCGCTATTCATTATTCCATCGACCAGAATCATTATCCCCAAACTTTTGGAACAATTGGAATGAAATAATTTTGGAATTAATGAATTGCTTTGCAAACTGATATTTTCCTTGAAAACTGCATTGCTTTTTCTAATTTAGTTTGTATAATTTTCCAAATATGGAATGAGAAGGGATAATTTTTGGCTCACCCAAATTTATTGTTGCTCGAAAGTATTCATTACTTATTGACATCGTGAGCAACACTAAGTGGGCTTTTTATCCATTGAATTATTTCATAGAATCTTCTCATTTTGATTTAAACATGGCTTTTTATTAGCAATTTTACGTTCATGTACATTTCTGTTGAAATTTATTTAAACGCAATGCTGAAATATTCCTTATACATTTTATCTATGCAAACAGCAAATTTTCAGCCATTGTCTTTTGTCTGCTACCCCAGTATACTGTAAGCAAAATACAGGAAAAGGGTCATTTTGAACTAATATATGCTCGGGGAATCCCTTTAAGCTCGCCAGACATGTAAATGTGCAGATTCGGAAAGTGTTGCACTAAAGATACAAGATTAATGTGTCGAGTGCGGAAGAGATTATAACTGTCTCTGTATCTGCCTTGTTGAATTACTTGGCGAATTTACCCCTTGTAGCTGATTGAAATAAAGATTGATTCGCGATAGGTTGGTCTTAAACGACTCTACTTTTTACTTGATCCCATTTATTGATATTTTAAAAGAGAAGGAATTCAAAATTAATAGATGAAATGTATTGTAATTTCACTTTCCTTGTTAGATTTTTGTGGCTTTAGCATGCAGTCTCGGATATGAATATTTTCAGAAAATATTCTTTGCGACAAAAAACAATATATTATATTGTATTGTCATATTTCGCCTTTTTAAACTTATCTGTATTGAACACCTTTTAATTGTCAATATTATTATTCTCATATCTTTAAATCATGTCTCATTTTTTTGAATCAAACAATGAAGTATATTTTGAAAATATGATACTTTCTGTAATGTTTTTCTTATTTATTTAAACAGTAAACGGGTGGGATAAAGTGCTTCCCACAAATCGCGGTAGGTAGATCGATCTTGAAATCCATTTTTAGTTACCACGTAGAAGACGTACCGCGAATTATGTTTCAGTTTCAGTGTCTTGCCATGGGCTGGAATCTGGTATTCAAGTTTTTCTAATTGCCCGAACTTCTTTCGAAAGACGGGTGCCAACCCTCGTGCGTTCTTGAGACGGACGGGGATGTTGTATGCCAGTGAATAATCTTCCGGGAGGGTGAACAAATCTTGTCGTTGTTCTGAAGTGACTCCATATCTGGCTTTCCCGGTACTTCCATACGCTCCCATAAATTCATGGAAGGTAGGGTCAGATACATATCGAATATGGTTTACTCCTTTCTCTAGATCATGGTCTCCTTCGAATGGCGCTAGTCGGTTTGGTGTACTACTTTTGGTTTTCCGTTGGGGATCTTGCTTATGCAATATATAACATCATTGATCCTTTTCTTGATTAAATATGGACCTTCCCAGGATTTTTGTAATTTTGGAGTAAATCCTTTTCTCCTCGTCGGGTTCTGTAACCATACTTTGTCCCCTTCTTTAGAACCGCCTTCTGTGGCCTGCATGTCGTACCGACTTTTCATTCTGTCGCTGGCAACTTGAAGATTTGTTCGAACTAATTCATGAATATCGTCCAGCCTTCTTCTCTATTGGATCACGTAGTCTCCGCCTGCTAGATTTTCTCCAGGCCGACAGCCAAATTCCAGGTCACAAGGAAGCCTCATTTCACGTCCAAACAGGATTTTCGCCGGTATTTCACCCGTGGACTCATTGACGGCAGATCGATAAGCCAATGCGACTAGGGAAAGATACTGGTCCCAATCCCTCTGATGGCTGGATACTACTTTGGACAGGTATTTTCCAATAGTCCTGTCCATTCTCTCGACCATTCTATCTGATTGTGGATGTAATGCTGTTGTCCTGGTCTTCTTCATTCCCATATTCTCGCAAATCTCCTGGAATAGATGACTTTCGAAATTTCTTCCCTGGTCGCTGTGGACTTCCAAGGGCACTCTATATCGGCTGATAAATTCTTTCACAAGTATATCCGCGACAGTTGTGGCCTCTTGGTTCGGGATAGCGTAAATTTCCACCCACTTTGTGAAATAATCCATTACAACCAGTATGTACATTTTCGGTCGTCGGAAATGGTCCATCAATATCTTAAGCAATCCTTTCGAAAGGGCTTCCAACATTGTACTGTTTCATGCGTGCCTTTCTCTTGCGATGTAGTCCATTACTCGTAGCACAAGTCGTACATTTTTTACACCAGACCTTCACATCATTGGAGTTGTTTATCCAATATAACCTCTCACGGAGTCGCTGGAGGGTTTTCGTCGCTCCCAGATAACCTCCCGATGGACTGTCGTGTAACTTCTTTAGTACTTCAGCTACTCTTGTTCTCGGGATAACTAGTCGTCTCCTCATCTCGGAAAATCCATCGTTTTAAGGACTCTTTTCAACAGCCCTTTTTCCAGGACAAGGGAGTCCCACTGAGCCCAACGCGCCCTGAGTTTCGGTGAAAATCTTGACACTTCTTGCCAGGTAGGTCGCCGATTTTCTTCCTTCCACTGCCGAATCTTCTTCAGGTGAGGATCATTTTCCTGATCTTCTCTGATCCTGGTGGGTGACCATTTTTCATTTACTACTGTAGTTCTTGAAACTGCAGCTTCCCTAGATTCCGCCTTGTTGCAGTGAGAGCAGTCTATTGGGCACGGCCGTCTGGACAGGGAGTCAGCATTTCGGTGACTCACACCAGCTCCATGTTCAATGTTGAAATCGTACTCTTGAAGTCGGTCAATGCATCTAGCTATCTGGCCCTCGGGATTCTTGAACTGCATCAACCACTTGAGTGCTGCATGATCAGTCCGGATTAAAAACTTCCTACCATAGAGATACTGGTAAAAGAGTTCCACGGACTTCACTACCTACCGCCAAAAGTTCTCTACTTGTGACGCAGTAGTTTCGTTCTGGTTTGGAGAGGACTTTACTGGAATATACCAGCACTCTTTATTGTCCTCCTTGGATCTGTGAGAGCACTCCACCAATTCCTACGTTGCTTGCCTCAGTGTCAAAAATAAAGTCTTCCTTTTGTAATGGATATCCTAATATCGGCGCCGAGGTTAAATGCCTCTTCAAGGTTTCAAAAGCCGTTCGACAGTCTTCGTCCCATTTGAAAGTTCTTGCTTCTGCTGTAAGTCGAGTTAGAGACTTGGCAATATCTCCAAACTTCTTGATAAATCTTCTATAATACGTGCAAAGTCCAAGGAAACTCCTAATTTGATGTTTATTGATTGGTTGTGGCCATTGCTGAATGGAAGTAATTTTCTCTGGATCCACCGCCACTCCTTCATTGCTCACTATATGACCTAGGTAGTTGACTCGGTTTTGGAATAGCTGACATTTCTTCGGGTTTAACATGAGCTGGGCAGGTTGGAGTCGTTTGAATACGTCTTTCAAATTCTTCAAGTGTTCGTCAAATGTCTTCCCCAGTACTACGATGTCGTCCAAATAAACCAGGCATGTCTTCCAAGACATCCCTCTCAAGAAATTTTCCATGAATCTTCCAAATGTCGCAGGCGAATCACAGATCCCGAATGGCATGACGTTGAATTGCCATAATCGATATCTAGTGGTAAAAGCAGTATTCTCTTTGTCTCCTGGGTCTATTTCCACTTGCCAATAACCAGACTGCAGGTCCAAGGTGGAAAACAGTTTGCTGCCAACCAAAGTATCTAGCGTATCGTCAATTCGAGGCAGAGGATAGCTTTCTTTCTTTGTCACGTTGTTAAGCTAGCGATAATCCACACAGAATATCGTAGTTCCATCCTTTTTCTTGACGAGCACTACTAGAGACACCCACGGACTTGTAGATGGTTCTATTATTTTTTCTTCTGCCATTGTGGTGGTTACTTAGTATACTCGACGCTTACCATAAAGGCATTATATCTTGGAGGAAACCACCGCAATGATATAGAAAACCAGGAAAACTATATCTGCTGATCTTTACAATTATCACTTAAGAAGACAGTTTATTAGTGGAGAATTTCCTAGATTTAACTGTTCATTGACAACTTCATATTGTGGGTTTCTTAAATGTCTTCTAATTTCCAGTTCTTCAAGGAAATCCAGTTCTTGTTTCTTTTCACAAATATGCAGTACTTCTAGTTCTGTGTTAGGTGTCAATGAATGATTGGTGTCAAGTAGATGTTTTGCGTAGTGGGATTTATCTGGTTGTTTTAATCTGTATGCTCGTAAGTGCTCACTGTATCGTACTTCAAAATTACTAAGGGTCTGACCCAAATAGACAGCATTACATTCTGGACATTTGAGTTAATATATACCTGACTTCTTTAATAGTGGTATTTTTGTTTTTACATTTAACAATTTTGTACTAACGCTACTTTCTGTTTTAAAAGAAATTGTTGTATTCGTTGCTGAAGATATTATCTTTGAAATATTATTAGAAATATTTCCTGCATATGTGATGGTTTTATAAGTTTTAATTTCATCAGCTTGTTTAGGATATATTAGTTGTAATGCCACTTTTTTCTCTTTTTTACTAATTAGCCTATTTATCATATCTAATGGATAACCGTTAGATGCTGCTATTTGTCCAATTGTATTAATCTCTCTATCAAAATTACATTTGTTCATAGGAACTGAAAAAGCTCTATGTATCATTGGATTATATGCCGCTAGTCTGTGTGAGACAGGGTGATTAGAATTGAATGGAATTGTCACATCAGTCTGTGTTGGTTTTCGGTAAATTGAATAATCAAGTACATTATTAACTCTTTGAATTTTTAAATCAAGAAAATTGATTGAGCTATTTTCTTCAATTTCTATTAAAGAAGTCAGGTATATATAAACTCAAATGTCCAGAATGAAATGCTGTCTATTTGGGTCAGACCCTTAGGAATTTTGAAGTACGATACAGTGAGCACTTACGAGCATACAGATTAAAACAACCAGATAAATCCCACTACGCAAAACATCTACTTGACACCAATCATTCATTGACACCTAACACAGAACTAGAAGTACTGCATATTTGTGAAAAGAAACAAGAACTGGATTTCCTTGAAGAACTGGAAATTAGAAGACATTTAAGAAACCCACAATATGAAGTTGTCAATGAACAGTTAAATCTAGGGAATTCTCCACTAATAAACTGTCTTCTTAAGTGATAATTGTAAAGATCAGCAGATATAGTTTTCCTGGTTTTCTATATCATTGCACAGTTATACTGATCTTAATTGGAAAAATGATATCCAGGATATCACCATAGGGCTAATAATATCTAAGCTTCAATATTTGTATTATCACATCTTCTTCTTTTTTCTATAAACATATATTAAGCCAATCACAAGTTAGGTTACTTCTTGGTCTAGCCAAAATTAACTACTAAACATCAGGTAGGCATAAAATGAAATGTAACTTCTGTCATTCTGACGATGATATTGATTTATCGAAACAATTGTCAATTTTTTAGAATTTTCAATAACTTGTATTATATTGTGGAATTAACTAGAGACCTTGAGTTTCATTTAAAAACACTAATATGAGCATATTCCACGAAGTAAGGGTCGAGACAGTCAATTTCACTAAATTTAAATATTATTTCTAAGTTAATGTTCTTTTGCCATTGCTGTCCTTTAGGGATCACTACACCATGTCTCGAATTATTCTTTCAGCTTCCTCTCTCTTCGCCCGTGGAAGTCTTCGAGCTGATTGCCTAATTGGTTTAGCATTACCAGTATCGATTTAGTGTTTCACGGCTGATGTTCTACCAGTCTTCCCTTCTTTTGGTACGAATAGGTCCCGATACTGCAAGAGAAATTCTCACATTCTCATTTTTTCAGCTCGATCCAAAGATTAACCAGTTACTGATAACATTTGTTCGTATCTGGCATTAGGATTGTCAGTGGTCGTTGTTTGACGAACTATAGACGTCACTGGTACGCAGGATTCAATCCTGGTTTCCTTCTTGATGGTAACTGGGTAATAATTCACGTTTATCACACGTACTGGGATCTCTTTCGCCGACGTAATCAATCCTTTTCCAATTAGTACTCCTTTGTCAGTTGAAAAATAATTTTACAAATTTTAGGCACTTAGCGCGGTTTCCATTTCAAGTACTCAATTGATTAGAATGGAAATTGAAACATCAAAATGAAGAGTTTGTCTCGAAAGAGAAATAACATCACAAGCAAAAAGTATTCAATATCTTCAATAATATGCCAGTAGCATATATATTTGTGATGACATTACAATTTTTCTCCTCCCTCTTCCTGTGAAAAAACGCTTTGAGAATCATACAATTCGCAACATACGATTACAACATAAGTGGCGTCATTTTCTAAAAATTCCTGTCAACAATTGTATGCAAACGGAAGAAGTAATGACTGTAATTATCCAAACATAAATAACAGTAGACTAGACAAGAGACAAACAGACAAATTTAAAACTTTGAAATCCATTTATTTCCAACTGTCGCTGTATCTTCTGTCTGAAAGATCCCTAATTTAAAAAAGAGCGTTACTACTTCGACTGTTTCACGTCTCGGTGTCAAATTGAACAAGACAAAGTATTCAGACATCCACTCCAGTTGAAATTATTACTGCTTATTTACGATCTGTCGCTGTCACTTTGAGTCGATGGTCTCAATCAGCAAACACGATTTTAATTACGAGCATAATACGCTGCGTCGATTTCGATGTCGAACAATCGTTTCAATTCTACTTCAATTTTCTTCCATGTTACAATTTAGAAATAGAATGTAAATCAGAGACGCGATAAAGACTGTTTTCTCCAGGATACTGTTTAAGAGATATAAGTTATATAATGATTTTTCAAGCATTTGTGCAGTACTAAAATGTTACAATATTTGCTATTTTCATCTCGTATGAAGTTGGATATGGAAAATATAATAATGTTACCGATTTTTCGGTTAAATCATCAGATAATTTTCTGTTATTCTGTGAAAATAAATTTTTCTTCAATATCGCAGGGCACGGCTGGCACGAATAAACTAGAGTTGTACTGAAAGCGAAAGGAAATCTATCTACCAAAATCAATTGTAATTAACAAAAAGTTGTTAGATATATCCTATGTTGAGTGATATTATTGAAAAGTAATTTACGTTGTTGATTGTTCGATCAACAAGATTATCATAATGACCTCCATGCAATCATAGAGTCGATTCTAAAATTGTATTGTTTCAACTTGAATACACTTTTCAATCAAGACTCATTAGTTGTATGCACTAAAAATTTCGAATATCCCAAAATATTGGTTATCGAGATTATAGTGGTCAATTTTTAGTACCTATTTATCAATTCAACTCCCCAGAATACATTTCATTCTTCTATATTATTCTCTCACAGGATGTTGGGTTATTTGCTTGTTGAAAATAGAAGTTACTTGAATCGTACTGAGTTCCGTTCTAGTCTACTAATGTTTTCAAGCTGTTAACAAATCGAATTTCAACGAAATTTTTTGAAACTACGAAATGTATGCTCAGTGACATAGAAACCCGACGACCCAGTAAATATTATTTCATTTAAAAAATATTTCAGGTACATGTTCATCATACATGATTACACTTTGAACGGTATCAGTTGAAATTTCCTATTTTTATTCAATAATTTTCAGCTGTAAGTACAGGACGAACTGGCCCATTACGATATCATAATACAGAATTCGAGTTCGAGTACAATGGTTTTAAACGTTGTCCTACAAGAATTTCCAAGTTTTTGTCATTCATGTCTAAAGTGCGAAGAAATATATATTATCGGCAGCTAACTGAGTTCGAAAGAGGTCGAATTCTTTGTATCCGGGAAGCTGGGTTGTGCTAGAAGAATAAACAATAGCGTGAATACTGTTATCAGATGTTATGAGGCATGGCCCAACGCGAAGAGCCAGATGTACATGACGAGTGATCAGGACAACAGAGGGCCAAGATCGTGGCTCTAAGAGATCATTTCTCATCGACAAGGGCAGCAGCAACAGTGTTTTGCAGAACATGTAAGGTTCTTTGGAATGCAAAGTGTTTATATAAGGATAAGAAGGTTTGAGCTTTATTCATACCGACCTCAGTTGACGAACCTTTAACTCTGGAACATCGAAATAATCGACTTCAGTGGTGCTAAGAACGACTAGTGCGGAACACAATCGTCTTCTGTGACGAATCCCATTTCTGCCTAGACATGTATCAATTTTTTGTTGAGCGGCATCTACATTGCTCTGATGGATTTACCATACGGGGTGCCATTGCGTATGGTATTAATCTTTATCAGGGGCTATATGAATGCAATTCTAGCCAGACAAACCTTAGACTACTTTCACCAGGCTCAAATTAATCTGATAGCTTGGTTAACCTTTATAATACCAAGCTTTTTTACATACGTGCGAAACCAAGCGGGCTTCATTTGCACCCCATTTTTTTTGTCTATCTTTGTAGTTTTTACACTTTTTTTAAGTAAAATGGAAAAAAACGCAAATAAATTATTTTGTATCTATTTATATTTCAATTTAGTTACTAAAAAATAAACAAACCTTAATTAGGTATTCAAAATTAACTTTATTTTTTTGCTTTACATGAGATACAGAAAATCTCTTTTTCAGAGTGGTTTACACAAACAAAACGCTCACATTTTACACAACGTTGTCTTGATTTTCTATCATTGGTTTTTTCACAGAGAAAACATCTACCTTGAGTTCCTACAGGTCTTGTTGAAGGGATATTTTGCTCCAATTCTGGAACAACTATAAGAATATTTTCTTCTATGCTTGCTTGCAAACCATTAGTATTTCTAAATCTATAAATCATATTTTCCTTGCCCAGTTCCTTTCCCAACTGAAGAAGATATTTTCTTCTTGCATCTGAGTGCCCAGACCCGTAATTTGGATTTTTAATTTTCCATATTTTATCGGCATTTATAGCTCCAATATCGATAATATGGTAAAAAAGTACCATGCGCCATCTAAGAGTTTTTCTTTGAGTGGTATATTTTGCTGCCATTTGGTCTGTTGCATCTACAGCTCCTTTAGTACTATTATAATGCAAGACAATATCTCGTTTTTAGTCTGACTTCTTATTACTTACTTTGTCATCGTCATGCACGGTTGGTAACAAAATAACGTCATTGTTCTTTTTCGGCACATAAGACACTGATATACAATGTTTTGTAGAAGCAAACATTGAAGAATATTATTTTTTTGAAGATGATGGAAGTAGTTCCTTTGGTATAAACGTCTTATTTTTGCGCAGAGTGCCACATAATGTAAGCTTCTTATCCAACAATTTTTGAGACAGCTGAAGACTAGTAAAGACTAGTAGATCAGTTGTGATACCATATCCTTGACTTAGATAATCAGAAAGTTCAAGAACAACCCGTTCACCTTGTCCTTTTTCAGGTTTGTTGCCTACTTTGCCTAACAAAAAAAAATCGGTAGATAACATAGCATAAATGGAAATAAATGACTTACCTAAATACACTTGCATATTCAAAGTATAATTGTATTCAAAATCTGCCAGTGCCCATATCTTTATTCCATACTTTGCTGGCTTGCCTTTCATATAGACCCTAAATGGAGCCTTTCCTCGAAATGGGACGAGTTGCTCGTCAATGCACACGTGCGTACTCGGATATAGTGCTTTTTTACAGTTTGATACGAATTTATCAAATACTTCCCTTATTGGTGCAAGCTTGTCTTCTAACTTTCTCTCAGCCCTGGTCTCGAAATTATCGAATTTCAAAAATTTGGTCAAGAAATGGAATCGATTTCTAGACAAAGTTGCTGTTATTATAGGCCGGCAATATGCAGGGTCACTAGTAAAAAGCATTTCAATGGGTTCGGTACTAGCTTGCAATGCTCCTAATTTAATAAGTAGACCTATATAGACCTCGATTTCTCTTCTGTTAGTTGGCATATATTTCTTTGTACTCTCGGGATGAGTTTCATTATAATTATCAAAATAAGATTTAGCTTTCCGGTTGGTTTCAGCGACAATAATGTTAAATATATCGTCTGAAAAAAACAGCATAAACTATTCTTTGATCGTACCTATTTCTGCACTGGTAGGTGTAAGTCCTGGAACATGCACAACCTTGTTTGCCTGCGAACGTAGAACTTGATTATTTATTGGCATTTTATACCACTGGGTACCATATTTAGCTGTATAAACAGGAGTATCAGCCACAGGTGCCTCTAAGTTAGTGTTTTCTTCATCAGAAGAAGCATAGATTTCTTCATCGAATTCTTCTTGTCGCTTGCATCATCTTCCTGCAATAATTCCTCATATTCTGGATCATCATTTTGCAACAGCATTAACATTTCCTCCTCCGTTAGAGCTTTTTCAATTCGAATTCGGAAATTACTAATTTTCGACCGAATAAACAACCACGTGGCGCACTATAAATCGACTCGTTTATCTTACACAGACGCTTGCATAAACGACACTAAATAGTAAAACTATTACTCCTGTACCAGTAGGCGGCCGGCGGCGTAGCAATGCAAGTGCCGCGCCGAATAAGAGAAGTGGGGATTTCGAACAGTACAACATGTAAGGATTTTACTCTGCCGTTAGCTCATAATAACATAGAAATATTGGTATACGTAAAATGCCAAGCGGGGTGCAAGTGCACCCCACACTCTAAAACCCTAAATAATTACTGAGATGGAAAAAATCCATGTAAGATTTTAGGTAAATTACATTTGTAACCTAAAAAAATGCAGCTACTAAAAAGAGGAAATAAAACAAAATATAATTGGCTTAGATATATACAAAAAAGTTCATGTGGGGTGCATTTGCACCCCGCTTGGTATTATAAGGGTTAAGAAATTTACAGCGTCAACCGCTGGTTCTCCGAGATGAGATATATGTGGCATAGAATGAGATATCCTCGGATCACAGGATTCCAGGAGAGTATTGATCACCTGATTATGATAATGCCTGGACGCATTACGGAATGTGTAAGAAATCGTAGAGCTAAGCCCATTATCAAAGCTGGAGAGCAGAAATTCAGATTATTCTCTCCTGATTGTGCTAGAATTTGTTAGATACGCCCTACTATTCACATTAATAGAGATATAGTTAAAAAAGGGCTGTCTGACATAGAAGGAGTTTGTAGTGATGACAATGATAACGAAGAAGAGATACAAGTAAGGCAGAGAAGTGGACAAATGATAGATGATATCCCAGAACGTCTAGACGAGGGGGATTCTAAGGAAGAAAAAGAGGATGATGTAGAAGAAGAGGGCGAAGAAGAATGTAACTATGATGACTTCATACTTTGAAAAAAAAACGTGAAACGGTTAGAAAATGTATAATATGTAACTAGACATCTACCCACCAAAATATCCCGGAATTCCAATGAAAACTGTTATGAGGAATAGCCAGTTACATATT
Source organism: Galeruca laticollis (assembly GCA_963921935.1). Lineage (NCBI taxonomy): Eukaryota > Metazoa > Arthropoda > Insecta > Coleoptera > Chrysomelidae > Galeruca > Galeruca laticollis. The sequence continues at coordinate 70,697,819 of OY998175.1, forward strand.
TTTTGAGATATGTTCCAGAAGTTTATTTGAAGATTTAGTTCAATACACAAATATGTACGCTTTACAAACAGGAACAGAAAAAATTCTACCATGTAACCTGCGAGAAATAAAAGCTTTTTTCGGTCTCAGTATTCTAACAGGATGTCTAAAATTTCCAAGACTGCGAATCTATTGGGATAAATCGTGGACATTTTCACAGAAGCAATGACAGTTAATCGTTTTTTGAAACTTTGCACCCACATACATTGTGTTAACGATCTGGAACCTATACTGGGCAACGACAAACTGTGGAAAGTTCCAACAATTTTTCAATCCGTCCTAAAGAGATGTAGAGAACTGCAGGTAGAAACTAATGTCTGCATCGATTAACAGATCATGCATTTGAAAGGAAGATTGTCGATAAAATAATACATCAAAAACAAGCCCCATCAGTAGGAAGTAAAGCTCTATTTATTAGGTGGTGAAAGTGAACTGACTGACATTTTTCTAATCTATCAAAGCAGTACCACGGAAATAGAGCCTTCCTATTTGAAATATAAACGGGGTGCAGCTGTCGTATTACAATTATCAAAAGAATTCGAACCTAATAAGTATAAGTTATACTGTGACAATTACTTTACGAGCTATTATCTTCTGCAAATTCTCAATAAAAAATCAATATTTCTTGCTGGCACTGTTAGGCTCAATAGGTTTTCTAAACCACCTCTAACTAATTTTTTTAAAAAAAGAGAGAACATCTGCGGAAAAAGTTATCTCTACAGATGGAATTGTGGTAACCAGATGATTAGATAACAAGCCAGTGGTGATAGTATCCAACTTCGTTGGAGTAGGGACCGAAAACCTTGTGAAACACTGGGATACAAAACCAAATCGTTCATTGACGTAAATCGACCCGAAGTCATACAAAAGTATAATAGATCCATGGGTGGCATAGATGAAACATATGCTCTTATCGCTTTCTACAAAACGAAAAGTCGCTGTAGAAAGTGGACTGTTCAACAAATCTTTCATGCAGTTGACATGGCAATAACAAACTTCTGGTTGGAGTATAAACCAGACATGCATACTCTAGGAATTTCTTAAAAAGATGTCATGAACCTCTCGTAAAAGTCAACTCTTACAACAACCTAAAACGGGGAAGACCATAAAGCGATACATCTAGTCCGGTAGTGGCAGCAAAACGTCAAAACAATGAGGTTAGACCTCTTTCTGAAGTGCAATATGATTATATAGGACATTTTCCAGAGCACCCAGAGCTACATTTACCTTTGAGGTGCAAAAACCCTCGTTGTGTAGGCAGGTCAAGATGGAAATATCAGAAGTGTAATGTTCATTTGTGCCTCCGAAAGGGCAAAAATTGCTTTCTTACGTTTCATCAGCGATAGTTTCGTTAGATAAACTAATTTTGTTTAAGTACTTTTGGGTAAAGATGTAACCTCAATAAATATATATGCTACATTTTTTTATGGCAAAAATGTATTATTTTCTTCAAGCACAAATTAATTTTTCTCTTGATGAAAAAAAAAGTTGGTACTGAAAGGGTTAACAGACTTCTGCTCCCAAACTCAACTATTTAATAATCTGCTACATTGCAAACTATAAACTGGAATCCGATGATATCAGATAGAGGTCAGAAGATCTTTCCATTCTTGCTTCGATCAACAATATAGCGTTCAATATAACACTCAGTATATTTATTTAAAGTGATTTGTATCAAATATTTCCCTCATGTATTAAAAATCCCATATGAAGCGGGACCTTTTCTTCGGCTAAAATTGCCCAGTAGAATCCGAGAATTTCCCACTAGCTATCGAAAATTTCCCTGCAGGTCCGTAAGTACAGTAACGAGTGTTAAAATTGCGCATTTAACATTTTGACATATGCCAAATTTTAAAATTCGTTGAAATGTCGGGATTTGGACAAGATTCTTCAAGTCCCATTCAAGAAAAAGTGACCGAAAATAAACCCAAAAATATAATACAGAAACTAATATAGCTAATGTGCCTACAATAAGTTCTTTGACTTCTATTTCAATGGCATATACATCAACAAGTAGTGCAGCAGGCTCCAAAAATATTAATTTTCACTGTAACTCATGCAATTTTTAGTTTCTACAATTTCTGTCTCATTTTAGTTAGTTCATGTTCAAATACCTAATTGTTGTTTAAATAAAAATTTCAAACTAATGTACTTTTATTTCTTCTACTCGAGAAATATTCTACCGGTACACTCGTGCATCAAAATAAACCTGATAATTTTTCATTCAAGTATGTTGTCAGTAAAAACTGCATTCGGTTATTTTCATATTTTGTTAAAAAAGCCCTCCTCCTAATTTTGATGCTCCTGTGTAATTACTTGAGATAATTCTCTATCCGGTTATTTGGTAATCTATATGAAATTGAAAAAGTGCGCCCCTTACAACCTTCCAGGAAATATTTGAAGACGGCGTACTTATATGTAATCACCCTAATTTTGTTTTACGGAAATTACTGTAAAAGTATTCAGAGACCTAATTGATATTATAAATATTGAATTAGATAAATAATAACAAAATTGTACAACACAATGTGATCATTAAGCCGCTGTAAAAGGAAATTAATTGTCTTGAATTTCAATTTAAATTGAGGAGGCGAAATGAAAGCCTTTTAGTAAAAAGAAACAGAAAATTGAGAAAAAAGATTAAAGACGAATCTTAAGTAGCAGTGAAATATAATAATTTTCTTTTGAAAATCACCACATCAACCATTGAAAAAAGATAAATTCATAATTATTTAATGTTGTCGGAAATACTTTTTATAATGGGAGATTTTTCATAAGTAAATGGAACGAAGGAGTGCATGTATATGTATAATTTATGGAATTCCAAGTCTCTATTGTATACTTACATAACATTATCATTAAACAGTCCAAAGAAAATGCGATAATGTTGGTTCGGAAATCTTATTTTTCAATATCTATCGGAAATCTATAGAGTGTATCTTAATGAGTTTGAATCACATGAAATAGTTTTTCACCATTGAATTCAATCGAAAAAGTTATACTCATTCACTTAATTCGCATACCTTATACTTTTAGATGAGTAACTTGCGGGGATCATGCATTGACCTCAAAATTGATCCCCTACTTTTCAGCGGAAATACGCATTTTGAATCATCAGTACTCCGAATCAAGTGTATCTCGATGATATAGGTCTGTATGCCTTTGCCCTCATTTCTGGCCAAACCGCTGAAGCGATTGGCGCCAAATTAGGCAAGTATATTCATAGGCGTGAAAGAAAGAGTTGAAAAGCTTTTGGTGAGAATTTATCAACCCCTCTACAGGGGGTGAGTGAGAGAAAATTAAAAATGCTTATATGTTGGGAGCTGTTATTCAGATTTACTGTACATAAAGTTATTCAAAGAACCAATATGCATAACTGTAATAAATATTCCATAGAATGATGCGCTTACGTTATTGGCAAATATATATATATTGGTAATAAAATTACTCAGCGGATCAAATTACACTACTTTTCTTTCTAATATTTTTCTCTAAACAGATAGGTTACAAACTTGTAATTTTAGGCGGAGTAATTTTTCGAAAATCGAAAATTTATATAGATAAAATTGATAATCATGTCAAAATACACAACTTTTCTTTCCAATAGTTTTGTCTAAAATGACCTGATAACTTTTTGACCCCTTTTTAATTTATGTTTTCCTCCAATACTTTATTGGTTTGTACTGGTCTTGTTTTCCGTTCATGTTTGTGATGTTAGTTACTACAATTCACCCGGTTACAACCTAAAACTGCCTCAATTCAGTGTTTAGATTTGAAATTATTTTTCACAAATGTACCAAATTGCGGCAAATTGCGGGTGCCCACAGCTAATTTTTCTGTCTTGCGTTGACCTTTTAATTATTACCATTCCACATTTCATTTACCCATTGCCGCTTCCACGTTAATGAATAATCTTCTGGGCATTTGTTTAAATTTCTTCTTGTATGCTCTAGCTACAAATATATACCTTACTACTATTTCTTCCGTTATTAGCTGTATCTTCTTCTTGCTGCATGAAGGCATACATTATTTTATTTTTATCATAGCCCTCAGATAATCAGTCGGAAAGTTGTTGCTTCACCTTTTTTCTAGGTCTTCCAAGGCTCTTTCGTCCTGCTGGTGATCTGTCCCCAGTTATTTTTACGATTCGTTCTTCCATCATTCGATAGATGTGCTCAATCCAATTCATCTTTCTATACAGTGTACCCAGCAGCATGTCCATCCAATACTTTCGCTTATTTTTTTATCCATAAATATTTTTCTATTCTATCCTTCGACCAGTTCTGGATTATAATAGTTTGATTTTGTTTTGCAGATCTCAGGTTATAAGTCTGCTTCATAAGATAATATAGGTCGTATTGATGTCTTGTTTAGCCGGGTTTCAGCTTCATTTCGAATATGTTTAGCGTGAACATACATATTAGCTGCATGTATCTGAATAATTTTGTTTAGTTCATTTGTCATGATCTACCGTTCTGCCCCATATGCCAAGATGCATGCCTGTTTCACTCCTTTTTTCTCTCTTTCTTAACATGATTATGTTTATAAAAAAATTAATTATTGTGTATAGTACATATTTACGAGAATTAATTTACTGTATTAGTGTTTTGTTAGAATTTGTGTTATTTCTGTGTTCTTTGTTCTCATAATAATTCCTAGAACTCGTCAACGAAGCATGTGTTTCTTTTTTGGTATACAGTAGTGAAATGAAACAGTGGTAAGAAGTGTATCAAAAATTTTGGATTTTACACAGTGAGTACTATATGATTGTATCTACTAAACAGCATAAAAGTATACATATTTTATAACATCAAGATTGTATAAGACGAATGTCAATAAACAAAAATTCAACTCTTAACTCTATAGTAGAGGCGCAAAATGCAAAATTAGTTAAATTGTATATACTTACTGTAATCAAAACTAAAAAATGAGTGGTAAAGACGATATCTTAGAAACATTGAGAACATTTATTGAAGAACAAAATAGCAAACTAGCTGAAAACATTACCAATCAACTGACTAAAGAAATTGCGGAAATAAAAAAATTGTTACTAGAGGACAGAAAAAAAATTGAAGAACTAGAAAGTGAAATAAGTAATCTTAAATCCAAGAACAAGCAATTAGATAGACAACAACGAATAAATAATATAGTGATATTTAACTCGAAATTCCCAGGAGGAAACTTAACAAATTTTACTCTTAACCTACTAAACCAAAAACTAGAACTCAACTTAACCGAACAAGATTTCAATACAGTAATTACTTTTGGTAAAAGTGTAGATAATAAACCAATATTAGTGAAATTTGTCTCTTACCTTACGAAGCAAAAAGTTTTAAGATCCTGTAGAAAACTCAAGGGGACAAATATACGCATAACCGAAGAACTGTCTCAAGAATAAAGAATAGTTAGGAGTATATTGGTGGATCAGCTGAAGAGAGAGAAGCAAAATAATGAAAAAGCACATATCTATGGACAGAAACACTTCCTGTACGTACGACCAAATTATCAAAAATAATCCTGTGACTGGAAATACACCAAATCACGGTAATAATATCAATAGCAGCACCGATAACAGCACCAATAATGAGAAACCCAAACCAAATACCCAGAACCAAATAAGTGGAAGCAATAGTAAGAACCAACCAAAAAGAAAACACAACGAGCTAGGAAATCCTGCCGAAATTATTGCGAAGAAACCCACTCTTGACAATTTTGTAACAAGACAGTCACCAAGACTACAAGTGCCAAATAATAATTGAAACTGTTTTACTTTTATTTTATCATTTCTTTTGAGATGTATATGATGTTTAATATTTAAAACTCTACTTATATTTTAACTTATTAATTTCTTAACTCAATCATTTGGAATGAATAATTATCTCCTAGACTTCAAAATCGAACAAGTCGATACTAAAGAAATACAAGATCTGCCAGACTATAATATATTAATTAATGACTTCAACAAAAACCAGAGCATATCTATTTTTCAAATGAACATAAGAAGTGCAAACAAAAACATTGACGAATTAAAATTAACTTTGGAACAGGTAGGTATACAATTCGATTTTATCGGAATTGTAGTCTGTCAATTTTATCGTGATTTGTAAAACCTGAAAAATGTTTGTCTTATCGATATTCTGAATGATTTTGCTTACGTTTTTGTTGTTGTTTTGTGTTCTGTGTTCTATATGTTATAGCTCATATTTACATTCTTTGAAATATTCCCATATGTGTTTAGGATGTTTGTCTTTGTAAATGATGGCTTTTTAAATTCTATACAACTTCTTATGATAAATGAACTATCACGTTCACGCACAAGCTTTGCTTTTGTGAATGTACGCTCTTTTGCGATGAAAATGGGTGACTACTTATTTAGTCAACTTATTTTAATATGTTTGTATCTTTTGAATGTATATTTATTTATTGTAACTGTAACTGAGGCAAATAAAGATTATTATTATTATATAGAGAATTTATATTTCTCCTATCACATTCTTCTATTCCTTGAGATTTTCCAAATTATGTCCTTTATTTCTGATCAAAGGATATTGTCGAATCCATGGAGTAGTGGTGGATATTTATGTTCTCTTCGATTGCTTCTACTTCTAGCTTTCTCATGATAAACATCGCGACATTTGTGCACCTATATCAGTCTGAATAGATACTACGTTCCTTCTTGTATATGCTCCACTCTTTCTCTCAGTCGTGTCTACAGTTTTCTAGTCTGATTTTGGATAATTCGTATGCCTCTAAAATATCAGCATTCTCTTTTGGAGACTTGGGCTATAATTGTCAAAGTCCAATCCTGAGGCGTTTTGTCTGTAAGAACTTCGTTCATAATCTCCGTTAAATAAGTCACCGCCGCCTCTGATAGAGAGATTGGCATGTACCCGACTATTTTGTCATGTTTGGGTACTTTTACTCTATTAAGTTTTTTATAGATCCTACAACCTATTTTATGATTGTTTCTTCGTTGAAAACCATTTATATTCCGTTTGTAAATATATAACTGATTAAGAATTAACTGTCCCGATCGTTACAATATATTGAAAAAAATGTTGAAAATTCTAAGAAATTTGACAATTATTTCCATATTAAATATCATCGTCAGAATGACATAATTTGATGCCTACCTGATTTTTAATAATCATGTTTGGTTAGACCAAGAAGTATTATTGACTTAATATATGTTAATAGAATAAATAAGGAGATATGATATTACAAATATTGAAGCTTATATATTATTAGCCGTATGGGGATATCTTTTTCCCAATTAAGATCAGTATAACTGTGCAATCACAATTATGTAGTACTTATAGTTCTGTGTTAGGTGTCAATGAATGATTGGTGTCAAGTAGATGTCTGGCGTAGTGGGATTTATCTGGTTGTTTTAATCTGTATGCTCTTAAGTGTTCAGTGTATCTGATTTCAAAATTTCTAAGGGTCTGACCCAAATAGACAGCATTACGTTCTGGACATTTGAGTTTATATATACCTTCTTTCTTCTTCTTAAGGTGCCGACTTCTTGCGAAGGTTGGCGACCATCAAGACTAATTTTATTTTGCGGATTGCTGCCCTGAACAGGTCGTTTGATGTACAGATGAACCATTCTCTGAGATTTCGAAGCCACGACATCCGTCTTCTTCCTATGCTTCTTTTCCCTATTATTTTACCCTGGATAATTAATTGTAGCAGCTTGTATCTTGTACCTCTTATTACGTGGCCCAGATATTGGAGTTTTCTAACCTTTACCTCTTGGGGCAGTTCTAGATCCTTTGAGACTCTCCGCAAGACTTCTTCATTGGTAATTCTGTCAACGTATGATATACGGAGTATTCCTCTGTAAATTCACATTTGGAAGGCATCTATCTTTTTAAGCATTTTTTTTGTTAGATCGGCAACCTCTATTCCATAGAGCATTATTTTAAATATATAGAATCTTAGCATTCGTATTTTAAGGTGGTTACAAGTTTTGCAACAAAAGAATTGCTTCATTTTAATAAAGGTGTTACGTACTATTTCAATTCTCGTTTTTAATTCTGATGAGTAATCATTGTTGTCGTTGATCAGGGTTCCTAGATATTTATATTTATAGACGACTCGCTCTATTATCTGACGATCAGTTGTGTGTTTTGATTTGGTTTTTTGGTAAAGATCTTGAATTTTGTTTTATTAAGATTCATATTCAAGCCATAATGGATACTTCTTTCATACAGTTTTTGGACCATTCTTCGCAGGTCATTTATACTTTCTGCTAGCAGTACGGTATCATCTGCGTATCGTGAATTATTTATAAGAACTCCGTTTACTACTACTCCAGCTGCTTCCCTCATGATGCCTCCCTCATGATGACTTTCGAGTACATATTAAACAATAGCGGAGAAAGTATACACCCCTGTACTACACCACGTTTGATGCTGATGTTTTCTGTGTATTTATTATTCATCTTCATGTTTGCTGTTTGATCGTAATATAGGTTATCAATAATTCTGGCATCTCTGGTATCTATATGCTTTTCTCTCAGAATTTTGATAAGTTGTTTATGACAGACTCTGTCAAATGATTTCTCATAGTCCACAAAGCAGGCGTACACATCCTTGTTAACGTCCAAACAGCGTTGAGTCAACACGTTTATAATAAATAATGCTTCTCTCGTGCCAACTCAATTACGGAACCCGCACTGTGTATCACTGATGTCGTTATCCAGTATTTTATACACACGGTTGTGAATTATTTTTAAAAATAATTTGAGTGTCTGGCTCATTCAGGCTTATGGTCCTATGATATTTACATAATCTTGCGTTAGCTTTCTTGGGAATCACAATGAAGGTCGACACCAATCAGTCATTTGGTATCGTTCCTGATCTGTAAATCGTATGGAAGAGTTCAGCAAGTGCATCCAAGCTATGTTCCTTAAGCAGTTTTATCATTTCAATGGGTAGTTCGTCTGGACCAGGTGCTTTCCCGTTCTTCATATTCTTCAGTGCATATTCTATTTCATTTGTTTTGTTGTTATTTCTGGTCCGGTTTCTATATCATTTTCTGGGGGTAAGGAACTATATATTTTCCATGTCTTAAGCTTTGATGTCAGCTTCACCGCTATATTCCCATTATCATCCATCAGTATATCTGCGTTTTTCTTTTTATAATTTCCAGTGATCTCCTTAACCTTATTATGTACATTAAATGAGTCATGTCCTTTCTGCAGTTTTTCAATTTCGGCACATTTTTCATTCAACCATTGTTCTTTCGCCTTTTTTACTTTCTTTTGTATTTCCCGATGTATAGTTTTATATCTGTTGTTATCAGTGGTTGTAGCCTCTCTTCTTGTTCTGATTAATTCGATAACTTTATCGGTCATCCAATCGTTTTTCTTCTTCTCATTCGCCCCGCTCAACTCTTTGTTTCCTATTTCAAGAATTGTGTTGTTTATTTTCTCCCATTCGATGTTTATGTCTCCCTTATCTTTGCTGTGTGCTGTCTGCAACTTTTCTGCAAGTCATTCGTCAACCCCTGATCTAGTTTCGCTATTTTGCTATTCTTCTTGTACTGTTTGATATGAATGTTGCAACTACAGGGTTATGATCCGATGCCATGTCTGCCCCTGGGTATGTCTTGGCTGAGAGTATGCTATTTCTGTATCGTTTATTAATCATGACATAGTCGATCTGGTTTCTTACTATTTTATGTTCTGTATCCTGTGGTGATTTCCACGTGTATAATCCTCTTGGTGGCAGTTTGAATAAGCTGTTTGTCACTACTACATCTTTCTCTTGGACAAATTCAACCAGCATCTCTCCTCTCTCGTTACGCTGTCCCAGTCCGTGCTCTCCAGTGACATCCACAACCTCTCCTCTACCAATTCTGGCATTGAAATCTCTTATTACCATTGTCACTTAGTGTTTTTTAATGTTCTTCCATAATTGTTCTATTTGTCCGTTAAATTCATCAATTTCTCTATCTTCACTTTGTGCCGTTGGGGCGTACACTTGAGTTATATTTGTTCGTATCTTTGATGTTTCTAACTGTATCATCATTACTCTCTCTGAGAGGGTTACAAAACATGTAACCGATTCACTTGTTTCTTTGTCTACCAAAATTCCAACACCGTTTGGATGCTTTTGTTGATCGTCACTACCAGAGTAGTAAAATGTTCTTTCAGCAGTTATGCATTTGCCACTACCGGGCAATCGGGTTTCACAAATCCCAAATATTTTAAGTCTGTTCATTTCCAGTGTAAAGTTGACCAGTTTGCCAGCCTGAAAAAGGCTTCTAACATTCCACGTTCCAATTTTTAATTTACTCCCGGGGATTCTTCGCCCCTTTGTCCATTGAAGGACTGTCGGGGACTAAGGGCCATTGTTATAAGTGTATTTGTCATGATGATCATACTAGGGAAATATAATGAGGTGGTTTCCCCTTGTCTTCCACATCGCTGTTCAAACGCCTTTCTGTGATTTCCACTCTGCCGTTTGATGTCTGACTCCCAACCAATGGAGTTTTTCCTTCACTCCTTGCTTGGGGTCAGTTCTGAGCAGCCAGCTGCCGTTGCATATATGCCAGACTCCTTTAATTAAATTAATTTTTATTTTTACTTTTACCAATTTTGTACTCACATTATCTTCTGTTTTAAAAGAAATTGTTTTATTTGTAGCAAGAGATATAATAGTTGAAATATTATTAGAAATATTACCTGCATATGTAATGGTTTTAAAGTTTTTTATTTCGTTAGTTTGTTCAGGGAATATTAGTTGTAATGCCACTTTTTTCTCTTTTTTATTAATTAATTTATTTATCATAGATATGTAATGGATAACAGTTGGATGTTGCTACTTGTTTAATTGTAGTAATTTCTCTATTAAAATTACATTTCTTCATAGGAATTGAAAAAGCTCTATGTGTCATTGAATCATATGCTGCTAATTTATGTGACATGGGATGATTGGAATTATATGGAATAATTACATCAATATGTGTTGGTTTTCTGTAAATTGAATAATCAAGTACATTATTAACTCTTTGCATTCTTGAATCAAGAAAATTGATTGTGTTATTTTCATCAACTTCTAATGTAAATTTAATTTTTGGGTGTAGATTATTAATATGTCTAATTGTTTTTCACTACCTATAATACATATCTATACCAAAATAAAACATTTTATGAAATATTACTTCCAAAGATTTTTCTTTCCAAACTGTCCATAAAAATGTTTGCCAAAAGTGGCAAACCTTAATTTTGAATACATATCTTGTTGTCGAAAGTGAAATAATTCTGATAAATACATACATCAAATAAACGAAGTATATCTAATATTATTCCTGGAGTAATATTTTCATCTTCTAGTAATTTTCTTAAACATTCTTCAGGAGGAATTTTGATGAACATACTGGTAACATCAAATGAAATGAGTTTATAGTTATCTTGCAATTGGAATGCTTTTAATGTTTTTATTAATTCTATTGAAGTTTTATTGGAGTATTTAGATGTTTATCCGTAACTATTAAGTATATTGTTAACTATTTTTGCTAATATATTATTGGGAGTATTAACATAAGAAAGTACAGGTCTAATTGGTTTCGTTATTATATATAATTTCACGGTTCCATATAATTATGGAGAATGAGGATTTTTATTTACGATGGACTTCTTTTCGTAATCACTTAGAGGATAATTTGAATTAATAACAATATTTCTTACATTATTAGAAAACTTTTTTGTTTCTCCATATGATTCCAACTGAAGTAGGCATACTGTACAATCTTGTTTCGTGACTTCAAGGTGAACGTGAAACCATCTATGAATGTTATTTAATATAATACAATCGCCGAGAAATAATAGAGCTGAATAACATATTGTAATAGATCGAACATGTCTTGATGTAGGAATGATCTTAAAGAGTAAGAACAAAGTTTTCTTGCACATTGAGCAAACCACATAGAGATCGATTTCAATTTATAGTAATTGTGAAAATCATTTTTCCATCCCCCCAGGCTCAGAACTCAGATAAAAGCAGACAACCAAAAATGTATTATCAATATTTCCGCAGAACGTAATTTGCATACAAAATATTTCATTACACTTAATAGTTCTCGACCTCTGATTTCTCGCGATCTGATCTTTTATATGAAATTGATATGACTACGAATAAGTTTCAAATGCTGAATTCTTGGGTGAAGAGCTTTTCTATAGCAATGATATTATCCGATTGCCTCATCTCAATTTGGGGAAAGATATGTAAATACTATACTCTTTATATTCATAGCTTCCACAAAGTTTCTTATCAGAACAATTTTATTGTGAAAAGAAGCAGAATGACATTTTTTTATTCGCAAAAGTATATGAAGTCTAGATTGTTCCATAGACCTGCTGGTAAACGTATCTTGAATAAAATTGACGATGACTTTCAAAACAATGCATTCCGCATTGCTATGGGAGATATGAAATTAAATCCTATACTTTCAATAAATTTTGAAACTTTAGAGCTCTTTCTAGATTACAGAAACCGCATCTAATATTTTTTCGTAAATTTGTTATGTATTGAAAATCAACCAACATTTGACAAAAACCTATTGACAAACTCGCTGGCGAATTTCATTAGAAGAGGAAATAACCGTGTCATTTTGAGGTGTCAACTAGACGATTCGTCAGCAATTGTAAACGACTTCTTCAAAAGAAAAAATGGATTATTCAAGATTGTGCACTAGTCATCGAAGCCACTGCAACTGAACTTGAACCTTTTCAAAGTATTGGAACCACTACTTTCAATTTGGGCTCGAGTCAACTAAATGAGATGAGTTTTAAGACTGTTGAGAGGTTTGTATTTGGTTGACAAATTTCCAGGCTACAATTGTCAAGGCATAGATATACAGAGTGGTCGTGTGGTGGTTACTTTGCAAGTGCCCCTCGTATATACTTCTTTAACCATAGAACTAATCATCTTCGGGAAACACTTACCTAGTGAACCATTCTTTAGGGTTAGAAAATAACATCGTTTTAAAAAACTCACTGGGATAACATATATTTATAAACTACAGATATAAATTACTGACCACAGAATACATACGTTTGTACTATTAACAACAATAATAATACTGAATCATCATCAAAGAAATTAACTATCTATATATAGGAAATTATTAAAACTAACACAGTCAATGCTCCGTTTTCTTGACCTTGTCGGCCGTGTCGATACAATATTTATAAAACGGACGTGTTTGTTATATATTTCACTGCCCTTGCCGATGGCCTCCCAGTTCACTGACAGCTAGCAATATTTGAAATTAATGTTTACTGAAATCTAATAATGTTTTTTTGAATAATGTCTTTTAGGGATCATCACAGCCGGATGAAAACGAAACAGAGCCATTTTCAGGAACTGCGTCAATGCTTTAAAATAACGCAGAGACCCGTCGATTTTTTTATCAAAGGGGGACACTTTTTGCCAGTAATTTAAACTTCGCTACTTTCAGTCCCTAGCGGGGAAAAGCATCACCCCAAAGTATTTAACTGATATTAGGGGTCGGGTGAGGCAGCGTTTTGAAGCCCTTTGAATTATCTTTAAAAATGTCTTTAAGTTTTAAAATTCGACCTGATACTTTTTAATAAATTACCATTTAAAGTTTAAACCATGTTTATTTGTTCACTTACTTTTCAGTTAAATAAAATGTCGTCCATGCAATGATAAAGAAGTTCGAAATGTTCTCGTACATTTTGAAGAATTTTTGATGGCACTCCTCGAGAATTATTTCACGCAAATTTTCTAAAGAGGCTTCAATCCGTATGATTTTCCTCTCGAATTAATTTTGTGCACGGAATCCATCGTTTTATGCAGAGCATTCCAAAATGTGTTTTAAGGTTACACGAAACTTAACAGAATGTACATTCAAATTTAAATTCCACAATATTGAGTGTTGACACCGAAGTAACATATAAAGGCCTGATATTGTTGAGAAATTGCAAATCAGGACATGCCATAATCCTCTCTGACCCACTATTCGTACATTTAACCATTAGGGAATCGAAGATAGGAACTAACTTCTATTAATGATTAGGTAAATATTGTTTAATATGGCAAAATTTGATGAAAATATCAATTTTATCAAGTAAGAACTCATAGGGTTTCGAAGCACATTGATTGTGTACTCCCTCCCAAAAAACATTCTGTACGAGTTGTGCCAAGCAGATGAACAAGTGGTGTGTGAATATTAGCTATCACACAGAGACAGTAGGATTTTCGGAATTATTTATAAATATTACGTGTAGTTTGAGCATAATATGTAAGTAAGTTTGTGTAGCTCACGATTTATACAAACTTAACAAAAAATCTGCCTCAAAATCTGCATTTTGAATGCAATTTTGCATGCAAATATTAGGTGATGTTTACGGTGAATTGATTCAAAAATAGTCAACAAACTTCGTAATGGCACCTTCTCCCAACTAACGAAAGTTGAGAAAGCACGTCCAATATAAAGGTGATGTTGACACTTTTTTTATTATCGTAAAGTTTTGCAATCAAAATTCGTGCACAGAAAGTGAATCAAGAATATTATGTGCCTTTTGCGGCGTTTGGAACAGTTAACTACTAGGAAGAGACCAGAGTTGTCGATTTAACTATCATTGTAAAATAATTTTTGATATTACTCTGACCAACTCTTTTTCTCTATACGTGACCCAAATTACTAATTAGAGGCATCCGTTTTTAGTCGGAGATTGTTTTGTTGAATAGATTATCCATTTTTTGATGGTAATGCGCTGTTTTGGACCTATTTTGGTAGCCTTGAATTTGAATAATTAAATATTTTGTGTTTCATTGACTTATTCTTAACAATACTGCATTATAGTACATTTCAAGCGTAATTGACACATACAAGTATTTAACCACTTAATGTATAATGCCATGGGCGTGTATATGTATTATTTATATCACTGGACGTCACTGTTGGATTTCAGTTACATTTGAATTTTAGTTATTTTCCTGCGAGATAGACAACCCAAAAAACAAATGCTTGTAATCGTGGTTGACTTTTTTGCTCGCGTTAATTAGAGGTTTGCTCAATTTTTCGACCAAAACCTACACAATACCAGACTTCAGATAACCATTCTGTGGTGAGATACAACGAGTTTCGTGTGCGGTAATTCATGGCTTTTTCTTCGTTTTAAATTATAAAAAAGACTGCTACTAATGGTGAACGACACTTGATCCAGTCCATCGTTAGAGGAAGGTGTAAAAGCAGAGTTGGTCCCTGATTCAAACCAAATCATAGACGACTTCACCGGCAACTTGGACGCCTCCAACAGCAAACCTACAAACCCACGTGTTCTGTCGAACTTTTCAGTTCGACGGTTCTTTGTAATACTTGGAAGTGTTACAACAAATTTTATTCATGAAATCCGAAGAAACCCGCAACAATATAACATAAAAAACCACATCATACGAAGGAAGGATATTGTAATAAATAACTTTTATCTCCTTTGGGTGTATCCAGTGACCGCTGTCCCCACACTAATAGATCGTTTGGTATATTCCAATGGTATAGGAAACGGTATTATTCCTTTGGCTTCTTTTCTTCTGATTGTAGTGACCGGAGGGGTCCTACTGTACACTTATATCCTAAGATAGGCCGTAAGGCAGCGTGCTGTCACCAGTGCCTTACGGCACAAAATTTAGTGCCAGAAATCTCCCCGCGGGTTACCTCGAGGGAGGTGTTTTCGTGGCTCGAGCGGTAAAGGTCTCCGTGGGGCCTCTTGGACTTATACAATGTGCCAAGCCTGAGTTCCAAGGCAGGTCGCGTCAACCCGTTCAAACCTGCTGGTCCAAGGGTAGGGGTTGTTGACAAAGGAATCAGACTGGGTGGGTAAATATGTACAAATATATATTACAACCAATAGTAAATTATATAGCCCTGATTTGGATAAAATGACAGTTACTCGGGGGAGAAATGCCCCGTTATGTTACATTAATAATTCCGTTAAGGAAAAACGTCTTTCCAAAGCTGGAAGTAGTTAGCCGTTCTCGTGACACCCGTAGGGATGTCTTATATAGGACTATCCCTGTATAAGAAATGAAACCAACGAAAGAAACCTGACTCGGGCACAACGTCTTCCAAACTTTTGAAAGGGGTATTTCCTGATTATGAAAGATAAAGTACGATATCACGTATAGTTAAATATTTGGTATAATATAAGAAAAATGATTATCGAACAACCCTTCGAAATTGAATGGTATGGACGTGAAATCCCATACTGTTGAATATCCTGTACAATATGTTATAATAATTATCAACAAACTTTTGAAATCGAATGGTACGAATGTGATATCCCGCACAGTTGTATATCCTGTACAATATTGTATACTAGTTATCAACAAACTTTTGAAATCGAATGGTATAAATGTGATATCCTGCACAGTTGAATATCCCGTACAATATAGTATAATAATATATCAGACAAACTTCCAGAATCTAATAGAATAATTATGATATCTCGTGCATTTGGATATCCTGTACAATATAAGGAAATAAAATATAGAACAAAACTTTCGAAATTAAAGAGAATAAATATGATATCTCATACAGTGGAATATCCTTGCACAATACAGAAAAAACCATATAAGAAAAATGATCATCGAACATACGATATCTTTTGTATATGCCTATAATTTTTAGACTAGATCGGTAAGTGAGGGGCTCAGATGTAGATAGTGCACTCAATATGACCGAAAATATAGGTCTCCTTTTCCTTTTTTGAACACCTAGTTAAATCATATATAAAAATATCAATACAGTATATGAGCTAAATAATTATACGTTAAAAACTTACGCTTTTGAAATATCACAAATCACAACTACACAATATTACTGTCGACGATAAAGTGGCCGGCCGTACTGAACCGGGTCACTTATTGAGGGTTCCTACCTCACTGTCTCTGTTTTCAAAATTCCTGCTATTTATTTTAAAATTGTTTCGTTAGTGCCCTTGTCTGAAGGTTAATTTGAAATTTCATCATTCTAGTTTGCAACGTTTGTTTATATTTATTGATAAACAAAGCATGGCAAAATCCCAGATGTAATGTTTATCGACCTTGCTGATTATATAAAAAAAATTGTTTCTATCAACTTCTTTCCTGGTGGAAGTCAACAATTATTTTATTATTAATTTGTTTCGAGTCAAGAAAATTTTATCTATATAGGCTGTTCTTAAAATTTCCTATGTCATATCTCGTGTTTATTACATCACTTCCCCTCTTGTAAAAGTATTGCGACGTTTCAGGTCCAACACCTTTTTATTCTTAGCTATAATATTAACATTGTTTTCCTACGAGTTCATTAACGTGAACTTTACATTGTTTTTTGTTTTGTGCGCTTCGGCGTTGCGACACCTTTGGCCACGTAACGCGCACTTGACCTTACTCACGTGTTCGATTTGAATTTCACTTGAAAGTTTAACTGTTTTGTTCCTGACCTAGGTCGGGATTACTGACACTCGCAACACTGCTGCTCAGTAGATCGTTCATGGGGTGGTTTCTCTCTGTCCAATGTTGCGGTCTGGGGTGGCTCGTCTCCTGGTGCTGTATCTGCTCCATTTATATCGCCTCTTCGTCTTGTTTCTGGGTTCAGTTGTGGAAGTGTATTAACCATGCCGTAAGGGAATCCCATATGCTGCTACTAGTGCGATGCAACATCCTACTGTTTGTTGGATGCGGATTGCATTTAATGTAGTGCCTACCATATGTGCTTTAGTAGGTGAAATGTGCAGTATATACCAATTATACCACTTATTATTGAACCTATCTCCGTGAACCATTCCCAAGTGGGTTTCAGGGTGGATTCGGCTAGGTTTTTGATTTCTTTGGCATCGAAAATATCTGACACTGTGTAGCCTTGGCTGTTGGCGTTCTGTAAGGCTGCTCTGCTAGTGATTATATTTTTAAATCTTGAGAATGTCTCTCTTTATTCTGCATCTTCTATGTATTGCATGCTTACGTCACATTTGTATGCTTGCTTTATTTATAGTAGTTCGCTATTTACGAGATCGACATTCTGGGGTAGAACTGGTATTGTCGGTTGAAGGTTTTGTTTATCTTCAAGGCAATGACAATTCTCGTGTGCTCTGTTTGCTACATTTTGATAGTAGGTTTCTCTTTTGTAGTGTTAAAGCGAAACCTTTGTCTTCTTCTTCTATAACTTTAAATTTTACTGTAGTTTAGATTGTTTGTTGATACAATTGTAGTATTTTGTATCTGTGTGTGGCTCTGCATTTTTCTGCTGCTGCTTCGCTGGCTCCGGTTGTGTGGCTGTGCATCCCGCAGTAAAAGATGAGTCTGGTTACTTCTATAAGGCATGACCATCCTTTTTGCCGTTTGATTTTGTTGCTCTGGGTAATTTGTATGTTCGTGCTTTCAGGGGCGTACGCCGTCTCGGGTTCTGGACACTTTTGAACGTCTTTTGGTGCAATCACTGCAATGTTTTTCATCGGGGTTTGAACAGACGTAGCAATTAACGTAATTGCTGTCTGAAAACCGCACATAACGAGCGTTACCCAGGTCAGAAGAACGATTTGTCGTTTTATTGTCGCGCACTTACGATACCTTTACAATTTTATAAAAATTACAATTCTTAACATTCATCATTCACCAAAAAAAAATAATTATGTATTATTATTACTATTTTTTTATTTTTTTTTGAAAATACCAAAATAATGTTTTTTTTTCTATGTCAACACTACATTT
Organism: Galeruca laticollis; assembly: GCA_963921935.1. NCBI lineage: Eukaryota > Metazoa > Arthropoda > Insecta > Coleoptera > Chrysomelidae > Galeruca > Galeruca laticollis. The sequence goes on from OY998175.1 coordinate 70,716,586, forward strand.
GCGTTTTTATCTTTAGTTTATTTTTCTCAATTGATCGAGCAGTACAATCATTTAGGACTGTCAATTGAGTTCCTTGTTTAGGGTTAAGACTATTGCCTGTTTTTAAATTTCAAGTTGGTGAATAAAATATACCTTATTTGTTCCCCTTGTAGGTATTGAAATTAAGTCTTTCTAATAATACCTTGGGTTAACCTTGCAACGGTGCAATTCTTTTAAATTGATTACCTACAATGACCTTGCATTTTATTTTGTCGATGTGTTATGATTAGTAACATAATTGATTAAATTTTTTATTGTTTATTTTTTCTAGGTCGACAATAAAACCAATATACTTATGTATGAATTATGAAATATAACTAAATTTGTATCTCTAATCTGATTTACCTATATCTTAGAAGCTTATTGTTAATTGTTGTATGTATATATCTATGTATTTTTTTCTGGGCCCATCATCCTAAATTTTTTTTTTCGCGATCTTAGTGTGCACTCGCTATTTATGAAAAGTTTGAACGATTAAGCGGACATATTTGTTGTATGTTTATGGGATATTCTCGCCTGATTTTGTATGATATATGATAGCGTTTGGTTTGTTTTGTCTTGCTTCTACATAATCGTAAGGCTTCTGCCCATGTCGTATTAATGTAGCTGCGTGCGCTTGGGATCCGATTTCTTATCCTGGCGGATCTTCGAATTTCTGGCGGTGGTCTTAGTGAGACTGGGAGCCTTCCGCTCGGTTTGTCCTTTTGTTGCTTTGTTTGGGTTAGTGTCTTTTCCGCTGGTAGTATCCCATAGGTAACAGATTCCGTCCTGATTCCCTAAGTTATAGACAGTCAGGTTGTAAACAGCCAATTTTCGTAGATAAAATATTTGTCCTGTTGGAGTCGTTAGTACTGCTTCGAGGTCAAAGTTAAATGACATTATTTCCGGATTATTCTTTGTAATTTCTTTGTCTTCATCTCGAGTCTTACGAGCTAGTTGTTTTCTTAGCATGTGTTCGTGAAGAGCCTGTTCATGTATTTTTTTCTCCTCCTCTGTCATTCGTTCATATTTTAGGCACTTTTTACACTGGTCTTTCTTAGGTTTTTGAAACCCCAAGTTATTTAAGTTTAACTGACAAAAGCAATAATGTGGATAATTTTAATATGTCTCTGGACCGACTGACGAAAGCCCTGATGATGACGTAATGTCGAAAGCGCTTGGCTGAATTTAATAAAATATTACACACTTCGTTACAAATTCATTTATCCTTGTTAAAACCTATTAATTATGTCGGTTATGTTATCAGATATTAATGACGTCAAGGTAAAGGTCAATAATTTTAAGTGTATTGTTTCTATAACTGGAGTTATTAGCATAGTGAAAATACTGGACACAGTTTTATCACAAAAATTATATTAGCTAGAAATGAAAAAAATGATTTTGCGACTTTTAACAGTTGTATACGTTCGAAAAACAGTTAATGCTGGTTTATTTATAGATTTGAAGCTCACTAAATCCCATTCCTAGCTTTCCTGTTTTGTTTCCACTTATATGACTGTACTTATATATTTTTAATAAATCATAGAACGACCAAGAGCGAAATTGAAATTGGAAGGGTGGCATATGTAACAGGCGAGCGACCTAAATCGGAACGGCTTCTTGGAATACAAATAAATATCATGTCACACGCTACAAAGCCATGGACAAACAAATGCGAGGGGATCTACATAAATGAATAAATAAAGTTTGTGTCAGTTTCTAGAGTTTGAATAATTGTTTCCTTGTTTTTTCTGAAAAAACTTTTTGATTAAAAACTCACAGTTCACTCGATCTGTATATCGTTAGACAAATATTTTCACTATTTTCCGATTCATTTCTTGTGGATGATACAAAATATTTACATATACCAAAGTTAGTGAATGAAATATTGGGACTATTTTATGTAACAAATTTCGGCATTTCTTATTAGTATTAGTATCTCGAAATATATGAACATTGACACTAGTCATCAATATACATTATATTCCAATACAGCGAATAGATCTGAGTGTGACATGTTAAATTTTGACATCTCGTCTCAAATGGAGTAAACAAATTAAATTATCCATCCGGTTACTTAGAAGTACCTACTTGATAATCGTCGTATACCCGTAGAGAAATTGAACGTGGCTCAGTATATTCCAGTCAGGAACTAAACATATGCCATCTTTACAGTATAAATGTCTTTTTTTCTTATTTATATAAGATATGTTATTATATATATATATATATATATATATATATATATATATATATATATATATATATATATATATATGTATATATATATAGATTGAATTACTGTCTTCCTTCCTTCAACCACTGCCTTGAATTTAAGTCCATGAATCTTATTAACACGACTGAAGAATATCTGGCTTCGGATCCGCCTATATCGTGTCTCGATTTAGTGCAGGACATTATACCGAATTTGCAGCGAGAAGCCGCTTTATTGCAGTTATTTATATCCCTTTCGGATGATTTGTTTATTTTACAAGGAGAAAGTCACATCTCAGCTCGACTTCTTCCTTTATACTATAATGCGGGGATTCTCATTATAATTATGCAAATACGTTCACCGGGATTGAATATAATTTATCATAATATTCACTTCATAAAATTGACTAACAGTAATAGTATGAATAACTAATAATATAGAGAAAGAATGTTACATTTTTATACATACTCTTAACCTCTTAACTTACTTAGGCGCGCAAATCTGCCATATCTCGCTTATGTTCACGGGCTGTCTCTTTTTATGCTGTCTATGGTCAGGGCGAAGGAAAAATTTCAAACAGCGGCGTAGGCGACCAAACTAACATGTTTTTGAATTGCAACATTACCGGCATTTTCCTATCATAATGACTGCGTAAAATATCGAGAGCCTTGATGTAATTGTCGTCAGTTATTTGTAATTCCGAGATTAACGATGAAGTATTCGCCTTTCAAAAATGATTCTTCACCCTGTATATGCAATCAATTATTTCATCTTGACTTTATGACCTGAAAAATGTACCTATGGGTATTTCAATAATAGAAGTTGTTAGCGAAATTGTAAGAAACTTAATGAAACTATATTTTTAAACGGCTTAAAGCCATAGAAAAGCGTGCACATAAGCTAGAATCACTTGAAATTTTATAAGTTTCTTATTTCGGATTTCAAATGATGATATCATAGATAATGCAGGAAACCTTTTAATAGAAAAATCGAAAGGTCAACGTACTATTATAAAAATGTCTATATTAGTAGAGTTCGTGGAACCCAACAGGAAATACCAACATGGAGTGAGAAATTTAGAATGCATTAGGTATATTTGTTTTTCTACAACTGCTATGAAAGTAGCGTTTTTGTCCTAACTGATGTATTATTTTCAGTCTTTAAGTAATTGGATAGTTTCCTATTGTCTGTGGTGTTACAACTTTGTTAGACAGGCTTTTTGTGGTATACTCTTCTTGTTCTAAACAGTCGCATATCTGCTCTATCATTTGTCTGTAGTTGATTACTTCATATACGTAGATTGGAGGGGGTTTACTTGTTTGTACTTCGGACTTGCCTTCGTTTGTAGCGGAATTTTCTTCTATTGTCAGAGAACTGTACCTTTGTAGTAGTGGAATTGATTTCCCTTTTGTCGCTGGTTCTTGCTGTCTTCTTCCTTTTTATGCTTCTGACTTGCTGCCATAGTATTTTACCTGTGATCTCCTCTTCATTGCATTCATCTTCACTAGTTGAGGACATTCGTACTAGTTACTGACTGTTGTATTCATATAGCGCACTACTATAGGATGCAGATGGTTACAGGTTGAAGGGTGTTTGTTGCATTGGTATAAAAGGATCATAGGCTATTTGTTGTGGCATTTGCCCAATGCACCAATTTTGGTTTGACGGTATGGTTTGTTGTTGCGAATTTCATAATTTCGGTATAAAATTATTTTGGTACGCTACTGGGGTAGTAGGATAAAAGGTTTGTACATACGTGTTTGGCTGGTAATCCATTTTACATTAATTACTACAAAAAAAACTTATCCACATTTTCACTTTACTTTATCACTCCACCTTTCTATTTTAAACATTTTATCTTTATTCACCTTAATGCTTTGCTTGATAGCAATTCAATTATTATCACCAGAGATTCGCAGCGCTTCGGATAATGCAATGGTACCTCTTTACGCTACGAAAGTCAGATCAGTACATCACACCTACCAACTAAAAGAAGAACGGACCTACGGAGTTGTAATCAAATATTTGCATCGTTCCTTTAACATGAAAGAAATAGAAGAAGAACTAAACAAAATAGGGCACAAAGTCAGAAATATTATAAATGCAAGACACAGAAACACCAAAGAGCCGATTAATGTGTTTTTTGTAGACTTGTAACCAGCAAAAAACAACAAAGATGTATACAAATTTGAAAAACATTAAAATTGAACCACCACACAAAATCAAAAACAACATAGTTCAGTGCACGAGATGCGAGCAATACGGCCATTCAAAAACATTACAACAATTCGTTTGTATGCGTGAAATGTGGAGAAGGACACAACAATACAAGCTGTAAAAAAACAAGGGACACACCAGCCAAATGTGCTCTATGCGGCTCAAAACACCCTGCCAATTAGAAAGAATGTGAACATTACCACAAACTAATCAATAGCAGCTACACAAGCAACCCAAGATACAAAAAGAACATACCTCCAATTGCTAATCAAATACATACCCACCGCAGAAAACAAATAACCAAAGAATACCAAACAAAACTTACGCAGAAGCAGCTAGCAATAACTCCACTGGATCAATAGAAGCGATAAATACACTAACACAGTGTCTCAGCGAATTTAAAGCCATGTTCAACCAACTAATCCAGCAAAAACACTACTCAATAAATTGGTTTTGTAATGGCCAAGTTCCTCAGAATAGCACAATTGAACGCCAATGGCCTAGTATAGTATAAAGTACACGTAAAACTATTTTAATACAAAACAAAAAAGATATACTTCTTGTAAGTGAGACACATTTCACAAATAGGACTTATTTTAAAATATCCAATTATAAAGTTTATCACACAAATCATCCGGACAACACAGCAATATTAATAAAACATACAATCAAACACTACGAACTTTTAAGCTAAAAAAATCACCTTCAAGGCACCTCAATAAAAGTAACAACCTTGCCAACCGAACTCACTATATCTGAAGTATATTGCTCACCTCGACACAACATAAAACAAAATTATCTTCAGTATTCTACGAGACACATTTATAGTTTTTTTCATGTTCTATTTCAATAAAGTCTTTATTCAAATGATATTCTGACAAATAGAGTAACTCCGTTTTTGTTATAACATATGCTTCAAATATTCGATATTGCACATTTATTGTGGACAAGACCGATTCCCCCCATCCTTGTAGCTCAATTGCCAGAAATTATTTCCGTCGAAAAATTCCATAACAAGAGTTTCATATTTGAGTTGCTTTGAATGAACGATAATGTTTTATATATGGATTGCTGCAAAAAGTTGTCAAGTTCAGTCAAGAAATGTATTCGCATTTAAAAACAATATTCATCACTGTTCGCAGTCACTTCATTTGATATGACGAGATGTTTTATTTTACTTCACTGAAGTTTTGTTAAATTATTGGTTGTGTGTGGTCAAGTAAACATCTTACACTTTTCACCTATTTAATCGCTGATTATTATAAAATTGTTATTGATTGTTGCGTCGCAATTAAGGGTTTACTTCACTGATTTTATATTGTTGACTTGATTGTTTTTAGTACTCTTATTTTAATTAATTATTGAAATGCTGGGTGTTTGCCGCTAAAGGATTGATTTTAATATGACGTGCTCGCTTCACTGTCTGTGATGAAGAGAGAGATTCGTAGGTTGGAAAGTTAATTAAAGGCTGGTAGAGCATTCGAGAGTTTTATTAGGAATAAGACGTGGAGTGGTGGTTTTGCGAAAATGTGTACGTGCAGAATCACACGGTTTCTTGCGTATAACGGTTATTTTAATACAGAAGAAGAGGAGTTTTTAGTTACTCTCGACTGGGAAGTTATGAGCTAATTTTTTATAAAAGGAGGTTAAAATTGGTATTTTTGTAGACAATGATGAATAGATGTGAAGAATTATATAATTATTTGTAATATATATATGGAATGCGTGATAATTATTATACATGGGTGCAGATGAATGTGATTAATTTATAATTCGCAGGAAGAATTTAAGATTAACTCTTAAAGTCGTATAGGTGGACATTGACATAAAAGAGTTTATAAGGGATCATATTAAGTCAATACTGAAAGTAGAATCTCATTATCTTTGGGCCAAAACGATTCGTGACTATATTGATGGTAGTCCATATATTGAGACTTGATATCACCGATATAAAGAAGAATGTCAAAAAACAACAAACCTACTGCCAAAACATGCATAACCCGAGTGTTCGAAATGCGCAAATTTTGAAAATTTAAACGACGATGGCAGAAAGGATCTGAAAAAAAATATATGAAACGCATCTGATATCGGTAAGGAAAAATCAGATGAGTCTTTTGTAGTTGCTGTTGATGATATACGGGCTGGGCTGTTTTCAACGTTGACACCAATAATGAAAAAGTGGTTTGGAATGCTATCAAGGTCATAAAGATTCAGAAATCATCACCGAACATCTTAGTTCATAAAATAGTTTATGATGATAATTATTTCAAGCAAGACAGCGTGAACAAGCAAAATCACTGATTTGGAAAGTTCAAACAGCATACAAGACCCCACCTAAGATTTATTTGGAAAAAAAGAGGCACTGTCATTTTTGTAATACACCAATATCATAAAGAAAGTGCATCACTCATTTTGTCAAAGGCTTGTAGCGGAAAGTGACAAAAAGAAAAAGAAGTTTGCGCCTAAATAGAATAGTTGAATAGTGGTTACTCATCTAAATTGTTAATGATGTTTAGTGTTGCTAATTATATCTCAAAGTAATAAATGGAAAGCTTGAACCAAACAGTGTTTTTATTATAATAGAACACAAATTTATTATGATAACAACATAAAATGGCATTTGAATATCAAATTCTGCATGTACTTAATTATAATATCAGTGCAATATCTATATAACCATATATTTACTAGCTAATTCCACAATATAATGAAAAATGTTGAAAATTTTAAAAAATTGACAATTGTTTCGATAACTGAATATCATCGTCAGAATGACAGAAGGTACATTTCATTTGATGCCTACCTGATGTTTAGTAGTTATTTTTGGCTAGACCTACCTTGTGATTGACTTAATATATGTTAATCGAAAAAAGAAGAAGACGTGATATTACAAATATTGAAGCTTAGATATTATTAGCCCTATGGGGTGATATCCTGGATATCATTTTTCCAATTAAGATCAGTATAACTGTGCAATGATATAGAAAACCAGGAAAACTATATCTGCTGATCTTTACAATTAACACTTAAGAAGACAGTTTATTAGTGGAGAGCTCTCTAGATTTATCTGTTCATTGACGACTTCATATTGTGGGTTTCTTAAGTGTCTTCTAATTTCCAACTCTTCAAGGAAATCCAGTTCTTGTTTCTTGTCACAAATATGTAGTACTTCTAGTTCTATGCTATGTGTCAATGAATGGTTGGTGTCAAGTAGATGTTTGGCGTAATGAGTTTTATTTGGTTGTTTTAATCTGTATGCTCCTAAGTGTTCACTGTATCGGATTTCAAAATTTCTAAGGGTCTGACCCAAATAGACAGCAGTACATTCTGGACATTTGAGTTTATATATACCTGATTTCTTTAATGTTGTTATTTTTTGTTTTAACATTTAACAATTTTGTGCTTACGTTACTTTCTGTTCTATAAGAAATTATTGTATTCGTTGCTAAAGTTGCTTTGAAATATTATCATCATATGTAATGGATAACCGTTGGATGTTGCTATTTATCTAATTGTATTAATCTTTCTATCAAAATTACATTTGTCCATATATATATATATATATATATATATATATATATATTAAAGTGAAACATATCTACCAGGTTAAAATTAAATCAATTAGCATCATTCAGATAATGTGAATTTTAGTAGTAGTAGTAAATATTCAATAGAGGGAAATAATCCATGAAGATATAGTTCAAACATGTCAAGAAATATTTACGAATAGTATACAATTGAAAAATTGATTCAAGAGATTATTATTTAATTTAGTAACTATATTCTTTAAAGTATATTTCAAAGTACAGAAAATATAACAACGACAAGTAAATTACGTCAAACATAATTTTGTACATAATTATAATGATCACTGTATATAGGATCACAATTTTGAAACAGAATTCAACTATTATAATTTTATATTTTGTAAACACTTTCAGAAACCCTGTATATTGCATAAACTTTTCAATTATTTGTATGAAACGTCAAAATAAAAATATCAACGCGGAAACCAACGTTCTCTTAATAGTTCGGGTAGAGTGATTCGGAGTGACTATAGAAGTGCATAGAAACACAGTGAATTTATCTACAATAACGCAGAAATAGATATTTTGATTTAATAAAAACAATATTTATTTATCAACAAATGAACAATGAAAAACAAAAGGAAAAACATTTGAATGTTGTTGATTCTGAGCTTGGGAGACGCCGTGTGAATTAAATAGATGGAGGACGTGTTGAATTTTTCTTCTCCAAATTTTTAAGAAACTAATATAATTTAAACAAAATCATAAAGAAACGTTAACCAAAGTGTTTAGCAGAATCTTGAAAAGTAAACTAACTAAAAATATCATTCGTATATTAATAAATAAGTGAGAAAATTGTGATATCGTCTATATTTGGTAAGATTGAACAATTACCTTATTAATATAATTTCGATGATTATCCATATATCTTGCTTTTGATAAGATATTTCTACTGGTGAAATAATTCACATCTCATCATTCCCACATCCTGAGTTTCGCTTATTCGATCATAGGCGATCGTTTTCTCCAAATGCATCACATTCAGGGTCAAGAAGAACCAACTATGAACACTATTCCTCGTGCATATATTGAACTTCTCCTATAAAAACATTCACAGATATATTTATATGTTAGGTTACATTATTTTTGGTATCAATTTATTAGTTAAACATTAGTCTTAAACATTCAATCTCTACTAATATATCGGACACGAAACACTAAACTCATATTAAACAAGTACTTACCAAAATTCATACAATAAACTATAATCATAATAAATCCTACACGTCACAATTTTCGTCATCTTGTAAACTGAATTATTTCCACCACAGAATTACACACCACTCGACGATCGTATTGGCAATAGCGAGAGTTGGGATTGAAGCGTTATGAATGTACATTCAAAACACATAGAATAATGATAATTGAGCGAAATTTACTTGTTGCGTTTGAGGTAAATAATATTTACAACTAATGAAAATCGTTTATGGGAAGATTTTCGCTAACAGTATTCCATTGAATTTAATATGTATTACTAATTCATTAATTGATAAAAAAATTCGTTATTTCAATATCTATATTTAATTAAAATTGTTTGTCTATATTCGGTTTGCGTTTCTTTGATATGTTACCTATAGTTTCCTGTTGCTCACAAGCGTCAAGTGCCGAATCTCATTCCTGAGATATAGTAACGACAAGATAAAACAAATTTACAATATTTTTTTTTAACTTATATAGTATTTTGAATTGGAATTCGTGGTAAGCGAACCAATTCTGGCGCCCATAAACATTAATAAATAAATAATTAAATTAAGCACTATTAAATATATTCCAATATATATATATATATATATATATATATATATATATACGGATTTATTTTACAGCCTAGGCCGCCTTTCCGTTACCAGTTTCCAATTTTTTCGGTCGGAGCACAAGTCTTCTTCCACCCTCAATTCCATGGCTTTCTTCTATCTCGTTCCTCCAGCTTCTTCTCGGTCGTCCTCTTTTCCTTTTTTCTCGTGGAACCCATTCCAGTATTCGTCGTGGCCATCTATGTTCTCCCATTCTCTTTGTGTGTCCAAACCATGTGAGCTGTTTTTCTTGAATTTTTTCTATCAGATTTGTGTCGGTTTTCGTCATATTTCTAATTGCTTCGTTCCTAATTCTATCTACTCTAGATTTTCTGCAGCTTCGTCTTAGGAAATCCATTTCAGCTGATAGGAACTGAAAATGCTCTATGTATCATTGAATTATATGCCGCTAGTTTATTTGACATGGGGTAACTAGAACTATATGGAATTGTCACATAAGTGTGTGTTGGTTATCGGTAAATTGAATAATAAAATACATTATCAACTCTTTGAATTTTCAAATCAAGAAAATTGATTGCGTTATTTTCTTCAACTTCTAATGTAATTTTTGGGTGTTAATTATTAATTTGTTTGGAAAATATATCTAATTATCGTTCACTACCTATAAAACAAGCTAATATGTCATCTACATATCTATACCAAAATAAAACCTTTTTTGAAATATTACTTTCAAAGATTTTTCTTTCTAAACTGTCCATAAAAATGTTTGCCAAAATAGATTATATAGGGCTTCCTATTGGTAAACCTTCATTTTGAATCAACATAAATGACATTACATTTTCAAATGCAATAAAAAATAAAGTAGGAGATAATAACCTAACAGTTACAAAATCTGATAAGGGGAACACAACTGTCATATTAACAACTGAAAATTATAATTCAAAAATATATAACTTTATAGAATCTAGCGATATAAAAGTTCTTGGAGCAGACCCAACAAAGAAGTTTTCGAATAATATACGGGATATTGTTAATAAATCGAATTATCTTGTAAGTGATTACGAAAAGAGGTCCATGAAAAAAAGAATCCTCATTGTCCACAATTATATGGAACCGTTAAATTACATAAAATAACGAAACCACTTAGACCTGTAGTTTCTTATGTTAATACTCATAACAATATATTGGCAAAGAAGCTTAACAATATACCTAATAGTTACGGATATGCATCTAAATACTCAATTAGAAATTCAATAGAACTAATCAAAAAATTAAAACCATTCAAATTAAAAGATAACTCTAAGCTTATTTCATTTGACGTTACTAATATGTTCACTAAAATTCCTCCTAAAGAATGTTTATTACTTGTAAGAAAATTACTAGAAGATAAAAATATTATTCCAGGAATAATATCAGATATACTTGATTCATTTGATGTATGTAATAATCAGAATTATTTCACTTTTGACATATATATTAAAAATGAAGGTTTACCAATAGGAAGCCCTATATCACCTATTTTTATGGACAGTTTAGAAAGAAACATCTTTGAAAGTAATATTTCGAAAAATGTTTTATTTTGGTATAGATATGTAGATGACATATTAGCTTGTTTTATAGGTAGTGAACGGCAATTAGATAAATTTTTCAACCAAATTAATAATTTACACCCAAAAATTAAATTTACATCAGAAGTTGAAGAAAACAACTCAATCAATTTTCTTGATTTGAAAATTCAAAGAGTTGATAATGTACTTGATTATTCAATTTACTGAAAACCAACACACACTGATGTGACAATTCCATAGAGTTCCAGTCAACCCATGTCACATAAACTATCGACATATAATTCAATGATACATAGAGCATTTTCAGTTACTATGAACAAATGTTATTTTGATAGAGAGATTAAAACAATTAGACAAATAGCAACATCCAACGGTTATCCATTACATGTGATAAATAAGATAATTCATAAAAAAGAGGAAAAAGTGGCATTACAACTAATATTTCCTAAGCAAACTGAAGAAATAAAAATTTATAAAACCATCACATATGCAGGAAATATTTCTAATAATATTTCAAAGATAATATCTTTAGCAACGAATACAATAATTTCTCATAGAACAGAAAGTAACGTAAGTACAAAATTGTTAAATGTTAAAACAAAAAATAACAACATTAAACAAATCAGGTATATATAAACTCAAATGTCCAGAATGTAATGCTGTCTATTTGGGTTAGACCCATAGAAATTTTGAAATTCGATACAGTGAACACTTACGAGCATACAGATAAAAACAACCAGATAAATCCCATCACGCACAACATCTACTTGGCACTAACCATTCATTGACACCTAACACAGAACTAGACTACTAATCATCAGGTAGGCATCAAATGAAATGTCATTCTGACGATGATATTGATTTATCGAAACAATTGTCAATTTTTTAGAATTTTCAACATTTTTCATTATATTGTGGAACTAGCAACAAACATTGAGTTTCATTTAAAACACTAATAGGGTTTGTCATAATTTATATTGCTTTTTTTTGGTAATTTAAGTGATAGATACATACAATATCTATAAGCTCATTTATGAAATCAATAAAAATTTGATAGTTCTATGAATTTAATCACTCATTGTAATATTGTGACAAATTAAAGCTCCATTATCTCAATTAATGCTATTTAGAGTTATGGTGGTCTTGTACTCATAGTGCGATTATTTGGCTCCAAATAATCTACACATACTAACTTCTAAGAGAGAGCGTAATTAGGATAACTCTCTTTTTACCGTGAAAATGCAAGTGATCTTCTCAACTGTAGCTTATCGTAGACTATAAAATACTGAAATTCAATGAATAACAGCCTATGCAGCTTTTTAAGTATAACAGAACTAAGATGTTATCTTACACTAGTAAGACATTTTCCAAGTGTACAATTACTTCTGCTACAATCTCATCCCTAATTTTCTCATCATCTTCAAAATAAATATTATTAAATATTGTTTCAGATTGTAACCGTCATAACGCCACCGTATAAATCTACAATGGAGACAGAAGATGAAGAAAACGATGACAATAAGAACAGTTAAAAGAACAGCCACAATGCCAACAAGCTTAAAGCTAATAATAATATTTTGCTACTATGTTATACATCTATCTAAAGCGGGCTGTCCCCGATTATGTGAGTGCAAATGGAAAAGTGGGAAGGAGTCAGTGTTATGCTGGAACGCGAATCTTTCATACGTTCCACTTCAACTGGAAGCAGGAACACAGATTTTGGATCTCACAGGGAACAATCTGACGACTATCAAACACGAAGAGTTCAATAAAGCAGGTCTTGTCAATTTACAAAAAATTTTTTTGGCAAAGTGTCGATTAAAAACGTTAGAAAGATACGCGTTCAAACATTTAATTAACTTAGTAGAACTTGATTTGAGTTACAACTTATTAACCAACGTTCCATCACATTCATTTGATTCAATTACTGAATTAAGAGAATTGAAGATTAATGGTAACCCGATTCAAAAGATATTCAATGATGCATTTCTTCATATTTCCCAGTTAATCAGACTAGAAATATCTGATTGTAAACTAAATTTCATAGAACCAAGAGCTTTTGCAGGCTTAGGGAAGTCCTTGGAGTGGCTGAAGTTAGATAACAATAAATTAGCAGATGTGTCGTCCGAATCTTTCACTAGTTTACAAAGTCTTCACGGCCTAGAACTGGAAGGAAACCCATGGAACTGTACATGCACTCTAAGGCCTCTAAGAGCATGGATGATTCGACAAAATGTTCCATTCGGCGTTCCACCGGTTTGTCATAGTCCTAAGCGTTTGTTCATGAAATCTTGGGACAAACTGGATTTGGATGAATATGCATGCGTACCCGAAATATTTGCCTATAGTAACAGTGCTCATGGAGTGGAAGGGAAGAATGTTACAATGACATGTAGTATAGCTGGTATTCCTGAACCCAACGTTCGTTGGTTGATGAAGAACAAAGTAATAGCCAACTTATCTGGGGCTACTAATACAGGTAATGCATTTATTTTGTTCCATTTGTTTTTTCTCAGACTTATATACTCATTTCTCAAACTAGCTCTCTCCCTTTAAATCAATTTTTTCCAGGTGGCAAAAAACTCTACATTGTTCAACTCAACAACAGTTCGAGCGAGTTGACTATTTTTAGCGCAGATCTTCAAGACGCAGGGACCTACATTTGCTCAGCTGAAAATAAAGCGGGCAAAGCAGAAGCCAGCGTTACCTTGGCAGTATCAAAAAAACCTCCAGAGACAGGTCTCTCCAATAAACTCCTAATAGCTAGTGTTGTGACTGGCATTATATTCGTACTTATTTCGTGTGTTATATCTCTGTGTATATATACAATAAAGAAAAAACAAACGATTAAATGGAGGACTCGTGAGTGTCGACGTGAAGACAATTATGAGAAGATAGAGATGAATCATAAAGGACTTAAAGTTAACGGTGGAGTTAATGTAACTCAAGAAATAGCTGTGGTTACCGATCGCCGGAATGGTGAGTACCGAGTTATTCCTGGCGGTGACACCGATCAAGAAGTGGAAGATGAAGAAGATACTAACGTTGACGGTCCAATTGGTGGTGCGAAAAAAATCAGTCCGTTGATAATTAAAGAAGGTACAAGTATAGAACAAGGCTGGAATTCACCAGATAATTTATTGGATCCAGAAGATTTGCATATACCGAGGAGGACTATTCAAGAGACTAGGTATGTTTCATATTTACCATGTATTTTTACCGTATCATAATATCAGTCATTATAAAGTTTACTTTCAATAAATATTGAATCAAGTATAACGAATGCCTCATTCTCACAGTCTCATTTCTCATATTGACTGGGATTTGAGGAAAACTGAAATTCTAATTTCATTATACACCTTCCGGGGATGATAATCTATGACAGGATGGGTTATGTTTTCACAAAAATTAAAACTCGCATTTCAGAGTTCATCTGATTGGTCATAATATCTCAAGGGAAATGTCAAAATATTGAACACAAAAAATTTATCTCCATTTAATGTTGTAACTTATATCTTTACAATTTTGCCTCCTGTCTTGTTTATATATATAAAGGAATATGCGTTCTATATTATATTCGTCCTATATAAATCAGTTATAAAGCCTCTCTATTCAAAAGAGGAGAGCGGAATAATCGTTTAGAGGCACACAAAAGTAGAGCTTCTGATATAACTGAGATGCGGTTAGACTTTGCGGCTTGCCGACGAAATTGAACTAAGTGTGACCGTTACTTGGCTTCACTCGAATACCATTGAGGCCTTATTTTGGCCTTAATGAGCATATTGCTTCTCTTGTATTTATCTTTATGTAGAGACTATTTGTCTTTTATTAAAAAAATAGTTTGGAGTTATCTTGAGGAAGATATTAGTTATTACATTTCGTTTTCTATTAATTGTTTTGAACAGTACAAGGTGTTATTTTGTCATTAACAATCTGTTTATGTAGGCACAACCGATATCAGCTAAAAACGCTCTTTTTCTCAAATGATGCGTAGCTACTTCCATGACACATAAATGAGAACATTTTTTCAATGAATGTCTAACAATTGGTACTATTGTTCGATTAAAATTGACGTTTTCAATTAGTTTTTAGTTAATATCAGTTCTCTAAAGGAGTATTTTCAGTTCAACGCTCCAATTAAACAGTTCAGGACAAATTATATTTTCTTGCGTTTCTATGAACAGGTACCAAGCTATGCCAATCAACAGAAAATTATAACCCATTTAGTATTTTATACCGAAACCATTCGACAAAATTCGATTTGCCACTTCAAAACTCGCTTTTTAAAAACACTTACTATTAACTACTCTAACAAAACTACACAATAAAACTGGTAAAAATAATATAACTGAGATCAGACTGAATATAATAAAAATCGATCGTTCAATTAATACAAAAAATATTGCTTCGTCGGCATCGGATGTTTCATCGTTCACAGGAAGTTAGCGTAATGAAGTTCGATGCACTGTAATTTCTCCATCCCCTGGGGAAGTTTTGTAAGGGACGAACAAAACTTTGGTGTTCTCCTCGCTTTCCGTTGGTTTGGATTTTCTTTGGTCCTTTCTCTTGCATCGGTTATTCTTAAGATAAATTAGGTGAACTGTAATGCCTATATATATGAGGGTCATCCAGAAATGGTAGTGGATGTGGTTCCATTTTTCGGCCTCTATTTGGTTTACTTGCTTAATGAGTTCATGGAGGTCATCTAAGGGCACTTGGTTTATCTTCAGTGGTTTAAATGTTATTGGTTTTTGTATGTTGCTTGTTTTAATTCGTGGTAACGTTAATGGTTCGCCCTCAATAGTGATTTTGGAATTAATAAACCTTTGTTCTAGTGTTCTGAAATAACAGTTTGGTGCAAGTTCGATCAGGTACACTCCTTGCAGAGTGTTGTTGTTTTTGTGGGTCCAGTAAATATTACTACGTAGTGGGAGTTCGATAGATTCTGGATGTTTGTGTTCTGTATTTGCACTGGAATGTAGTTGCAAGAGGCTTCTGTATTTTTCAGTTGAAGAGTCTGGTTGATGCAGTCTTCGATTTTCGTTGTTGTTTGCAGCGCATTTTCGTTGCAGAAGTATTCGGCACTGGTTCTTTTGCATGGAATTTTGGAGTATTGGAAGGTATATTCGTTGACCAGAGGGTTTGGATCTGGAGGAATAATTATGGTAGAATTTTGTGTAGGTATTGGGAATAGGTGGTAGTACGTGAAGGTCTGAGGATATAGAATGGGAAAGTGTGGGATGAATACGATAGTGTGGTTCGTGTAGTAAGCGTCTACGCTTATTATATCGTAATAATTAAGGATGTCTTCGTCTTTTGTATATAAGGGATGATTTTCACTGTGGTGTTCTAGCATTTTTGTCACTAACCATTCTAATTCATCTTTCCTCACATCACTATTGTGAAGGGTGTTTAGTCTGGAAAATGTGATTTCCTCTTCTAGATCGTTCAGGAATTGAACGATAATTTGGAAAGATAGGTTTGATGCGTCCAGTACATTTCTCGCTTGAAGATAGTGGTTGAAATCGAATAAAAATTTGATTAGATTTTTATTGAGTTGATCTATTTCTTCGAATATTTCCCTAATATGTAAAAAATCCCATGAGAGGAGTGCAAATATCGATTGATTAGAGCGGTAACTGTATTGTAGAAACCGAAAGAGCACTGCGATAATTGCGTTGTTCACGTATCCACGGTAATCCCATTGTGAGTCCATGATAATTAAAAATAAAATCAGTTTGACAAGTAAAATCAAAAAATATTTTTCAAAATGTCTCGTTTTGCATGTGAATCATTGGGAATTCTAGAAAATAAAGTGATGGAAAGCGAACAAAATAACACTAAACACAACAGACAATACGTGTGGCGACAATTTATGAGCTTTTGTGCTGAAAACGTATACATTGGATGAAACAACACAAATCAACGTTTTGGCAGAAATATTAAGGTGAATTTATAAACTCTGTTGTTCCCGTTGTTCGTTGCTGCCGTCTTTTCCAAGTTGCTGGCGATTCGTTATTCACAGTTGTTCCCGAGTCGACTAATTTATATCGTTTTTCGTTGCTGGCGTTGTCGAAATTTGATTGGTCATAACCAAGCCAAACCACAAGCTCGTATCGTAAACAGCGCCACGTCAAGTAAGAAATGTCAACTTCACATGTAGAAATCGCGCATCACAAGAGTGAATCTGATTAGTGCTTTTAACTCGACAGCTGGTAGCACCAATAGTTTTCCTCATTTCATGCTGCCGAAGTGCATCAATAAATAGTAGCTTATGTAGCGCCTCTCTTGACTGACCGTAAAAACAGTAGTGTCAGTTTTGAGTTTAAAATGATTGGTATAAATCAAGTCACGTGGCACTAACTTCAGTTTTCATTGGTGGAACTGCGAAACACGAATAACAAGATATAAAATTTGGTTATTTGAGAGCAACGACGAACGACGTGGAAACGACGAACACCACGGCAACAACGGTTTATAAACGCATGTATGTGATATCAATGTTTCATTTTCGAGCAGCAGGAATCACGAACAACAGAGTTTATAAATCCAGCTTTAACGGACTGGGCATTTAATATGCGTGAGCAAAATGATGAAGAGTAGAAGGAATTCACTGTTAAAACAATTTGGAACGTCACCGCAAAATTACTAATGAATAAGTTTTTCACCGAATATAAAATTATTTTTAACCCTTCTACTGACATTGAATTCAAAACAGCCAGAGATGAGAAAAATGCCAAGAGAAAACAAACTGATCCAGCGAAAAGAAAATGAAGTGCAGTTTCTCTAAAGTAGGATGAATTTCACAATATGGTTCGTGGTTGTGATGGAGACACCCCAGATGGGTTACAAAGGAAGGTGTTTTTTGTTTTTGCTTTTGAGTTAGCTTGGCGTGGTGGAGAAGCTCAATTTCAGAATTTGAACAAGAAAAAAATAACATAGGTGAAAAAACAGGAAGGATTATTTACGACCCTGTATTTACTAAGATAACGCAAGGAGGGGAAAAACCATGCGCTTCACCGAAATGGCTAATAATGAATAAAATCAATCCTGATTTGTGTCCCATTCGATTATACAAAAAAGTCTCAGAAAAACGGGATGGCATGAAAACAAATCGACTTTTTCTTACCATGAATCCCGCTTGGAAGTTGAGCAGAAAATGGTCTAAAGACGTTCCCGCTGGACGAAATACAGTAAGCAAATGGACTAACATACAAGCCAAAATATCAGGTTTGAATGCAGAGAATATTTAACTAACTAACCATTCCTTACGAGCTACGGCTGTCTCCAATCTCGCTAAAAAGGGTGTCGGCGAGCAGCAACTTATGAAAATCACTCGCCATTTCAATTCCAAACCAATAACGCCATATCTTCAAATGGATGAAAATCACCATGAAGAAATAGTGACAAAAATGCGTGGTAATGATGTACCACAGCACTTACACTTTCGAACATCTTCAGCTATCAATGTATGCATTGTCTAATCAGAACACAAAGAGTTATTACAATTGTGTATTTCATTGCAATTCCTGAAATGTTTAGTTTAGGTTTACTTAAAAAAAATCGTTGTATCATATATTTCCGTTCTCTCTATTAAAAATAGTTATGAAAAAGTCGTATTTTTCGGTCTATCTATTTTGTTTGTTCCTAACAGCATGTTTTAAAATAGATATTTTGTATTAGAAAAAATAAATTTAATATTTAAACCAATATTTGTATTCGGGAAATATTCCCCCGAATTACACTCGTGCATCAAAATAACCAGATAATTTTGCATTTGAGCATGTTGTCTTGGAAAAACTGCATTCGGTCATTCTCATATTTTGTTAAAAGACCCTTCCACGTTCGGTGTCTGGCCCTTTCTCCAAAATATGAAAATGAACTCATGATGCAGTTTTTAAACAACACGCTGCCATGCAAAATTATCGGTATTTTTGATGCACTTGTGCAATTACTTCCGAAAATAGTTTCTTGGTTGTGTGTTAGAAGAGTCACAGTTCCATTAAACTGTTCCAAAATCCTTAAATTTAAGCTCATGTGATGATTTACGTTTTTCATAATATTCTCTTGATTTGGTTGAAGCGTTTATGTTGCTGTTTCGGCGTCTTCCTGGTCTAGGTTTCCGCAGATAGGCTTGATAATACTTCCCAAGCCGTTAAGAATTCCTCGTTTCCTTTTTGAGGTTGGATAAATTGATAATATTTTCTCTTTGGCTGCTATTAGTTGAAATTGGAGGGCTTGATCAAAATTTCGTAGGCTGGTAAAATAAGGGTAGCTGAGGCCGTCTTCTATGGCTTTAGTCACTGCTTGGTATTGGTTATCGATAGTTTGGATTTCTTTCATTACAGTTTGTAGTTCGAAAAAGTGTATAAAGTCATACGTGTGAGAACGTATCTTTACTTGTCCCAGGTTGAGGGGAAGCTCTCCTGGATTTTCTTTCAAATCTCTCATATTGATTTTCTCTCCCATTAGACATGCGAATCTGCGAGGAAGATTTATAATTAGTTTTATTTTCAGATTTGTGTTTTATGTTTTTCTTATGTACAGTGGCTGTCGGAGCGTTATCTATCAGTACTATCTTGGGTAGAAATCTTGGCAATAGTTTATTTCTTTTCAAAGTTTTTCTAGTGTAAATTTCAGTAGAGGGTTTGTATGAGATAGGGGTTTGTCTCGTTTTATGTCTGTTATCTATAATGGGTTTTTATTTTCGGAAAGGTGTTCGTTGATCTCCCTATAAATTTCTTTTGATTTCTTACGATGTTGTTCTATGTAATCGTTTAGTAAGGTTCTTTTTATATCTATGTCAAAAGGATCTCTTGCATTTAGAAGTCCGTTTAGTACTTCGATGGGTTTTAGTTTCGTTGAGGAGTGGACGGAGTTGTAAAGCATATGGCATTTGTTCTTTGATGGATAACGTTGTTTTTGTGTTTTGGAGTATTCTTAAGTGTTCGATCAAAGTTAAGTTGAATCTTTCAATCATACCGTTTGAGTGAGGACTGTCTGGGGTTGTGTAGTGGATGGATATTTTACGGGAAACGACAAATTCCTGTATGATTCCGTTTTTAAATTCTATTCTGCTATCTGCAACTATCATAGAAGGTAATCCGTGGTGAGTTAATTACGTTTACTGCGTTTCCTCCTTCCATTGGGTAGGCCTGTCCATATTTGAAAAATGCATTTATTATGGTTAGGCACTTTTGTCCATTGGCTTGAAATAGATCGACATGAACGATTTCCAATGGTTTAGTGGTTATAGGTGTGATCATAAATTTTGGTTTTAGTGGAAGTCTGTCATATTTATTTTCTTGACATATATCGCAGAAATTAACGATGTCTACGATATCATTCATCAAATTAGGTCAGAAATAACGTTTTCTAATTAGAAGTTCTGTTTCAGTTATTCCTCTATGATTAGTTATGCCCCGATGATATTTTTTTATTAGGTATTTTTGCTTTTCTTCTGAATTCACATCTTCCAGCTGTATGTTATATTTAATTAGATTGTAAGCGTTGTTTTTGAATATTTTCCTGATGGTTTCGCAAATTTGCTCACATAATTCGTCGCGTTCGAAAAGACATGCATGTCCTTTTTGATTGGAGGTGGTTCTTAAAGGAATTTATAATATCTGAGTCCAGATCGTTTTTCGAGAGTTGTACGCATATGCGTTGTTTGTTTGGAAAGATGTGTAATGTTACTGGAGATCGAAGATTATAATTAACTGTTTTGAAGACGATTTGGTTGTTGTAATAATTGAGCGGTCTCTCAGATATAGTGATGCCTAATATTGGGTTTTCTATTGCGGTGTGGTTCGTTTCGTCGTCTGATGTTTCTCGTTAACCTGCCTGTATGTTGTGTTGTGATTTCTCTTGTTTTTTTTGTCGGTTTCTTTGTGATTGATCTAAGTTCGCCTGGTCTAGTATTTCTTCAATAGCGGGGAGCAATTCCGGAATATCTTCATTGACAAAATCTGAGACTCTGTCCTAGGTGGATTATTATATAAAGAGACATTTTCTTCATCCGGGGATTCTAATTTTTTATTTACTTTATCGACGTATTTTGCTAGTTCAAACAGTTCTTTTATATGTATTTCCACTCTAAAAAGGGCGTCGGCGTGAGTATTAAATGTTCCTTTCTTATACACAACTTCGTAATCGTACACTTCCAATTTTAATCTCCATCTTATTTACTTACTGGTTCTTTCAAAGAAAAGATATACTGAAGCGGGCGGTGGTCTGAGAGAATCATAATCTTTCTTAATTGTCGAATACTTAGTTTCTGTGTCGTTTAGCGTTCTGGAAGCGAATGCTATGGGTTTGTCGCTGCCCACTGGCCATTGCGAAAGCACTGCTCCTATAGCATAGTTGCTAGCGTATGTTGTTAGATTGAAGGGTCTTGTAAAGTTCGGGTACTGTAGAAGAGGTTCGTTCATCAAAAGGTTTTTGCACGTATTGAAGCATTCTAAAAATTTTGAAGTTGTTATAGTGCGGGAAAGTGAGGAAATAAAAGTCAAAAGTTTCCCATAATTGATTATTCACTTTTAAATGAAAATATTTTGACCCAGCATCACTCTCCTAGATTGTCTAATAATTTCCACTGGAGCTTGCGACGCAGCTTGCAATGTTCAATAATTCGTCGGGTACAAGTACGTCGTCAGTCATGTAGGGGTCTTAGGGCGTTCGAAGAGGATGAGCGCTGACCCCCCACCAGAACGCGAAGCAGCTACCGCCGTACCGTTTGGCCGAGCGAGCTAGGATTACTGTTCTCTTTTTAATGGACCAATTAACGGTAGAAGAATGAAAGATTGTGTTTAAGTTGAGTTGGGATTCAACAACCTAGCGAAGTTATCAAAATTTGAAAATTTCAATTAATATTATGACAGTATCTAGCTGATTTTGAATTTGTTTATCTCAGCTTGTAAAAGTCGCATCTGAAAAATTTTTTTTCAAAATACTCGTCTTTCAAAAACAAACATATTTATAACGTAAGAAGATATTTTTAAGAAATTTTTCAACGCCAAAATGAGAAAAAACTAGATGTAAAAATATTTATTTTCGGTAAATGTTCTAAAAAATTATGTAAAAAAATTTAAAAAAATTTTGTTTATGTTTTTTATAAAAATTTAACTTTCACTCTGTCGATTGCAATAAACCATTTCTCAGTATCGTTAATGTTCATAAATTTAGACGCGATTGAAAAAAAAATTTGTTTCTAATTTGCGCAGCCGCCATTTTTTCTTTTCCAAATCTGAAAAATTGTAAATTTTTAGAAGTTTGCCCTCTATGTTTATCTATGTTTTGACCTCGATATTAATATTTTATTCATAATTACCAACCAAAAATATAATGTTCGTAAATTTTTTCAATTTTTGGAAAATTTAAGATCGGAAATTTTTTTTTGAAAAAAGTATTTACGTCACCTCCAAGAGCATAAGATTTGCTTCAATTTTCATCTCTACGATTTTTTTGTAAGAACACATCCAGGAATGACACGAGCATAAATCACTTGAATTTTAGGTGGTCTGAGCTGTGCTTGCAAGCTGCGTCGCAAGCTCCAGTGGAAATTATTAGACAATCTAAGAGAGTGATGCTGAGTCAATATATTTTCATTTAAAAATGAAAAATCAGTTATGGGACAGTTTTGATAGTTAACAGATTTTTCGAACTTACTTTCCCGGACTATTAGAGGCTTCGTCATTTTTGCGAAGTCCTTTATAAACTTCCTGTAGTATACTAAAAGTCCTAGGAATTCTCTGATATCTTTAGCTGTCTTAGGTTTTGGATAATTGGCTATGGCTCTAATTTTGGTAGGGTTCGGTTTTATACCCTCTGAAGTGATGATATGTCCCTGGAAACTAACTTATATTCTTAGGTACTCACATTTGTCCAATTGTATTCTCAGTCTGGTATCTCGGAGACGTTGGAATATTGTGGTGAGATTAACTATGTGTTCCTGTAGAGATGTGGAAAACTCGATAATATTGTCCTTATAATCCAAACATATTTCGCCTTGGAGTCCCTTCAAGGCATTCTCACATACTCGTAGTGTCCGTTCTGTATACTAAAAGCAGTTTTAGGAATATCTTCCTGGGACATTTCTATCTGGTGGAAACCGTTCGTCAAATCCAGTGTGACGAAATATTGGCATCGGCCAAGTTTATTATATGTCTGTTATGTTTGGTTTTCATTTATTTTGCGGTAGTCAACAAGGATGCGCCATTTAATTTTTCCTGAAAAATCGGTTTTTTCCACTATTCCGATAGACACGACCATGGAGACGGGCTGTGTCTAATTATACCTTGATCTAGCATCGAGGTTATCTGACTCCTAACTTCTTATTTGTGGATGTATGTATAGCGGTATGATTTAGTATATACTGGAATTTCGTCATTAGTTCTTATGTAGTGTGTAACTTGATTAGTAAAACTAAGAGGTGAATCTGATTTATGGAATATATCTGAATATTTTCTGCAGAGGCGGAGCATGTGTTCTTTTTCTTCCATATTAAGATGGTCCGTTTGGAATAGATGGTCTACGCCATTCTTCGTACTTTGTGCTGGTGTTGTTATCATCAAAAATATGTGATATTATTCGAGATTAATATTCTTGCAATCTATCGGTTCGGTAATAGCGAATTCTATTGGCTCTGAGGTAAAATTTGCGATTCCCGTCCAGGCTAGTTAGTTTTGTGCGTTGGAAAGGCTTTATTTTATTACTGCATCTTGAATTTGTTGTATTGGTATAAAAACGGATCCTTGATTTTCTTTAATTGGTAACCTGACTTGACTAATGAAGTTTGCTTCGAGTTGAATCGAGTAGAATTGCGTTTTCTTCTTTCATAATACTTCATAGGTATGGTTGAATATTTCGTAGTGAGGTTTGATTTGGGGAAATTTAATTGGGCATGGAAGAGTTTTAAGTTATCGAGACCAATAAGGCCATCGAAGGTTTCATGGAACTTGAATAAATAAAACTTTAATTTTTCTTGAGATTAGAATTCTGGAAATGAAGGGATCGTGGCACTATGCTTTTGTTAATAATTTTGAAAAATGGAAGTGGCAGTAAAAGGATCATATATAATAAAATTTTGGAAATAAGTGGGAACTATTTTGGGGTTAAGGAATGATTTTGCCTGTATCGATTAGGAGTTTTAAAGAAGGGTCAGAAATTTCGATGTACGGGAGTTCCGGTTTTTCGGAAAATGAATGCAGCTCTATTATGTTTTTGCTTCTGTCATTAGTTCTATGGGAAAATTTTCATATTCATCATACGGAAAGTCTTGTATTTCGGCGAGTGATAACTCTTCTAAGGGTTGTTCTATTTCGTAATAGTCTTCTTCGTTGTCGTCTTTTTCGATGTTATACAATTCTTGGACGGTAAACTTCGGCTGCGATTGTTGGGGTTCTTGGTATTGATTGGACGATCTGCTCCTATTTGTGGCCGCTGTCGATATACTCATGGGGGTTGGTCTTGGTTGTTGTATGTCCCTGGTCGGTTGGACCTGAAGCTCGGTTGATTAGGTGCCCTAAATGGTTGTTTTATTTCGGGTTGATTGAACGTGGGCTTTTGGAAGTTTTGGAATGGTTGTCTAGGCAGATATTGGCTGTATATTTGTCTCGTTGGTTGCCATCGAGGGTTGGAGAACGTCGGTTGTGGTTGGACCATCGTTTGTGGGGAAACTAGAGGTCGTTGAGAATTGGTTGGTTGTTTCTGGGCCGAAAAGTTATTTGTGGATCGTCCTGGATTTGAAGATTGAGGCAAGTTATTACCCCTTTGCAATTATCGGATGTTGTTCTCTTCTTGAATATATTGAACTGCAATTGCTGGGTTATTAGGCCGCATTAGCACTTATAGTTGAGCCCAACGGCTCTCGTAAACCTGCTAGGAAAGCAGTTAATGCTCGATGTCTAAAGAACTCCATTTCGCTTCTTTTTATTCCTGGATTTTGGGTATTAACGTCGATGTAATTAGTAATACAGTTTAGAAGTTCCATTGTTTTCTCATAAAACTGCATAAGTGTTTTTTGAGGAACCTATCGAAGGTTGACTAATTCCCTAGTAAGAGAATTTTCCTTTCTTCGTTTTCCAAAGTTTTGAATTAAGACGTCTTCCACAGCGTCCCATGTTTCACATCCATTAATAGAAATTACTTCTTTGGCTTTACCAGTTAATTTACTTACAATACCATGGAAAAGAATCTGGTTCTGGATATCGGCTGGATTATTTTGGTTATATTAATGATTTAATAATAAAGTTGAAATCTTGATAAATTCGAATAATTCGTTTGGATTTCCATCAAAGTTAGGGATAATGCATAATTTTTTAACGTCGAATTGAGCCATTGTAATATTATTTCTAATTTCTACTGTATTATTAAAGTCTGTATCGTCAATACTTAGGTTTCTAAGATAATTCGTCAATTCTAAGTCTTCTCTACTTATATTAAAATCTATTATACTTGGTAGCGTATTGTCTATGCTACACTCTGGATCAGAAGATTATGAGACAGAGGAGTCTGACATAAATAGAGTGGCTTACAAGATATAGATGATGCTACGGTACATTCCTGGAATCCTTGCTATGCTTCGGGATGAACTATCTTGATGGTTACCACTGGAGGTTGTTCTTTCGAAGATAGCGTAGAAACGCTTGATAACGACGAGGATCACTTAAGGTATCTTAAACTATCCTACTGACTGCGCCAAATACGATTTGCCACTTCAAAACTCACTTTTTAAAAACACTTTTCAGGTACTATTAACAACTGCTACAAAACTACAGTGAAACTGGTTAAAATAATATAATAAAAATCGATCGTTTAATTTACACAAAAAATATTGCTTCTTTGGCACGGGATGTTTCATCGAATGTTCTTTGGATTTTAGCAAAGCCACCTTAAAGGTGAAATGGCTTCGTATACAGGAAGTTACCGTAATGAAGTTCAATGTACTGTAACTGACCAGTCACGTAGTTAGATGTGGCAACCGATTTTCAGGTGGTAGTGGTGCAATCATAAACCAGAATCCTATCCTTGGGACAACAGTTTATTAGCAGAATGAAGGGATGCTCCACACAGCACATACTACCAGATTTTTTCTGCATGAAGTGAATACTTCCCTCTCTAACTGTTAGAACTTTTCATTGGGAAAGCATGTTTTAGGTGTGCGGACATGTTCTGATATGCTTACAGATACAAATTATTATTTAGTTTGAGATCTTCATTGGTATGAATAGGAAGTCACAGAATATTACCCAAAGTAGGAAAGTCACCAACATTTTATTTGAAATAAAAAGATTCCATGGTTCAAAATGAAGCTTTCGGATTTTTGCACAAAATATGCAAAATTCATATATTTTGATGAATAATATACAGGGTGTTTTCAAATGACACTCACAACGATTGCATGTAGATACCTCTCGTAAAATTGTACAAGATGATATAAGGATTGAGGGGTCAAACCTATTTACTTTTCGAAATACACGGTGTTAAAGTTATGAAAAATATAATGTTTCAATTTGATAACTTTAAAATGGATGAATATATTGATCTGACATTTGGCAGGTTGTTTTTAAATGTAAATGGGCATATTTTTATGGGAAAACATGTTTCAATTCTTGATCCAGTCGTGTACATTTGGAAGAATATGTCACCTTTCCCCTCCCATTTTTAACGCCACTGGCACTTGAATCTATTTTTATTTGATTTTGTATTCCTCAATAGTTTTAACGTGAAAAACGCATAACCTTAACATATAAAGAATGTGTAGTTTTCAAGATATTCAATGTTTTCATGAAGTCTGCAAGATCACTTCTTAATAAAAAAATAGATAAAATATTTTTCTTGAATGTTTTTTAATAACTACCAAACTACTAATGGTTAGAAGATGTAACAGGAACTAATTTGTGAAACAGCAATGCATATAAAACATCGAGAGAGGATTGTTGGAAATACTTTTCCAAACTTGTGATTTTATTAACAAAAGAATTAATGACAATAAAAAATAAGATAATTTCAAAGTTAAATACTATCCTATTCAAACATAATTTTTAACTAAGCAGCCAACAAATTACAAAAGATGTTCAAAATTTTGTCCATTTACATTTAAACATAATCTGCAACGTTTTCTCATTGAAAATCGCTTACCTTGGAAAGACTGACGATTGCCGGAAATAATTTCTGTAACTGCATGGACTCTTGCTATCAGTGCCTACTCCGTTTCTACTATTGTATCGTAGACTAGGGACTTCATGTAACCCCACAGAAATAAATCGATTGAATTTGAATCCGGTGACCTTGCAGGTCACATATTGGGTCCACCTTGGCCTATCCAGTTATTTCCATATTGTTGTCTGGCCGATAGGGAATAATGTATAGATGCCCCATCGTGCTGAAACCATAGATTATCCATATTCGCCCTAATATGTAATGGTACAACGTCGTTTAATAAATCAGGCAGGGTTTCTCTCAAAAAATTACAATAAATATGACCATTGAGTTTATTAGGTAACAAATATGGACCTACTTTACAATCTCCACCACACGTTAAGCGAGAATTTTTCCTGAAATTCACGTTGTCGAGTAACATATGGATTTTCGTCACCCTATTCCTTGAATTAAAAATTCCTTCACGTGTGAATTTGGCTTCATCTGTAAATAGAACAAATTCGGTGAAATTCCTATTTTCTAAACATTTTTGGGTATACCAATTGGCAAACTCCACTATTTGAAGACAATCTGTTGGTTTTAGGGCCTGAACTTGGGTATACTTATAAGAATACAACTGCTGTTCATTTAAAATATTCCATACAGTTGAGTAACTTACATTTAACGATATGCCAAGGGTCTATTTTCAGTACGGTCTAGAACAGCCTCCTCTAATTGCACAGTTCGTACAGTTCGTTTTCTACCGCTACCTTGTAATTTTGAATTGAATTGTCTAAATTCTCGCAATCTCCTGTCAATTTGAGAAAATGTTGTGTGACATGGAAATCTAGCTCGATTTGGATATCTTTCTCTATACAAGCGTTCGGAGCGTCTACCATTCTTTCTGGCTTCCCCGTATATTAGTTGCGTATCAGCCATTTCTTCAAAAAGTCATAATCATAACAAAAAGTGTGAAAGTAGCACAAACCAATTTAATTACCAATTATTCATTTTCGTTTTGACGATAAACAAAATGACATTTCCCATTTCATTATTGACATTCGTAACCTGCAATAGTGATAGTGACAGAAATTATTTTCGGCAATTGCCAGTATTTCCAAGGTATGCGATTTTCAATGAGGGAACGTTGCAGATTATGTGTAAATGTAAATGGACAAAATTTTGAACATATTTTGTAGTTTGTTGGCTGCTCAGTTGAAAATAATGTTTGAATGGGATATTATTTAACTTTGTAATTATCTTATTTTTTATTGTCAATAATTCTTTTGTTAATAAAATCACAAGTTTGGAGTTTCAACAATCCTGCCTGAATGTTTTATATGCATTGCTGTTCCACAAATTAGTTCCTGTTACATATTCTAACCATTAGTAATCTGGTAGTTATTAAAAACATTCAAGAAAAATATTTTTTTTATTAAAAAGTGACCTTGCAGACTTCATAAAAACATTAAATATCTTGAAAACTACAAATTTTTTATATATGAAGGTTATGTGTTTTTCACGTGAAACCTATTGAGGAATACAAAATCAAATAAAAATAGCTTCAAATGCCAGTTGCGTAAAAAATGGGAGGGGAAAGGTTACATATTCGTCCACTAGATCAAGAATTGAAACAAGTGTTTCCATCAAAATATGCCTTTTTACATTTGAAAACAACCTGCCAAATGTCAGATCAATATATTCATCCATTTTAAAGTTTTCAAATTAAAACATTATATTTTTCATAACTTTAACACCCTGTATTTCGAAAAGTAAATGGGTTGGACCCCTCAATCCATATATCATCTCGTCCAATTTTACGAGAAGTATCTACATGCAAACGTTGTAAGTGTCATTTGAAAACACCCTGTATATTCACCTCCGTATTCATATTGTTTACAAAGCATTTATTTGTAAAATAAATAGTGTTCATCGCTAAAACGCATTTTACAATCACTGATTTTATTTTCGGCACGAACACAGTCAATAAATTGTAGTGGCACCCTCCGGCGATCAAACTTGCAACAAAAACATCGCAATTAGAGCCAAAACCAACAATATACGACAACTAATTTAGTGACCTTAGGGTGAGTTGGAGCAATTCAACCAACAAAAACAGACTACGAGATCAGGAGCATTATAAAGTTGATATTCGGTTTTGTTTTGTCTACAGGCTGTTAGGTGGGATCCTAGGATTTCGATAAAATTTATTTCAGTAGGGAGATATCCGCTTCACTGGAATTTGGAGAATTCTTATCCTCCGACAAGTTATGTATAGTGTTAATATGGGAAGAGTTTTTGTCACTAATTTACCGAATTGAATTAGCCGACCCTTTGTTGGAAATCAATTTTAACAATGTAAAATTGAAGCTTTAGGATAACGTCAACCAAATTATATGACACATAATAATTGTTCAGCAATGATTGGATCTTTGAATCGAATACAAAATATCAACTAACATCTGTTGTTAGCGAGAACTGTCATTTCATTGCCTTACTTGAAAATTAGATAGCAAAAACTTATGCTAAACTTATAAATGAATTCTGTGTATCAGTGGATCATAATTTATTTATTTATTGTATTAGTATTCAGTAATTGTAGGCTATCAATTATTTCAAATGAGATAGCAAACTATTATCAGCAAAATTAATTGATGCAGATGATAATATATAACAACAGATACTTTGGATTTCTAGATTTCCATCTGACTTTTTGATCTGTAGCTGCCAGAGGGGTCTTTCCGAATTATATTATCTAATATGTGGAGTTACAACTCCAAAATAACTTCTGCAACTTCATATCACACGACATGACAATGATTTCGCCCACTTTTGGATATCAAAAATAGACAAGTGTAGGAATTACAAATAAACATATACATAGCCACTGGGTTATATTAGCAATATATTAACCTTTTAGTGTTAACGCCCGGTCAAACAGACGGACGTAACAAAGCTAACAATGTTGACATTGCACTTCCATATTTTAAGATTGTCCAATATATTAGAATATAAAATTGTGTTGAATATTATCGTTCATCACAACTACGGGGATCACTATTTATTTACTGAGAACTGGCAACCACTTTGAAGAGGTTTAATCGCATTCAAAAAAGTATAGATTTTAAATGCACATATTTTTAAAGCAATATAAATATTCTAAATGCAATATTAATTCGCTGATTCTATCTAATCTTAGTACATAGATAGCAATTCTCGTATTCTGCCTGAGGTGTTTTCAAATAAATTCTTATAATCATTTTCTCCTAGAGACAATATCAACAAAAACTGCACTTCGACATGTGGTACATATAATCAGTATCCGACCCCTACGTCAACACCAACCAGCTTCCCCATCTACTCAACATCATCATCGACGGTTAGAAGATACTTTTCACCGACTACATCTACCGTTTATTCAACAAAGGAACTGTCTCGGGTAACAGAAGATGCAGAAAAACATTTTCCTGACCTAATAGAAAGTTCGCCGAAAAGTAAATCGTTCGAAATGAAACAGTACAGTGCATATAGAGCCGCAAGTGATAGTGGTAGTGCGTTGGACATAAGCGAAATATTTTGTACGTTACCGAGAAAAAAAGAATTATTACAATCCACGAGGTACAGAAGTAATGATAGTCAGGCGCCATTATTGGCAGATAGTAGATATGGTATGTATAGACAATTTTTGTATAGCATACAATGTTAGTCAACTTGTATCTTGTCTTGTAGTTTGTAGATTTACGCGGCCATATTTTGGAAAATATAATGGCATAATAATTTCAATTTTCTGGATATCCTTGTGGAATTCTATTATCAGAAGTGTCAAATAGAGGATAGAAAAAGCACAACTTGCTTCTAAAAATTATAGAATTTTATTTGAAACGACTTTGGTCTACTGATGATAGAACAACATTTATTTACTCCATTAGTTATAAGGGAGTCTCACCTAAAAATGAGGTGACTATATCCTTTGAAACAGAGAATGTAGTTATGTATGTTTTGGAGATTTCTACAAAAAAAATGTATGAGGAAAGAGTATTTGTGCCAACCTCGTATGTGTGTGTTATTGTGATATTTATTGAGAAAGTCTGCAACTTTCATCGATCTAATACATTTTCTGTTGATAAATAAAGAGTAAGTATGCTCTCAGTAATTATTAAAGTTGATGATATAAGATTTTTTATCGTATTTGTGTTTCATGACATTTTTACTACGCGTAAATTTTTTTAAGTTTAAATTTCATTTTATACCTATATCAGTCTACCCATGTTTCATTATTAGATATAAGCAATCTTTTATTGCCAATGAAATGTATTGCAACTTTTAATATCCTAATCAGTTGCTCTTCATTTCTGAACTTACTGCTATTGTTTTCAATATATCATTAAAAGGGAACGAGAGCATCAATTTTAAAATCCCGCGAAGCGAGAACTGTTTATATAATCGTGTAGAGAAAAAAAATGGAGAAAAAAAATCATGGGTAAAAAACTTCGCAACATTCGCCATCTCTATTTGATGAAAAAAAATATGCATTAACCATCCTTTAAAAAATGTTATTTTATCAAATAGGAAACTGTCAATGTACGAGTATGTATCATATGCCTCAACTGTTCTTAAGGTTATGTTCAGCAGAACGAATTAACACAAACTAATTAACAAATATTCATAGAAACGTATATTAAAAGTAAGAATTATCCAGAGTAACATAAAAAATACAAACAAGAATTTTAATCTAATGAATGTTCAAAATGTGCATCTCCTACATCTAGTGGAAACTGGCCTAAAATGACATACTCGGGTAAAATGACATATTGGCCATGTTGCTACTCGGAGAAGTGACAACGCCGCCCTAAATACCTAATTGCAAACGGTCTTCATCCTTGATCTCAGTCTAGTTCATTCAACGCGTCTTCGACGAATCTCAAAAAGTCGTTTTTCTCGAGTCAAGAAAATATTTGTAGCGTCACCTAATTCGGCTGTAGCAATTTATATGATACAATTAGCCTAAGTTGGCTTAGTAAAGGTAAGCAATACGACTTTTCTCCTTGTTTTAGAGTAGTTAAACTTTTGTTTTATGCTTTCAAAATATATATGTCATTTTAGGCTGAAGTGCATTTTAATTTTTATTTCACATAATATGGTTGGTTAATACACGAGAAAATCGCTTTGTCAAAAAGGGGAAGGAGGTGAGCATGGGGGAGGCTATTCAAGCAGTGCAAAACGGTGATATAGGTTGGTTGGCAGCATTTTCTGAAGAACTTGAGTGCGAAATAGTGAAACATATAAAAAATTGGAAACGTGCATGTTTGGTAACACGAAAGAGGTAAGGCAGTGGCATTCCAATTAGCTGAAAAGAAGTTAGCCCACCGATTTAATAAAATAAGAAAAGTGCTGGTTGGGATTGGCTGTTGAGCTTCAGGGAACGTAACCCAGATATTCCACTTAGAATTCCCGAAGCCACATCAGCAGCTCGTGCGCAGGGATTCAATAGGCCGCAAGTTAAGAAATTTTTTGATATACTGGAACGTGCCGGGGTGGAAAATTACATCACATTTTACCGTATCTATAATGTAGGCGAGTCCGCGCTTTCCACGGTTCAACGGCCGCAAAAAATAATGACTAAAGAAGGAAGAAAGCAGGTTGGTGCAGAACGGGTGGCACACACTACTGTAGTTCGCGCCATGAATCCAATAGGTAATTTTGTACCACTAGCTTTGATTTTTGTAAGTAAGAAGTCAAAGTTAGAGTTGACTGATGCTGCACCAGCTGGAACATTGGGCTGGTGCCATGAATCGGGCTGGATGACGGGTGACCTTTTTTGTGTATGGCTCAAGCATTATATAAAGTTTACACACTCATTCCAAGACAATAGAACTCTCTTACTACTTGATAGTCACGTTGACCACAAGCAATTGGGACTTCGGTCAGCTGATACAGAGCCGTCTCGCTTGATCGACCCGCTCTGTAGGCATGCTGACATTTATGAAGTGGTATATTCTCCAGATTCTCTATTCTTATGTAGTTATCCACTACTTTCTCCACCGATATGAGTAGAAACGATGTTAGACAGATGGTTCTAAAAGATTGGGGATCAGTCCCATCTTTTTCCCTATTTTTGGTATCAAGGTTACCCTTGCCCCTCTCCATTTTCTAGGTAATTAACCCACTGCTAGACTGCTTCTTGTAATCTTCAGCAGGTGAGGGAGAATTTCCTCTATTCCTTGCTGTAGGAGTGCTGTAAATATTCTATCCACTCCTGGTGATTTATATGGTTGAAAGATACTTATTCTCCATTCCAACCGTTGTCTGGTAAATATTTTCTTAGCAATGCCCCAATCTAACTTGCGGGATTTTTGGGTGTAGTTCATTGCTATTTCGGTGCTTGTCACTGGTTCACTACCTGGGAAGTGAGTTCTAAGAAGAAGAATCGATCTTTCCTCTTCACCTTCCGTGTATGATCCGCCTAACTTTTTCATCGACATTGTGAGGTTAGTTCCCCCATTTGACATGACTTTTGTAGTCTGGCCGCTGTGTGAGTGGAAGTGATCTTTTCGCAAACGGCTTGAAAATTAAGCCTTTTGGCCTTCCTTATCTCTCTATTGTACTGAGTAAGCTTCTCAATGTACCCCTGCCCATTACCGTCACGTTTGGCTTTATTAAAGAGCCGACGGGCCTCTTTTCTGAGGTTTGGCAGGTTCTCATTCCACCAAGGAGCATCCTTTTCTGAACGAGCTTTTGAGAGTGGGCAACTGGAATGAAAAGCTTCCATTATTGCTTCACTGATCTGTTCTACTCTTTGTTCCAGGTCATAGTGCGGGCGATTTACCCCATTCACTTCGACTTATTCCAAATTGTCCTTCAGATTGGTCTTGTAAGGAGACCAATCAGTATTTCTGGGATTTCGGATTGTAGGAATCGAGGTGGTATTTCCCTTTATTCTAAATTCGATGATCATATGGTCGGAAAGTGTTGGCTCGCTCATCACCCTCCAATCTTTAACATTTTTCCTAGCAGTAACATTAAGAATTGTTACGTCCAGGACCTTTTATTTTGCTCTCGTGACAAAAGTGGGGATTGTCCCCACGTTTAAGGTCTCAAGGTTATTTGCTAAGAAATATTCTAATAAACACTCACCTTTTGCGTTGTTATTGGTGCTTCCCCACACGATATTGTGTGCGTTAGCATCACAACCAATTATAATTGGCAGCCGTCTACTATTACCGTTGAACCTGTACCAGACTTTAATCGTACTAATGGGCAGAATGAAAGTGTCACTCTTATGAATTATAAACTTTAGCAGTGGTGGAAGCTTTAAAAATGTTTCGCGTGTACATCATTGATGATGATGAAGAGGGACCCAATTCCACGAATTGCAAAATGGTGGCTCACTATACAAGAATACGATTTTGACATAGAACACTGATCCGGCTCCAAAATGACTCATGTTGACGCTCTGAGTCGAGGACCTGTTATTCCTGTAAATGTTAACGAGGAAGACTGGATACTCTCTGCTCAGTTGCAAGACGATCATTGCCGAAACATAATTGAAACGCTGTTACGACCAGCAAAAAATGGGGAGTCAAGAGACTGAAATTCTAATTACTGCCTAATGAACAATCGCCTATACCGCAAAACTAATACTGGAAAGAAATGGGTTATTCCTAAAACTTCAAGACGAAGAATCGTTATGTATTATCATGACGAAGCTGGCCACTTCGCCGCAGAAAAAACAATGGAAGTTATGAGCTCCAACTGCTGGTTTCCGCCATAAGAACATATGTAAAAAATTGTATTAGGTCATGTTTAGGTTGTCTTCACAACAAAGCACCCTCACCTTTGGATAGAACGCTGTCCTACAGAAAACATTTAGAAAACACAGCTGCCAAACTGCGAACGCGAAATAACATCCTTCACAAACTTTGTGGCACAACATGGGGCTCTTCTGCTAACACCTTACGCACCTTAGCAATTGGACTTGTTTATTCGGCCGCAGAACACAGTGCTCCTGTTTGGATAAACAGTGCACACACACATAAAGTTGATGTCTAATTAAATAATACCATGAGGATTGTATCTGGCACCCTGAAATCTACTCCCACACACTGGCTTCCTGTGCTAAGCCACATACCCCCCCCCCAGACCTCCGACGTAAAACTGCCCTCCTTCGTGAGTATGAAAAAATTCAAGAAAATCCGTTACTGCCTATACACGCCGACGTAAGCGACTTGGACAAGAACAGACTGCATTCCAGAAGACCCCCCATGAGAACCGCCAAAGAGCTGGATGCCTTAGAGTTTAATTCTGCACACTTTTGGGAACAAGAATGGAGAGACGCCTGTCCAGCTCACTGTAGAGATCTTCCTTGTATAACAGAGAAGTCACCTGCCTATGAGCAACCACGGAAAATATGGACCTCCATTAACCGAATACGCACTGGCCATGGTAGGTGCGGGGATTCACTCTACAAGTGGGGAAAACACCATCTCCAGCATGTGACTGCGGTGCGGCTAATCAAATAGTTCACCACATCGTTACAGAGTGCCAGAAAAGAGCCTACAACGGCAATTTCAACGACTTCCTAATAGCTACCAAAGAAGCGATTGATTATATTTGTAAATTAGATGTTTGTCTGTAATTTGATACGTGTGTCATATACCTATATATTTATGTTTATATTTCATGTTTTATATTTTTATTGAAATAATTTATGTCATGTGTTTCTGTGCCATACGATAAATAAATAATACCCTCAGGAAAGCAACCGGGACGGCTGAATACAATAGAAAAATAAAAGATTCCTATGAACACGTTACACGTCGATCCTTTGGTTCCATCTGTTTCGAGTGTGAAAAGAAACGACTACTTAATAGTAAGGGTTGACGTTTTTACAAAATTTTTATTCATGAAAGCAGCCACAACAAAACTCAGCCTGTTATAAGATATCTGGAAGAAATTATGGAGACTTTATCTGAATTCTTCTCTCCAAGATATATTGCTGCAGAAAAAGTCGCTATTACTTATTTCAAAGACAATTAACTGGGCAATTACAATTTTTTCTAATATGGTGTGCTCTAATTGAAATGTTTGTGAATTGAAATTTCGTACTATCGATCTATCTCTGTTGACGTATATTTTATAATTAAATTTCAGATGGCGAAACTGATTACATTTCCTTTATGAAATATACTTAATGTAAAATGAAGTCATGCAATCTCTAGTTCTGCTTGGAGATATTGAACTATATCTATCCCGTAATAAGAAGTTGCAATTACGACGATATCGATGTATCAGTAGATGTTTCCAATTATAAATTCATGTAAAATATTTTGTTCGTTCATTCTTAGACATTTTTATCAAATACAGTGAAACTTCACTATAACGGACACCAACGGGAAAAAATTGTGTAGAGTT
The DNA here is from genome assembly GCA_963921935.1 of Galeruca laticollis. NCBI lineage: Eukaryota > Metazoa > Arthropoda > Insecta > Coleoptera > Chrysomelidae > Galeruca > Galeruca laticollis. The sequence continues at coordinate 70,753,496 of OY998175.1, forward strand.
GTCATTAGATTAGTTGAAATAAAAAAGAGGTTCCTATTTGCTTTATCTTTAATTAAACATTTTTGTTTATGCATTTCACAAATAAAATAATAATGTAAGAAAGGTAGATATTACTTATTAAAAAAATCATCTATTTTTTTTCTGTTTTGAACATTATGTTCGACAATTTCTGACTCAACATTTAGAATTACGTCAGATACTGTTTGACTAACTATTGCATCATCTTTATATATAAAAAATAATTCTGAGTCTAAATTTTAGGTGAGCATCATTTAAATTACTGACATTTGTTGTTTTATTATCCCTCCATTTTGTATTAGAGATAATAAATGGAACGGGAAGTTTGTATTTTACACTGTTATCTCGAAGGACCTTAGTTTTTGTTCACTGTATTATTTGTAGGAGTATGATGGATTAATGAATTAAACGATGACGTCACTTTCATCTGAATATATTGCAGTAAATTATAACTTGTTCATTGCTTGAACAATTAAGAAGTTCACTGATTTTTAAGCATGGTTCACTTTTTGATCTGGTAGATTAACTGAATGATGCTTAATGAAATGTAAAAATGGTTTACCGGTAGCAAAACGCCGGTATTTTCTCATATGTATGAAGGTTGACTGATGCAGTGTGGATGAAGGATGACTGGGAAGTAAGTAAAAATAGGGTATTATTCATATTTATAGGTCGGTTAAAGTGGGTGAGAAGAAGTAGAGTCATCTGAGGATTTGACCAATGGGATAAGATAGTTTGAAATGTAACGGTCAGATACAGCGAGTGGAGAGTACACGTTTGGGGTGATTTTTTGTTGCATTAAAAAGGTTTGTTTGTTACAGATAACGATGTTTGGAAGATAGTTTTCGTTAAGCGATTTTTGCCGGTGTAAAGAAATATTAAATGTTTGAGAAGATTGATATATTTCTTTATATGATCTGGGCAGGATATATGAATTGTGTTATACAGGGGGAAATTGAAATAAAGATTACAGGAAGAATTTGGTTGTTAAATCAAATTCGTACAGTTGTAGTGAGTAACAGTTCATCGTCACTCTCATTGTCGGAAACATTGGACATCTGTTAGCTTTCTTTAAAATCACTAAGACAACTAGCTAAGTTGACTTTAGGACTTTCCCTTAACGCATCAATCTCCAAGTAGTTTAAAAATTTTTCATCTCCATTACTTTCGTGATAGGTTGAAAATGACAAATCGTCTTCCAGATCCTGTAGCTCCAGATTTTCCACAATTTTTTCTCCATTACTATCATTTCTTAAAAAACAGCAAATAATGAAACACTCTTCAATTGTTTTGGTTGAAACGTTTTCCCATGCTACCACTACCCGAATTAGGGCATTAGCAATCGTTATGGACTTCCCCAGTTTTGCTGTTGATAAAGAACATTCAATAGATAATAACATTCTTCTTATCATTAACTTTTTATACAGGATTTTAAAGTTGGTTTAACGGTTGACAATGTGAAGTACTATTAATATCCGGATGGGATGCTGCGCTGTCGAGGAACAAATAATTATTATTTTTTGACGTTGCATTTATCTGTCAAATTTGTGATATATCTGATCAGCCAGGCCCTCTTGTTGTAGTACCAGTTGACTTGGAGTTTATCAGCATGAAAATCTTTTAAACATTGAGGATTTTTACTTTTATGAATCACCATTTAGTTTTGCACACAATAATACTGCTAGTCTTTCCTTAGCAGATGCACATTACAAAAAGTAAATGTTTTACTTGGTACGGCTCGATAATAAAGACCAGTTTTGACTGCGTTATAAATATCATCAGGTAAATAGCCACTGAATAAATTTGGCAGTGTCCTTTGCCACTTTGGAAGTCGTCAAGGTTAACATTTACAGCTTCTCTAAATGTTATATTAAGTCTTGAGCAAAACTTATCGGGCCTACCATAGAAAGCTTTAAAATTTAAATTAAGTTCTTCCGCCACCTCTAAAGCTTTTTCTTCAATTATTGGTCCAGATAATGGAATGTTCTCACTTCCCACTTTACAAAACCAATCGTACAGTATAGAATCGATGGCAACACCTTCAGTATTAATCCTCTTTTATTGTTGTAGATTTCCATTTTCACTGTACAACTTTTTTAAGTCGGCTTTTTGTTTAAATGTCACTAACTTGAGGTTTTCCTTTTTGAAACTTTTCGCCCAAAACTCGAACTCTAGAATATTTTTTTTCAAATGCCTTTATCCCTATATTTTTTGTTCCAAACTTAGAAACTTTCTCTTAGTTGAAAACATTGTTACACGTAGATCAGAATATCGCAACTAAGTTTTGAATGTGTACAAAGGATGAATAAATTGTAAAATGGGTTGCTCCAAATCCAACTCGAAGTACCCAATTTTCCACTTTTATTACTATAAGTACCTACCTACTTATTTTATGGCTACAATAAATTATTTGGAATTCCCGTGCCCCTATTAAAATCGCCTTTATTGTTCGTTGTTAGCAGCTAAAATTGAAAAAATATTATAGAAAAAATTAAGGTAAATTTGTGAAGAGGGTCCGTTGTTCGGGGATGTGTTGATCCATTTACACACATATGAAATGTTCGGTGACCTAGTATCTGTCCGTTCAGTAGAGGTTTACACTAACAGAAGTTTTACTGTATAATATAGTTTTTCAAATCATTTCAAGAGGAAAACACGCAAAATGTTTTATATTTAATAATTTTTGTCCCATTCTTATGTTTTCATAAAAGCTTCTGGCTGGAAAATATTCAAGCTGTCTGTGGCTGATTTGCAGTTGTTGACAATGCTCTAGTATAACTAACAGTATTCTAAGTTTCTCGCAATAAAAAAGATCGAGCATAGAATCTGTATCAAATTTCGTTAACTGGAAAATGTCGTTTGAGTCTAGGATATAGTCGTCGAGATTTCTGTGTACCAAGAATAAATTTTGAAATACTGAACTTTCTTTGGGTATAAAACGAGTTGCCGTTCAAGCTGTGTCGAAATATCGAAATTTTATGGATAATTTCAATCGCATCACGTGAAAGTCATAGAAGAAATTCTATATCAATTCCGATACCACATTAATGAAATACTTTGTAACTAGTCAACTGAAACGACTACGGCATACAAACAAGTCAATAAGTCTCAGAATAGTAGGGGAGCCCACGATACTAAATGAGGATTTACTCGATCATCATAGAAACCTATTGGGTCGCTAAGCTTAGGTGATAAAAATAAAAAAAATTTATAGAGGTATACCTTTTCATTGGAGGAGGGAGCGGCTACAGATTTTCAAATATGTTAAAGAACTGTAGAATAGACATACTCGAGCACATCAGATACTGATAGCATCCATGTCCTATATATTTTTAATGATTTACGTATGTTGATCTGATCGTTTGCATGATGGGGTGGTCATACGTAAGGGTTGAAAACGAAAAAATAACTTTATCGAGCGCGTCAGTTTTTCTAATGGGATGTTAACTGAGCCTAAAATAAACGGTTTTAAAGATTAAAACTCACTTTTCCGCATCTGTGAGATGCCCTGAACTATATTCTATCATAAAATTGGTCACTTGTATATAATTCGGGGGATGTATCGTGCTAACAAACCGAAACTTCTCCAAATGTAACCAAAAATAAACGGTTTTAAGGATTAAAACTAACTTTTCCGCATCTGTGGCTCTGAACAATATTCCATCATTAAATTGTTACTTGTATACACTTCGGGGGATGTATTGTGCTAACAAACCGAAATTTCTCCAAAAATAACCAAAAATTCAGTATATCTGGATTTATCGGACCCGCTATACTCGCTCTAGTCAACTGAAAATCAATAGGGCACATCTGTGAGATACCTTGAACATTATTCAATCATAAAATTGATCAATCGTATAATCTTTGGAGGCTGTGTTGAGCTAACAAACTGAAAATTCTCCAAAAATGACAAAAATTTGGTACTGCACCCGTTGTACTGGCTTTAGTGAGCTGAATATCAATAGGGTTAATCTTTTAGACGCTCTTAATAATATCCAATCATAAAATTGGGCACTTTTATATACGGAGGCTGTATCGTGCTAACAAACTAAAACTTCTCCAATATTGACAAAAATATCGTACTTAAAGTACTGTAGCACCTGTTGTATTGGCTCTGGTGAGCTGAAAATCAATAGGGTTCATCAATGAGATGTCATGAACAATATTAATTCATAAAATTGGTGACTTTCTGCACTCTGGAGGCTGTATCGTGCTAACAAGACATGTAACGAAAAGTGGCCGATGACGACATACACACAGGATTTTTTTTCTAAAAACCATTTTTTCGTTTGGTTCTTAATGGAAAAAGTGATTTTTTTTTTCAAAATTCCAACTTTTTTCAGGTAAACCAATACTTTTCTCGCATATTAGATAGGTTGGGCGGAAAAGTAAAAAGCACTCATTCAATAATCTGACGATTTAGATGTGAGGCAAACTCGCAGCCATTATTAGAATGTGCAGAAAAATCTCTCCATTTTGAAATAATCAAGCGCGTCAGTTTGAGGTTTATATGGTTCATTTTTATGTCCTAGATGTACTTTTTCATAGTCTGACAATTATCTGGCAGGATTCTCCTAATCTGAAAATTAAAAAAAAAAATTTATTAAATAATTGAAAATACTTAGAAAATAGTATGCAAATATAAAAGTGTATTTATAAGAAAATAATTTTGAAAAAAATGTTCAAAAAATTTAATTTGTCATAATTAATAATCAACTCCCTCGGTAGAATCATCTTCATCTTCTGGCTCGATTCCATCCCCAGATTGCATATCTGTAACAAGAAATCATTAAAATATTCAAAAATATTTTTTTAATATATAACGTGTTTTAAGTTTTAAATTCTTGGAAAAAAGATATACCTGATTCCGGAGTCACCTCAAGAATATAAAATGTTTTAACACATATTCATACGCTTTCGGCAACTGATCACCTGCAAACCAGATCATTTCGAACTTTCCGTCGACAACTTTCCATCCATAGTCCGTTGGTAAAATATCAATAATTTATGCATTATGGGCATTACTCCACAAGCATGTAATGAATCTTGTGCGTAACACGTACTTGCTGGAATAACTCCTATTGACAGGGTGGCAAGTTGCACGCATCGTAATTCCGGATACTCAAGGAGAAGAGTTGTGATTTGTCTTTTACCATGTACGTTCTATTGAAGGTGATAATACTGGCTTGATTGACATCGTCTAATTTTTTCAACCCATACAAGTGGCAAGTAAAATACGGTATGATGTCAAAAGGATCCTGCACATTATGCTCCTTTGATCCCGAATCCAGGAATGCTTGTTGAACAATTTCTGAGTTCATCAGAAATTGCGAAGGTTTCGTCAGTTCAATGTCAGGTTGAAATCGCAACAAGTGAACGCATGCAAAGCTGGAAGCATGCGATCTGGAACACTCTCCAGAATCAGGAAAATGTGACTCAGAGCACTCTTCAGAATCTCGAGCATGTGATTCGGAGCTATTGCCAGAAACTTACAATGCATTGTGACGTTCCACTACACCTTGCTATTGTTAATACAGAACTTGATATACTTAATTTAATGAAGATTATATCGAAAGTTCAAGATTATTGTATGTTGTTCGGGATTTTCGGAGGACCGGTGTGCTTCGACGATATTCTAAAATATTTATACATTTTTGTAAAGTTTTTTATGTAAATTTAATTGTTTTTTGCACAGTAGTTTCACCAAAAAATACACACTTTATATTAATATCATTCATAGTAAATATTTATAAACTTTAATTCACATACTTTTATGTAAATAACAAAATAAGCCAAAACGTTGGAAATACGTTGTAAATAATATCATGCCACGAACGAGTGTGGTGGTTACTTAGCAAGTGCCCCTCGTATATACTTCTTTAGCCTGAGAGCCATTCATATCCGGGAAACATTTATCTCGTCAACTATTCTTTAGGGTTAAATAAATAATATCGTCTTAAAAAACTCACTGGGATAACATATATTTATAAACTACAAATATAGATTATTGACACACACTACATACGTTTGTACTATTAAAAACAATAATAGTGAATCATCCTCAAAGTATTGAACTCGTCTATTTATAGGAAATATTAAAGCTAACACAGTCAGTGCCCCGTATTCTTGACCTTGTAGGTTGTGCGAATACGATATTTACAAAACGGACGTGTTTGTTATCTATTTCACTTGTTCTTATCAGTTCACTGGCTATCAATACCTATTTGAAATTATTATTTACACAAATCTAACAATATCTTTTTGAGATCATTACACGAGTCTGTGTTATCAGATGTGATAGAGTCTCAGCCACATAAACCAGAGTGAGAGAGTAACAGACAGAGAAAGAGTGAGAGAGGAATAGAAACGCACAGAAGGGAATGTAGGCATCACGCAGCTGCACTCATTCAACTTTATCGATGAATTTTTGTTAGTTTGGCTTGTGGAAATCGTCAAATTATAAATTTCTCGTAATCCTTAAATTATTTCGTTCAAAATAAAAAAAAATTTAGCTACGCTCAAGATGACGTTTTTTTTATAACTTTTTAGTCCTCTCCTATCTTTACGTCACTCTCAAATTGTCAGATTAGTGGAATATACACTTTTTAGCAATTAGCACACCCTTACTTAATCTGACGCGCTCAAGAATTTCTGATTATCAATTTTTTTTACTAATCTGATCCTTGACGGGCGGCCATATATATAGGGCTCATATTTGGTGGAGGTACTTAACCGGGTAGAAGGTATCCCCCTGACGCGCTTTAGTAAATTTCGAAATCCCCGCTTGGGCTCCCCTACTAGAATGACCCCTTCTTACTGAGCAGAACTGGACAAAAAAATATTAAACTCAATCTAAACTTATTAAAAGTGATATTGAAACTCGCAATTATTGCACGATGGTGATGCGAATTTATGTCAAAAAAATGGTCGCATGATTTCAAATCACGGGGACATACCGTCTAACAATGTTACAATTGAGAATTAATTAATGTTTTCAGTTGATAGGAGACAGAATAATACTGAAGTTGATTATTTAAAAAACGTGACAGAAATATTTTGACGATTGTCTATATTATTTCACCCGACGCATTAAATTTGAAATGTTTTGAATTCCATTGACAATTTTCTAGTACTTCTTTCAGACTGCAATTAATTGCGTTAGGAACATTTCCAATCAATGGAGGTTATCTGAACTTAATGGCAGTGTTTTCATATTCAAAGTAATCAGCTTAGATTAATAATTAAGTCTCATAAATCCGCTTCACTATTGTGCAAAAACATGTCGGATCCGAACAAGATCTTATTTTATCGCCTTATACTATTGTATAGATGACCATCTACATGGGACACATATCTATAAAATTATCAAGGGATTATCCCTCCCTTTTGTTGTAGGTAGCAGCGGTGGAGAAAGCATTCACGGCGGTCAAGACGGGCGAATGTCTGATTCCCCCAAGTACCCCTTCGCTAGTTTAAACAGAAACAGGGTAAACAAAATTTCGAATAGTTATCTGAATTTGACTCGAGAAGAAGGTCATCAAAACAAAGAGGTAAGTGGAAAATTTGATATACAGTGAAAATCTCCTTCAAAATAACCTGCTATTATGTGAAGTGAATTTTTCTTTGGAACAAAAGCTAGAGGAAAGAGACCTAATATGAGACACCTTTTCATTTTTATGAATAATTTTGCAGAAAGTTTACTTTTAGAAGTGGCTTTATTTCTAAAGGAAAGATCGTTGTGTATACTTCACACCCTAACGCATCAAATTTATTAAAAATAATAACTATTTTTGTAAAGTGGTAATGAATAAAGAAAAATCACTTTTGTCATTTTCAAGATTGGTCTCCGAATATGAGATAGTTAGGGTTCCCAATAAAAGACTGTTTCATAATAGAATACTAAAAAATAAAAACAAGGTTTGGAAGAATATAATACATTGTTTTATTTCAGTAGTACTTAAAATGAGAATCAAAAGTAACAACACTAAAACTTTATCGAAAAAAGTATTTTTTTTTCGCACATATGGCAAACAAATTTTGTGCCATCAACTTCGCCGTAATCTTCGTGGCACCAATGAAAACAAACGATATATCTAGTCCACTTTTCTCCACGGGTGTCTTCGGAAAATCTTCCATGGCAAAAACGACACTCTGCATCATTGTAATCCTCTTCATCAGTCGAGTCATCATAATGCACAGAACCTTCTGAATCTGAGCTGCTCGATGTAATTTCAGCCTTTTTGGGACTATTAGTCTTGTATTTTTTATCTGTTGTTCCCAAAGAGTTTGGTTTCACATCTTTCTTATTTCTTTAGTTTCTTGGTAATGGATTTTTCCAAGTTTTTTTTATATAGAGTAGATGTTATTAAACTTAGTTGATGGCACTGGACCAACTTCTTTTGGAGAAACTAGTAAAAGTTTATCACTTTTGTCAGATCTATTGTTGTGGGCAGAGCCTGTAATATTGATGGATTTGCCATAGTTTCTCTGGACTCTGCGGAAACATCCACAACCAAATCTGATGACACATTTGAAATATTGTTGTCATTGAATGAAATATCTGCACCTTCATTTTCAATATCAGTTCTTTTTTGTGTACGTAGAATTCGCTCTTCTTCCAAAAAGTCAGTTTCTCTAAAAATATTTCTAGTACGGGGAAAGAGACCTGTTTTCTAAATGAATAATTCGATGCCTCCATTGTTTTGCAGCCCGATTATAAACTTTATCAAATAGTGAGCAGATGTTGTTGTGTGTCACAACTTTTCCTGGGTGGTTTGCTAGAAATGTCTCTATTTCTTGAGCATAATATGTTTTTAGTGGTGCCATGAAACTCACATATTTGTACGAGGAAACACTATCAAATGCGGAACAAAAGTACCAGAAGCGTTCATGGCTGTCACAACCGTGACGAGTTTTCCCCTCTCTTGTGATGTTATGGCCCAAACCTGTTTTTTTTTGTAGCCGATTATTTTGCGTTGTTTATGCTGCACAACCGTAATGCCTGTTTCGTCGACATTAAATAATCTATGTGGAGAAAAATTATTTTTTTCCATCTCCTTTTCAAATATGTCAAAAAACTGCGCAACATTTTCAGCGTTAAAGCCTTTATATCTCGCAGCAGATATTGCCAGTGTGGTACGTACAGACAACTGCGAGTGCCTGGTTAAATACTCCCTGAGACATTTTTTACCTACAGTTTCCTTTCCTGTGCTAGAAGGATGCTTTAAGCCATTTCTGAATGCTAACTGGAACGCTATATATTTGACATCTCTTCTCCGGAGACCGTAATACTTTTTTTATATTTAAATGTAGTAGTCTGCCAACTGCTTCTCCAAAACCTCAGGTAAAGCTTGTTTCCTACCCAAAGTTATTTTTACGAGGTCCTCTGCACTTCTGTTGTCTTTTACATATAGATCAATGGTTTCTAAACATTAAAAATTTTGATGAAAAAATTAAACAATAGCTAGGCTTATCTTTTGGAACATAGAACATTTTAGAGGTCATCATGTACCTCATCTCCTTGTTCCTTACCGCTTCAACAGCCCTTACCATGGCATTTTTATCACACAGCTTCCTTTTTGTATTGTCTCTAGGCATCTGCAAATAGCTTTCGTGAAATTATTCAAGAATAAGGTTCTCCTAATCTACTGTAAAAATTCTTTACATATTTTTTTTCTCAAAAATTAATTGAGTTTCCACGCGTTTTATATGTTTAAACAATAAAGCAACTTCAATACAACAAAGCAAATATAAAAAACTTAATTGTTTCCTCAGCTTTTCAACAAAAAAATCACGTCATACTGAACACTAATAAAATGTCGGTATCGCACTAATGCGTAAAAATACGTACACGTGGCGGTCGTTGGAACAACTGAGAATAAATCTAGTTGATCTGACATTTGATGTTCCGATTAGTTAGTTTTAGCGGTTATCGCTAGATGGAGACTCTTACTATGGGAGAAAATATGGTCTCATAATCTCATAATAGGTCCCTTTCCTCTCCTGATAGTGAAGTTTGATAATTGACAATTAACAAATGACGCTAATTCACCGCAAAGCAGTAATAAAATTTATAGTTTTTTACTGTTCTTCAACTTCGATCGTCTGTTAATACTCATCTCAAATATCCGATAACACAAAAAATTTTGTCTACCCATCGTTAGTATTTAATAGTCTAAGTGCCCACGACACTGAACATGTGATTATAAGGCTCCCAAAGGTCATACATACAATTTATCATTTCATTCATAGGCCACAATGGCCCTGCTGCCTTGTCTAGGACCGGTCAATGCTATAAAAAAATTCTTTTAGGTTTCTGTAATGATAAGTATACCGTATTGTGATTGTTCCTCGGGATAGAGGAAGGGTAGAACTATATGGAAGAGCAGTGCTGCCAGTCCCCTGATTGGCCTTATCAGTTGCTACCGAGAGATAAGCGACACCTTCGCACCCACCCAGACAACATTATATATTCTATAAATATCCGTGGAATATTCATTTTGGCATATTGGAATATTCTCTAAAAATGCCAAGAATATCTTTATGCTTTTTGGAATATTCCTAGAAAGTGAAAATGGGAATATCCTAAATATTCAGAGAATATTCCCAAATGAATATTCTTTTTCGTATTATATATAAGCTAGGATTATTCCGAGAATATTCAGAAAAGCATTATCTAAGAATGTTCTTCAATGAATGTTTCCAGAATATTCAATATATACTATGAATATTCATGGTAGATTCATTTGGAATTTTGTAGAATTATTTCAAATTAAATATTCAGGGGATATTCTTTGTATATTCAGAATATTGCAGAAATATCCTCAGAATGTTCAGAACCATACATTTATTGGGGGGAGAGGGGAGGGTTAATATAGGATTCATGTAAATGCACTTTTTTCAAATTTCTGTAAATCAATAAATTTTCATAACTGATGGAATTCTCTACCCGACCATTCACTGGATGGTGGCTTCTAAAGTGAATAAAGTGGAACAGGTACAAGCATAATAAAATAAAATTCAATAATAAATTGTCCAAATTTTTATTAGACAAACATAAACTTTATAACTCTCTATAAACTTTTAAAATTTATAAATATTCAACTATAACTTTCATTTTATCGTTTTTAACTCAAAACGACAGAGCTTCACAAAATATATAAAGCATTAATCTACTTGTTGAACATCAGTTTCGTAAAATTAAATATTTATAGATACTTACATTCTCTTGTGAGAAATGAAAAATAAAGAAAAAACAAAATTGACCAAATACTTGTTTCTATCAAAAAATATAGAGTTAATCTTTTAAAATTTGTAAATATTTATAGGGCCCACACACTGCGAGTTTTTAGCTATACCCAAATGGATAAAACTGTCCGGTTAAAGCTACATAACTGAGGTATAACTGAAAAACATCCTTATTGTTGACGTTATGCAATCAGATATATCAATTTACCGGTTCGGGTAAGGCGGTGTTAAAAGCTGGCAGTGTGTGGATTCATAAACTTGCGTTATGGTTATATCATCACAGTCACAAATATTGATATTTTCTTAAATTTGCCACTATGCAGAATACATTACATTGACACTGGTATTCTGTACTGTCGCTTAAATACCAAAGCATATGGTGATTAATTATTGTATGCTCTTCTCATGAAAGTTTTTACCAGCCTCAAGTTCTTAAGATAATTCACTTGTTTAAATGAATGTTGACTTAGTTTTATAAACCGATATAAATGTTTTAATTTTTTTGTTTTCATTATCTTAACACCAGGATATTCCCTTATACAAATTTCAAGAAGGTATTAATCCTGTCAAAAAGTATTAACTAATTATGCGGCCAGATGACAAAAAATAAATATCAAAAACAGCTGCTACTTAAATTCAATATTTACCAGACTGAGTAACTATTTATGTTAGTGGATCATTCAATAAAATGTGACCTTTGCATTTTAACCATGGAAATAGGGTAGGCACAGCTAGCTGATACAAATGCTTGGGATATCCTCCTTTGGAAATAAATTTTTCCTGACAGTGACGTTCACACAACCTATAATTCTATTGTAAAGCATCTGTAGTCTTTTCCAAACAAATCTGCACAGTTACAATCTTCCAACCATAAGTGTGCCCTGAAAAGTAAATAAATGTAGTTATTCACATGTCTATATTAACTACTAATTTATTATTCAACATATTTTTAGCTGAACAGGGCTCGTCAGCAGAAAGCTTATTGTAGTACATATTATTATTTCATGTTATTAAAGGCAGAGGGACAGATCAATGCTAACAAACCAAAAACATATGGAATTACACAACTTACAATGCATAGGTGCATGTAAAATATTGAAAAAGTAATATATACCTATAATATATTGCATATAGAAACAATTACTCTTACCTCACAGGGTCTTTGGGAAATCCAAACATAATTATTCCTTCTCCTGTTCTTGAGTGACATCCACGAACTTCAAAGTTTTCATCCCATAACAAATACAATAATATCTCACTAAGAGTTCCACTAGTCACGATATTGTTGAAAGCAAAATCAAAATAAACTTTAACTAAAGCACAATCCACTCCAGTTCATAGGTTGATATTAGATAAAACCATAGATTAGGGAGGATAAAACGGAAGAGAAACGAACCTATTGACACTTGACTTTGAGCTTTTGAGCATGCCAGACTTAAGCCCGTCACATATGATATTAGAAATTAACCAATAAACGTGTGTACAGAGAACGCCAGTTGCATTTTAATTTGCTGACGGCTTTTTGTTGACGCGATTGAGCACCTGTCTTGATTTGGCTTTACGCTGAATGTTATAATTATGATTTATATCTTTGTTCTCTTTTTATCACACGACGAATAACATTATATCCACACCGTATCAACCATTTATGTAGTGTTCATATCGAGGATATTTTTATATATTTTTCTTATCTTATAATCTATATCTGAACTTCAATGAGTTTAATACATGGTTAATAGTTTATTATTTGATATATTATATTTATCATTTATATGAAGGTGATTTTAACTATTTACACGTATGCGTAGGGTTGAATATCCGGATAAATGGTTGAACTATAACTTTCGTCCCATGTGAAAAATAATATTAATTTTCTTTAATCATAAGTAAATATGCTTAAAAGAATATGCTAGGAATATTCAGTTTGGTAATATTCTTAAATGAATATTTTAAGAATATTCAATTTGATAATATTCTAAAATGAATATTTTAAGAATATTCATCAGGCTTGTTCTGTGAATATTCACTAAGGAATATTAATAGAATATTCAAAAATAATATTAATATTATAAGAATATTCTTAGTTGATTCGGAATATTCTTATACTTTTTGGTGTATTTAAAGATTATTCTATGAATATCCCATGTTGTCTGGGCAGTTATCTATCGTCCTGCACGCAACCGAATTTTGTAATTTCATTAGGTTTTATCACACACACATCGCAATACGTTTATAGATGATGGACTTCAACATTCAATTACAAAATATATTTGATGTGGAAGTCAAAAAAAGGAATCAAGATAGGGTTTGGCCATTGGTACAGTTTAACAGGTCTTTTGAGAGAGAATAGGAGCTGTAGTAAATGTTATAAATAAAGAAAATACTTGACAGTAATGTTTTTTATAAACCTACCGATTCCATAGATAAAAAAAAATTGAGTCTTACTTAGGTTGTCATTGAAATAATAGTATAATCTCTAGAATGCCCTCCAATACCGTATATTTTTACTCACATACTATCATTTTCATTAGAACTCAATAATCTCATTTAGTACTATGTTTTGATTCTCATTTTCCATAAGTTTATTTGTTTATTGTTGAGTAGACTTTGAATATATCTCTGTGTTTGAAATACATATTTCGATTTCTCTTATATTATATGTATTGTGAAATTTCTCAATTTCAGTTATCGACTGACATGAGCGCCACTCCTCTTTTAGATGTTTCTAACTTAGAAAATCGCGTTTGGTATGGCAAAACAAGAGAAAGAATATCTCCCACCACCAGCACTACTCCAAACGCAAATTCGTACGATTACCATGCTGCCCAACTAGAGAGGTTCCTTGAAGAATATCGAAGTCTTCAGAAGCAGCTGACCAAGATGAAAGAAACATGCGATAACTTGTGCATGGAGAAGGTAAAAAACCTCTATGATATCTATTGTAATCAAAACTTTTTCTTTAAGTAGATGCCTTATTAGTTTATATTGTTTTTGGTATAATATCGTGATCTACATTTAGTTGTTCCCATCACCCACTATCAAAAAGTTATAAACATTTCACACAAATTTGTCATTCAAACAAATGCGTTGGAAACTTGTGGGTACTTCCGGGTTGGATTGTAGTTTCATTTTATTCTAACTTCGTTATTATTGACATTGAAGTTCTACGTATTTTTGAGTTTCAGTTAAGTGCGAATCTTTAAATAGGAAACAGCAATATAAGTAAACTTGTATCATAATTACAATGTGTACATTTCTCAAATTTCTGTATTTCCTTAATTCCATTGAATTCAGTGAGTAACAAGTATCAATTTCAACAATATATTTTCTGTCAGGATGCCTTCATATTGTAACAAGAGTACTGACTCATTTTTAAAAAAAGTACTGACTCATTTTGTTACGTTTGTGGAGAATAAACTTCCAAATCATAAAAGCGTATGTATATCAAGCTCATCATGAAATTGTACGAACTCTATTTTGATTCAAAAAATGGGTAATCAAGAACAACAAGGTAGAAAAAGATAAATGGGTCTCTTTAATTACATTAAATACTGAAGCTAATATGGCATAAGCAATAAGGATATGGGCAACTATACGCTACCCGTCACATTGCGCTGTTGTCAAAATATCCTTCATTTTTGAAAATTGCTCGAAAAATATATAACAAATTGCAGTAAAATATGCAAAGTAAGTCACGAGGCACATGATACTATTTAACAATGACAGTGAAGGACATACAGTAAACAAATTTTCTTACGATTAATGTTGTTGGTTTCCGTGTTTTCAACAATACAATTATTCTCCTATACATGACAACGCCGTAGGTCATATTCCATTCTAAAACATAACGAATTATCGCATGGTGGCCATCGTAGATTTGTTTGTTTACAAGTGATTATTCGGTTTTTTAAGTGCGTATAGTACTTTTGCTGACTTCGTAAGTGTATTATAACTCATAAACCTGGTTCGTCAGTATTATATTTGTAAAAAATTGGATTATTTGAACCAAAATATCTCTTTTCACCGGTAGGCTGACATTTGAATTTGACATCCATTTTTTAAGAGTCAATGTTGAAAGTTATGCGTTTTAACAATATACATAAATCATGCAATGTGTGTTTTACTGGCCAGTCAATCATTTTCACTTCAATATAATATTTAAACAGTATGTAATTCTACAGCATTTTTATCACACACCTTTTTGTAAGTGGAGAGTCTCCTCAAAAGTTAAAATAATTTAAGTTTTACATATGATTCAAACTAGACTCATCTGTATTAGCAGGAGTACGGAAGAAACGTACGAGAAGAAAAATACAAATCTATGAAAATTTATACCAAAGAAGAAAAAGTTCTAATATGCTGACAGACTTCTGTTCGACCTTGAAGCGAGATATTCATGATTCGTAGTAAACTAGAACAAAGTTGTATTTTAGGTGAATCATTGTATTGTTCTAAGTGTTCGAAATCACTGTTGTACCAAAAACTCCACATCACTGTTATTGAAATGTATAGGCAATGGAAACATTTTGACAACAGATTTGAATTCGGGGTAAAAATTACAAATAAAATCAGATTGTTTTATCTCTCTGACTTTCAAATATTTTTGTAGACCAGTATAATGGAAGACAGAAAACCCAATATTATTCGAGAACATTCCTCATTTCTTATAAAGCGAAATTCGAGTTATGATTTGACTTGAAGGTGAATTTTTACGACGTTTCCATTGAGGAAATTCAATTAATTGAGTTTTCACAAAAAAGATATATATATCTATATTTTATCTTCACTTATTTACAATTTCGATTCTATTTTTGATTATATATGTAGGAAGATATATATATATATATATATATATATATATATATATATATACATATATTGTACATGCCTCTTAGGCTCCGCATTTTTTATGTAATTCAAAATTGACAGTTGTTGTCAAAATTCCCTGCTAGCAGAATAAAAATTGTTTTAAAATATCGAAAGATGAGTCTATTTCGCTTTGAATTATTCAACTCTATTCTCAGGTGGGTTCAGTTCGTTCTACTCATACTGTTGATTTTAAAGTAACCTCACATTTCACAAATTTCAGGAAAACTTTCATCCAATAAGGACAATTAAGTCTACTTACACATTATAATGAGAGTCAGGGTTTTTTCTCCTGTTTCTTTTTAATCGAATGACGTATACAAGGAACAATTTAATTTGTTGTCTATTTAACCGTGAGATGACTGAAGGTCAGAAATTCGTGTGTACGGGGGGTGCTTGAATAGTTACAATAAATTTTTAATCAAAATTCAAAATTTATAAGACAACAAGATGCCAATTTAAGAACACAAAGAGGTTATTTTTTGGACCCATCCCATATATTTGAACTCTATCAGAAAATATCATCAGAGAATTCAAAGGAACTAATATAAAAATTGCTCAAAAAATAGCCAAACCCATACAATCTCTTTTAACTAAGTTAAAACAATTAGAGGATTCCCTGATGGAACCAATATAATATAATATAGTATTCCTTGTGAAAACTGTGACATCTCAAAACCTAAAATCGCGTTGTGCACAACACACAAGCGATTCAAGATTAAAAAAGCGAAAATATGCATTATCAGAACATGTTATAGATGAGTGTCACCATGTGGGCTTAACGTAGAAATTCTTGATGTTGAGAGAAACAAAAAAAAATTTTTAGAAATGTATTTATTATATTGATAACATTGTGGAAGTATTGAATAGAGAATCTGACATTGAATCACTTGGTAGGATTTATACATATTTCTTTTTTTCTCCGCTCCCCATACCCTATCAAGCGTCGGAGTGTGATTCCAGATTATCAACTCTCCTTTTTTTCATTGTTTTCTATTCTCTGGTATATCTTTCATCTCCTTTATGGATTTTTCTTCCATATTTTTCAACTTGATTCGGCCATTTCCTTCTTGGTCTTCCCCATCTTCTTTTCGTCTACTTTACCATCTCCATTATTCTTTTTACCAGTCGGGATTGGTCCATTCTTACCACGTGACCAAACCAATTCAATTGCTTCTTTTTTAGCTTTGCTAGTATTGGCTCTAGGCCAAAGCTCTTTCGTATTTCTCCACTTTTCATTCTGTCCCATTTAGTCTTGCCTGCTATTTTTCTAATATATTTCATTTCCATTGCGTATATCTTTGTTTCCTGTTTCTTTTTTAGTATCCAATTTTCGCTAGCTTGTGTTATTATTGGTATTGTTATATTATTGTGAGTTTTCTTTTTTACTTCTACTTATATTTCTTTATGTCCTAGTACTGTTTTGTTTACTGTATTTCCGCATCCATTTTTCCGTCATTTGTAATCACTGTACCCAAGTAATCGAATAAAGTTACCTTTTCTAAATTCCTTCCCTTGCATTCTATTCTATTCATGGTTGGATCCATGGTGTGTTTCTCGTTCACCATCATTTTGTTTTTTCTATGTTTACTTCAATTTTTACTTTTTCTATTTCCACCATCCATATGTTAATCAACCTTTTAGTTTTTTGAATTTGCTATAAGGACCACGTCGTCTGCGCATACTTTTATCGGTTGTAGGTTCCTATCTCCTATAAGTGTATCAAGATTGGCTATCATTTCCCTTATTATTCTGACTATTTTGTTCATAATAATCATGAATAAGAGCGGGCTTAGAGTATCTCCCTGTTTTATTCCATTCCTTAGTTCAAGTTCCTCCGATATCTTTCCCGCTATTTTAACCTGCACTTTTACAGTGTTGTAGGTTGATTTAATGTCTGCTTTCAGTTTTTCTGGAATATGTATTTTCTCTAAGTATCTTCAGACTTCATCTCTATTTACCGTATCAAAACTTGCTCTCTCTAATCTTCTTTCTATTAGTCTTCTTACTACGAAAATATTGTCATTTATTTTTCTTCCTAGTCTAAATGCTGCCTGTGTATCTTCTATTATCTCCTCAACGTACTTCTGTCATCTTTTCTCTAATATTTTAATATATAGCTTAAAGCTTGTTTGGGCGAGGCATATTACTCTGTAGTTTCCACATTGAGTTTGATCTTCCATTTTTTGTATCGGTATTATCAAATTGTTTTCCTCTCTGTTCTCCATTATTTTTTGGTATAGTCCATAGCCATTTCATTCCTTTCTTGTCCATCCATTTTATGATTTCTGGATCTAAATCGTCTTATCCACAAGCTTTTCCTATTTTAATGATTCGTAATACCTCTTCCATATCCTCCTGTCTTATTTCTAGATTGTCCCTTGCTGCTTTTTCTTTGATATTCTCTATTTCATATTGTATTACATTAAATTTTTCTTAATAGTAATCCTTCCCTATCTTAGTACTTCCTCTTTTCCTACACTCAGATAGTTTTAGCTGCGTCTCGTAGCTCTTATTCTTTTCTTTTTATTCCCTCTCAGTCTTTTAATTCCTGTCTAGAATTTTCTTTTATCTGCCCTATAATCCTTTGTTATTTCCTTTCCAAACTCTTTCCAATTATCCTTTTTTGCTTTTTTCACTGCCTTTTTCACTTTCTTTCTTATAGTAAAGTATTCATTTTTGACTCATTGATCTGCAGTCTGAGTGAATGCTTTTCATGCTTGTTTCTTTTTTTACTAATTATTTAATGTCCTAATATTCCGTTGTATTTTCTGTTCCCGCATATCTTCTCCGCCTTTTGTAGTAGTAACTCTCTCAATTTTCCCCATATTTCTTGTAGTGTCCAACCGCCTCTGTGCTTGTCTAGTCTTGTGAATTCCTCATATGTGTCTTTTTGATATTTATTTCTAAGTTCGCTGTCTTTTAGCTTGTGAATTGCAGTTCTACTATATTCGTCTTCATTAAATGTCTTTGTCGTAGCTTTGCTGTTACTATTCTATGATTTGACCCTATTTTAGTCATTCCAGTATTGTACTTCTGGTTTTTTGGTTGATCCGAAAAATAATTAAGGTATCTAACTGATGCCGTGGGTTTTTGGTACCAATCTAGAGCAACTCTATTATCATCCTCCAATTACACTCGTGTCCAAAAAAGGTACCTTTTGGTTCGTTTTAGTTTCAACGGTAAATCTAATGCTACCTTTGAAAGCGTTAAAAGTATCCACACAGGTTTGGATGTGACAATTAGGTACAGCACAAATCAAATCATCAACGTATTTATGAAGAAAAGGAAGATCAAACGATAAAGTCGGAATCACTTCATCCAACAGATACTCCAACACTATGGTAGCTAGAATGGGACTTTCAATCGAACCCATAGGAGTTCCGGATATTTGAGAATAAAAATTGTTGTTGAAACTGAAATTAGTATTATTGAATATAAAACGAGTGAGAGTAAAAAAGTTGTCCTTAGAAAAGGTGATGCAGACCTCTATCAAACTCCACTAAGACTGCAGAACATATCTTATTACTCCCGAAGAGAACTTGGCTTTTATTAACTCATAGGTTGACTGTTGTAAATCATAAAGGCGAGGTGCGTTAGATGGGCAGAGGAGTACCTGCTTTGCCAGCTCTATCTCCGGGATTATCAAAATTTGATTTTTTCAGGGGGATTATATAAAAAACCGTGTGTACCAAGAAACTTCAACAACGGCAAATAAAATGAAAGATAGGAGAAGAGAAGCTTTTATTATTATTAACGTACACATGTTGAGAAATGCAGCAAACTCATTTGAAAATAGAATACATAGACATTGTAGGTGGACACTTCGAACATTTAGTTTCAAATATATACTTTTAAGCTCACTCTGTATACAGATGTTCGTCGATTATTACTGTTACAAATAGTTTGGAAACTAGACAATATTCATCAACTTACTATGCAAGATAAATGATCATTTATTTACCAGTTCCTTATACAGGTAAGGAGCATGTCGTTCCCAACATTTTTTGTTTATAACTTTATGAATAACTTCCATAATAACGGAGGTATCGACCATTGTCACAGTAAAACAGTTGTCTCTATTAGATCGTATTATAGAAGTTTGTTTATATTCAAATTCACACATAAATAACCAATAAAATATACTTGTAACTATGTAGAAATGAATAAAGTTTTATAGAAAATAATAATAAAGAAAAATGGTAAAATAACGGATTGTATGCAGAATTTAATAATTTGCGAGTATTCGCTATTTTATAATTTAATCATCTTTTACAGGAAAGAGAAAAACAACTTCCATCTCCATTTGCACCATCTACGTCTTTCTTCAACAAACCCTCAACTTTGGCGCTCTCTCCAAATTCCAATCAATCTATTGGAAACTCCGTCGACTTCAAAAACTTTGAGAATGATTTGAAGAAGTATCTCATTTCTAAGAATATTTCTCCCAGTAATTTCAGCGGCAGTAACTAATCTTACGCGACTATTTCATAAAAACGTCTGCATTACTACTTAATTCAACACTGGTGATACTCTGAAATTTTTAGAAAACTATTCTTACTAAAGGATTTATTTATTGACCCATATCTCTTCTCTACAAAATTGTTAAAGTTTGTGAATAATTGCATACTTTTGAGAATATCGAAATTATTTCACGTCTGCATTTCACGTTAGTCTGTAGCCAGTACGGCTGAATGAAATCATATGATAGATAAGGAGCAATACCATCTAGCTTCTTTAAATTTTTAGTAAGAATGTAAAAGTAACAAGCATTACTTCTTTGGCCCTAATCGTAGAGACATTATACACGACCAATTTTTTCATCATTTTATTGATTCATAGCTTTATTGCAATATTTGTTCCACATTAATAGAAGGAATAACAAAAAAGAGAAAATTTTGCAGCAAACCGTGTATAAGATTTTGAGATAATCAGTAACGTTTTCTGCTCTCTATAAGTCGTATGTTTTGATTCACGAACGTCGTGTGCTTATTTTGCATTTATTTTTCTCATATGCTTTCACAAAATCCATATTCAGAACTGCGTTAAAAATGGGAGGAAACTATTAGTTAGATAGCTTATATAGATCTTGACGACTTCTCTATCGATACCTTTCTCTCAGCTTTTTCATAGTGGGTTTATTCAAACTCTTCCTCCGTAATTATATATGCGGGCTTTGATATTTTACTGAATGACGGTGCTGATATGGAACTGATCAATAATTTCTAATACCTAGGATGGTATAGAGATGAAGATGGCCTAGCTAAAATAAAGATTAAACAAAACATAAGTCGGTATAGGATTAATGGGATGATGCTTCAACTAGCTATGATGGTACAATAATATGGAATAGACAAGTTAATTATAGAGCCAGAGAAATGTTTGACAGCTGTGGAAATGGATTATCTCAAGCCCAATGCATACATTTGAAGAATGCAGTTGATTTGGTCAACTATTGAAAAAGCCAAGTTGAACAATTTTCAGTTGAATGCGTATTGGGAGACAATGTACTAGAAGGCCGTAGAACATAGAATAAGCAAGTAAAGGGAAGCGGGAAAATCGAGCTTGATTGTTTATTTCAAAGAAGTGCTGTTATTAAACCTGTACAATTTCTCATTCACAGAATCAAATAGTTCATATGCTTATGATTTTTCATTCTTAAGGTTCATAAGGGATCATCATGTACTAAATATTAAAACATGAAATACTTTGAACGTGGCGTTGAAATCCACATACACATAATGGATACTGTTTATAATAAGAAGCACAAGATTTGTATTTTTATAATATCACGATAAAAAAACGAAGAACGACAATAAAAACGAATTTATGGTGTACGCGATGGGCCAAACTTTGACAATTCAAGATAATTATTTAAATACTTGTGGGCAGTAACGACATTCAACTTGAGCCAATGACGTATTCTAATTCCGTGAGATACAAACCAATTATGAAGAGCACTGGCTAGCCAACCATCTAAGCTACATTTATTCTTCCCATTTTTTTGTCATTTTAATTTCCTTCAATGATTAGAGCATTTTTTATGTACTCTTCTTACTAGAGGTAAGCCAACAAACCAAAGCACCGTCGTACTTTTCCAAAATATTTTCGAAATATTCAACTCTTTTCGGATTTTCCACGATTTCAATCTCATGGGGACATTATTATTTAACCTTTCAGCGGGCGCGCTGTGTAATTTTTCTTGAGCGGGCGCGCTGTGTAATTTTTCTTGAGCGGGCGCTCGTCGTAAATTTTAGGTTATCGAGTTTTCTCCATGTCAATGGTGTTATATATATATATATATATATATATATATATAATATTAGGGAATTGCTGTAAGATTATGATAAATGACACTAACTTTAAAAAAATGTATTTGACTTCCTAGAACAAAAAACCAAGACACACTCTAAATATGTTATTATTTCAAAACAAAACATTTTAATCAGAATCAATATTCTCATCCTTACAAGTATTGCAAACCACCTCAACTGCAGAATGGTTCTTGCAAGTAGAGGACTGGCAACGGCAACACTTCATTGATGCTGAGGATCTTTTCTTCTCCAGTGCACATGACCGACAAACACCTCGTTTTGGGGGGTTTCTTCTTTCTTCTGTTATCGATTCAACTTCCCGACCGTAATTCACTTTTAGAAAAGAACTTATATCTTGCGGTAGATGTTTGATATTTGATCTGAAGATAAGATGCTCTTTCATCATTGTCAGTGCCAAATTTTTTAGTAAAAGTCTTCGATGCTTAGGAGCCTTTTGTGGACAGGCAAATTTATACAAAATTTGAGCATTCATGCAGCCAATACTCATTAGAGTGTAGGAAACTATACATGACCATCTGTTTGTTATTCTAGAGACCGAGTAAGCGGCACACATTTTGTCGACTGTATCCACTTCGCCTTTGGTTTCGTTGTAGTCCAGTATAACCAGAGGCTTTCTGGTGTCCGGATCTATTTTGTTGTCGTCATGTAATGTTGATAGTAATATTACACATTTATTTTTCCAAGTAACATAGGAAACCATCATTTTGTCTTTTTGGAATCCAAAGAGAGTGGATCCAACAGGTCTGTGCCGGCCAGAATTCTTTTGGGATTTGTGCCTTGTTCTTTTTTATTGTGCTCAAAACTGTTATTTTTTTTAAAATCAAATAATCAGCGAGTGGTACACTTCCCAGATAGCACTAGATATTCAATGGACGTACTAAAAATATTCGTTTTCGGATATTGTATTATTCTATAGACCCACTTCAAATATTTATATCCCTTCTCGAATATTCTATGGACCATGAAATAGGAATTTTTTTTAATATTCTATGAATGTTCTATAAATATATCCAAGTAATATTCAAGAATATTCTGAGGATATCTGTTGAATGTATATAGAAAAATAATCCAGAATATTCATAGAACATTCCATTAGGCATATTCTACAAATATCCAAGTGATATTAGGAATATTACAAAGATATCTGTGGAACGTATATAGCAAAATTTCAAATATTTGTAGAATATCCCAATATGGATGATACCTGTTGAGCGGGTGACATTGAATCATAGTACTCCTCCCTTTTCATCTTTAGTTTCAAAGATAATTGATTGAAATTTGGGAGATCCTGTATACTTAATGAACGACAGTATTGCACATATCAATTCTTTTCCAACTTGTTCCACTGGGAGTGACACCAACTTTCGTTCAATATCGCCAATTATTTTATCCATAAGCTCCATTAGTGTGAGAGAGAATAGAATTACCCGCCAGGGAAAGCTACTCTCTCGCACTTATCAAGATTATGGGAAAATTAATTGGCGATATCTCCCGTAGTCTTTGGAGATATCACCATCAAACCTGGTATCCTTGGATTCCTTAGAATCAGCACTAACCGACCATGTAATAATATACAGAGTGTTCCATTTGAAAATCGGAAGTTGGTATCACTCCCTGTGGAAGCGAAAAACAATAATTGATATGTACATAAGTGTCCTTCAGTAAGCAAACGGGATGTCCCAAATTTGAATATATATTCTGTGAAACTAAAGGAGAAAAGAGGGAGTACCATGATCCAGTGTTCCCTGGTATATATCTTACGAATATCTAAGCAATCTTACAAAATTTCGAATTGTATATATAGGAAAAAATATTTTTAAAAGAAAAAATTAAAGCACGGGAAACATTGAGTTCAACTTAATTTATTCATACATAAATATAAAATGTACCTCATAACAAAACGGAAACTAACAAAATTTTCAAATTACAAAATTCACTTCCTCCATACTCAACTTTTTGAAACCGATTTCAGCCGTTCCTTACATTTGGCTAAGAAAATTCCTGTTTTCAATTCAACTTCTTTGTTTGTTATGTTCTTGTCCAACTTTTGGACGGCATATGAAACAATAAAATAATTACTGTGAATAAAACTCAAAGTCAGTGTCACAGAATTATTTAATAGTTAGACAATAAAAGCTACTAGTTTCGGCCTACAAACGGCCATCTTCATGCTACAAAAACAGATTGTTAAAAAAGGGGACAAATGCAAAAACAAACATCTCCAACATTACCTGACACATAAGAAACAAATTAGTGAATTAACTGGAAAAGAAAAAAGAGAACAGTACAATTTAATAAAATAGTACTGTTCAAGTTATAGAACCATAAGACATAATTAAAATTGACTAGTTACACAAAATTATAAAACAGGCATTCCAAACCTAACCTTTCCCCTATTTTCAATCAACATCAGTTTTCATTTTCTTCACTTAGAGATTTAAAACAGAAAATCTCTTCAGACGATTTAGTAGTGACTAAGGCAGATAAAGGTAATTGCGTTGTCGTTTTGGATAGATATGATTATGTCAATAAGGTTGAGTATTTCATTCATTCTGACACTTCTTTTTCTCCCTTAACTTCAGATCCTACCTTGAAGTTTCATATGCTTTTTAGGAATAGGCTTAAAACTTACTCTGATACATTAGACAACTTTAACACTAAATTCTACCAATTGACACAGATGGCTCCTATCACCCCCCTTCTTTATGGACTTCCAAAAATTCATAAAGAAAATATACCAATTAGACCGGTAGTTTCATTTTCTAATTCACCTGTCTCTAAACTCTCTTCTCTTCTTAATAATTTACTCCTAGACATTACTAATTTCAATAATAAATTTTCTATTAAAAATTCTTTAGACTTGTGTAACAAGATATCTAATATTACAGTTCCCAACTCTAGTTCATTTTTGCTTTCACTTGATGTTTCTAACCTCTTTCCTAGCATACCCCCTTCAGAATGTATTGACTTGGTTGAGGCTTTGCTCATTTCTAATAATTTGAACCCCAATATTGTTTCTGATGTCCTCGGTTTACTCCAATTGTCTTTAGAACAAATTTTTTTCCAATTTAACAATAAATATTATGAACAGACAACAGGTTTGGCTATGGGATCTAACCTCAGTCCTCTACTAGCTGAAATTTTTATGAACAAATTAGAACAAACCTATTTAAGTGATCCATCCTTTAAAAGTCACATTGTTTTTTACTACCGCTATGTGGACGATTGTATTTTTCTTTTCGAAGGTACACATGAACAGGCCTTTTCTTTTCTTCATTTCATTAATACATTACACCCCAGAATTAAATTCACTTTGGAGTTAGAAGTGAATAACCGCATCCCCTTTTTGGACTTGTTAATTGTTAAGAATGTCGTCACTAGGAGACTGGAATTTGAGATTTACCGAAAACCCACAACGACAGATGCTATCATTGATTTCAATTCTAACCATCCCCAATCACACAAAGTTTCTTCCATTAATAGTCTTTTACATAGAGCATTTTCTTTACCTTTGTCACAGGAGGCCTTTATTAATGAGATCAATATCATCAAACAAATTGTTGTCAACAATAATTTCTCTATTTCTTTATTCAACAAATTATACATGAGATTTTTCAATAAATTCAGATTGAGTTTTCCTACTATTAATTCTCTCAACGTGTGTTCTGACGGTGATAAGCTTCATTATGCTGGTTCTCTACATTACGTTGGTCCTATATCCTATAAATTTGGTAATATATTTAAAAAACATAACATTAAATTCGGTTTTAGAACCAACAACAATTTGAGATCATTACTAGTTAACACTAAAGACTGCATGCCATATCTTCATTCTCCTGGCGTTTACAAACTTTGTTGTCAGGATTGTGACGCTGTCTATGTGGGCCAGTCTGGACGTCTGTTGGACACAAGGATAAAAGAACATCTCAGTTGTATCAAAAGGTATCGGAATACTAACCCTCCTGCTTCCGCTTCAGCATTTGCAAACCATATTATTTCAGAGAACCATCAATTTTCATTGTCTGATGCTCGTATACTTCATAAATGTTTTAAAGGACCTAGGATGAATTTACTTGAAATGTTTGAGATTAACCAGACTATTTCTGATACTACTGTTGTTTGTCTTAATGAACAATTGTTGCCTTCTGAGCCGTACATGTTCCTCAATCTTCCGTTTCAGGGTTTTTGAATTCAATATTTTTCTCAGACTATTGTTTTGTTTATTTTGTATTGTACCTTTTCAACTCCTTTTTTATGCATTCATCAACTTGTTGTTTATTCTTTATTTGATTGCTACTTAGTATCAGTTTTTGGTATGTATATATTTTGTTGTTTTAATCTTAGACATTTAGTTTAAGATCTCTTCTTCTTTTTTAAGTGAATTGGACTAAGGTTGACTTTTACAGCTACCTTTTTTATCTATGTATTTTTTATCTATATATTTTTTATCTATGAATTTGTACACGTTGAATGTTTTATAATTTTGTGTAACTAGTCAATTTTAATTATGTCTTATGGTTCTATAACTTGAACAGTACTATTTTATTAAATTGTACTGTTCTCTTTTTTCTTTTTCAGTTAATTCACTAATTTGTTTCTTATGTGTCAGGTAATGTTGGAGATGTTTGTTTTTGTATTTGTCCCCTTTTTTAACAATCTGTTTTTGTAGCCTGAAGATGGCCGTTTGTAGGCCGAAACTAGTAGCTTTTATTGTCTAACTAATAAATAATTCTGTGACACTGACTTTGAGTTTTATTCACAGTATCACTGTCAGTCACATTTGTGTTATGGATGATATTCTCCTTTTAATAAAAAAATTATATTTTTTGTTAATTAGCAATTTCTATTCTACTGTGATTTTTGTGTATGTATGTATAACAATCAAAATATAATCTCAAAAACTGAAACTTAAAAGATGAAGTTAAACATCAAACATGTAATTTAAAAAATAAGTCTTGTAGGAGACAAGTAAAAATCAAAATATTCCAAACAAAATAGTGATTAGAAGTTATTTGTTTCTTATACATGATATATTAAATTAATTTACATATGCATTCCAAAAAATAACATGATTATACCTACTACTGGTTCAAAGAGCTTTGTTTTTCCAAAGCAGTTTTCCCTTTTTATCCATGCATACTGTAGCCCTCCATTAAATTGTTGCAAATAAGAACCTTCCAATCTTGCTAGAGGTACAACCTAAAATTGTTTTGATTTTGAAGTTAATCTCATAAGTTTCAAAAATTGAACAATTAAAGTTTATAAGCAAAGTTATAATTAACGAACAAAAATATAAGACCACTTTCATCTGTGTGAACAGTATACATATGCCTGAAACTAGACAATCGACCAGCAATAACTCTTATTTACAAATGTCAGAACTAATTTAACTTTGAATGATCAGATTACCAGTTTTCTAGAGCTTTCTAGTCAATCCCAATTAATAATAGAATAGAGGTAACTATAGGCAATTTGATTAAGGAACTCATAGCATACATCTCGGTAACATAATTACATGAAACTACCTGAGAAAATAAAATTTATGAAGTCAACAATTATTTTAATATTTTCATGCACTAAAATATAAAAAGTAAAACATAAATACTCCAATATTTAGAGGCAGTTTCATTTTGATTTGAATATAATATTGAATGTTCAACTTACAAAAAATTCATAGGATTCTTTGTTCAGCAAAGCTGACTCAACTCCTTCAAACTTTGACTCATCATTTATGGAAGTTTTAGCAGCAAATCAATAGTTTTCGAAAAAATGCAATGATAAGTCAACAGGAATTAAAAAAATACAATAAAACGTACCTGTTTTGATGCGTGAGGTCGTAAGTATTAGTTCCACCCGTAGTATACAATTCACCGTAGAAACATATTTAAACAACTTCACAGTGGCAAAAAATTGACTAATTAATTAACGATCAAAAATAATTAATCATACTACTACTATTGCACCAATAACAATAACCTGTGTGTTGTCTCTGATAACCTATATAATACGGTCGAACCGCCATTTTTCACTGGTCGTTACCGTCAACTGTCAACTGCAACTGTGACTGCAACTACTGACGCTTGCCCATGGAACAGAAAGAGCGTTTGAACAAAAATCAAATAATAATAGAATATTCTTAGAACTATTTGATTCGAATATTCTAAAAAGAATAATCTCAGGATCTTCCAACTGGACTCACATTGAATATTCGATTTAGGTGTACCCACAGGTATTCTAGATATCCCCAGAATAACCCTATAATATTTGGATATATATCTTCCAAATCGAAGACTGTTAGAACATCCCATGTATATCTGGTGCTATCTGGGTTCTGTACCAGTTATCCATGGTCAAATTCCGGTTTGAGTTTTCTATCGAAGTAACTAGACGCTTTACAATATCTAATGCAGTATTAGAGGCAGCAAATGGCCCGTCGGGTTGTGTTCCGCAGTATATTTCCAGATTGTGTGTGTAAAAACTTTTAGCATCACATAACGCAAACACCTTCAACCCGTATTTGGCTGGTTTGCTAGGAATATATTGTATGAAGCTACAACGACCTCTAAATGGATGGAGTATCTCATCGATTGTAATATATTCGCTCAAATTGAATTATGACTTGCAGTTGTTGACGAAAGCTTGGAAAAAATCACGTATCGCTGCCAGTTTATCAACTTTCCTCCTTTCAACTCGCGTATTCTTGTCATCGAATCTCAGGCAACGGGTGATGAAAAGAAATCTCTTGTAACTCATGGTAGCTCTTGCTATTTCAATTCGGGTACCGTCACTGGCAAAAATCTCTTTCACATTTGCATGATGAGATTTTTTTATACCGATCAAATATAGCAGACCCAAGTATACCATGAACTCTTGCCTGTCGATGTTTTTACAGTCCCGATCTCTAGAATATTGACAGTAAATTCTCAGCTGATCGATATACATATTTGTGTACCTCAAAACATTGTCAATTATAGATATATCGATAATTTGAAACAACACACTTAGTTCATTTCCAATACCAAGAGATTTTTGAGTCAAGCCAGTGGGTACTTTGATCACGTTTATCCCCTTGGTTTTTTTAGAAACACGATATGTTGTCTTTCGCCATTGTGTGGATTTATTCTTTCCAAAGAAAAATTCTTCCATTGTTTCCTCCTCTCCTTCAGATTTGTCTGAAGTGTTTTCTGGTTCGGTAGCACTTTCTTCGGCTTGTTGCTCGATTTCTCCTAAAGTAAGTCTCATCATCTTGCTCTGACTCTTCGAATAAATCTTGAAAAATATTGAATAGGGTAGTTTATACTTACATCTTAAGGCACGTGTCGTGAAATTTACACTCAACGGAAATTCCCAAAAATCAATGAATAACAAAGACTTCTAAGCACACCCGGTACGTCTGTAGTTTAGAGAGGCACTGACCGTCACATTGAGTGGTAAAAGTGGGGGAAGCGATAAGGCGCATTTGTCGTAAATTTTACGATAGCGCGCTCGCTGGAAGGTTAATAGCTCTATTTTGTACACTTCATTCAATTATCTGAACTGCAGCTTTCGTTTTAAAATAAATATCTTAAGTTTTTACTCAGACTGTCCGTTATTCCCATTTCATTTGATTCCAAGATGATTTTCAATAGTTCTTGGTTTTTTTTCTTAGCGAAAATTATCCATGAATCAAAGATACAATTCTCGTTTTCCAGTTCGTGTCCTAAACGATTTGCTTGCTCCGTTCTCTTCCATGAATTCATTTTTCTAGGAAGTCTTGCAAATATTTTAGCCTCTTTGTTTTTGTAAGTGAGCTCACAATCCAAATCATTGCCTCTGATTTTCAATACAAATCCATCCATTCCATGCCTCCATTTACATCTGGATGGTCTTGACCTATTCTATGTAGGAAACGGCCCTAAACATTGGGGTAGAGCAGTGTTTTTTTATTCTGTAATTTTTCCAATATAATATTTTGTATTAAAGAATATGTACCTTCTCACTCCACAATTTTTTTTGTCCTTTGAATATTTCTTCTTTCGCTGAACTTTTACCATTGAGCTACTTTTATTCTGCATAACAATATTTTCTCCAAGTAAACGAGTTATGAGTCGATAAAAATATTATCGATATCCCCTTTGCAGAGTGTAGTATCATTGTAAATAGTACATAATCATATAAAGCTTGTCCCAAAGAGAAAGGGAAAGGAGAATGGAAAAAAAGTCATCAGAACTATTTAATTATGTACCAGCTACATTCATATTGTTCCATTGGGGAGAATTTTTTATAATTTCAATACGTATTTCCATATTTGAGTTCTTTTTGAACAATTATCATCGCGATATGGGTCATAAATAAGTTCTTACGCTCTGAAGTATGAAATATTCCTGTACTTCTATTGATACCAATCAATTCGTTTCAAAATTGTATTTATATGAAAATATTGTAAATAATTATTTGTATAATTGTTACCATACTCCTATTTGTTAAGTGTTATAGAGTAGTAGAACTTTGTGATATTACTTAGGCATAGGGAAAAATTAAGACTATACAATTGTTTGGTCAATATAAAAGTTATTATAAACATATCCTTTCGAATTTGTCAATAAAAGTATCTAATTAAACATATATGAGCGTTTTATTCAACAAAATAAATGATTTTCCAAAAAATTGTTTATGGATTCAAAAGAAGATTGGCAGATAAATTAGGGAGCTTTAGACAGTTTCAAGGTATGTGACAGCTTCAAAGAACAAATTGCATACAATAATTTATTATAATCACAAAAACAAAAACTTAGATAATCATAAAAATATATTCAGTACAAAGATATCATAGGATTTTAAAATCAAGTACAAATACAGCTACGATTGTTATTTGGTTCTTGATTCTTCTTTTCATCGTAATTTGAATTCTCCGTAATATAAGGTATGTAGAACTAGAAATATATTTTCTAAGTAGTCTCTACCACAGTTTTAAGTTGTATCAGGTTGTTACCTGAATAGACAACGCACTTTGATGGCTATCTATTAAACAAAAAATTACCTCAGCTATTTTGCAATTCAATTCCAATTCCAAAAAGATACCTTGTAGGAATTCAGATTCTTGAATCGATTGTGCGAATTTGAAGTTTTTCAAATGAGGTTCTCATGTCTCTAAGAACAACTATTTATTTGTACATATACTTACATTTCCTTCATATATAAAAATATCACCAATAATTGAAGGACTAACTAGTGGCAAGTTGGTTCAAAAATATATTGGTCCCGTTCAAATAAAGGCAGTACTTCTAAATGGCCAGTCACTCTCTAAGGATCGAAGACGATTCTGAGAGGTTGTTGCCAGTGACAGGATGAAACATTGCAAAGTTTAAAAGGTAATAGAAAATAACTTATATTTTGTTATTTTAACTACTATTGTGTTATTGTTTTATTATGTGCTATTATCTTTTATATTATTGTTTATTTGTTTGATTATCGTTAAATTTTATTTATCTAAATACTACGGCAGTTATGCCACATTTTATGTGCATGCAGAATTACCAGATATGCTTCACAGGCCTCTGACCTGAGTAATTGCTTTTTTTTCTATTAACAATGTTTTAGATGTGAATTTTAGAACATCTGAGCTGTGTACAAATTTAGGTACCAGACACGCTTATCAATTTTTATTAATTGTGGCCTCTGAACTGTGGAGTAGTTAATTATTTCATTTATAAACTCCGGTGTAGCTCCTATCGAATCAATTGATTCCAGTTGAGCTCCTGTGGAATTTGTTTACTATATTTTTGAGTTGTTGGATTTATGTGGATGTGTGCTCCAGAAACGTACTGTCGTAAGTTTAGAAGCTTATTATTATATTTGTGTACTCCAAATTAATCCTTATCGAGTTTAGCAGATTCCATAATTTTCCTTCAGACTTTTTTCTCTGTTGAGGTTGGAGTTCTGTATACTCCGAGTTGATTTCTTTTGTCGAGTACAAATAAAAGAACACCCAAGATTATGAACTGTTGAGTCTACCCATCCACATATCTAAGTACTCTTATTAATAGTTAACCTTCCTAATTCATCTGTATATAAATGTTATAAACAAAATAAATATTGCTGCTATTTTCTTTTATTTAGGTGCTATGTGAATAGGCCCGGGACGTGCTCAGGTCAGTATAGCCGAATGTTAAAGATCATGGACGCCCCTGTCAACTGTTTACTTATATTTTGATAAATATATGGGTCGTCATGACATGTGGGCGGATGTGTAACAATTTCTCCTAACCTCCTTCAACTTAACTGTTTATTAATAAAACAAACACTGTCACCACTCTAATAATTGCTGTCACCAGAGGTAATATCTCACCCTCCTTGGGTGGGGTTTTGTTTCAGTCTGGAAATGGTTCGCAAACACCTGTCACCACTTGTAATAAAAATCCTACCTTTTCTTTTTCTCTATATTGATCCCGACCTTCGGGTCACCAATCACTTTCTCCAATGTGCGGCTGAGCGTGTGAGGCAAATCCAGTCCGAGTTGAGCTGGGTACGCCTGGTCTTAAAACGGTTTGATACTCCTTTGCCAGGACAGGATTGTTCTCCCGGTTCTGTCTCACATCCAAGGTTGTTACACACTCTAGGGGGAATTACGGGGTAGGGGTGATAAATAAAATATGGTGGAACCACAAAGTTGTATATAAAAAAATATAATAAAAGTTTGTCTGTCTGTCTGTCTATATATATATATATATATATATATATATATATATATATATATATATATATATATATATATATATATATATATATATATATATATATATATATAAAACAAAATCCCAATATTAACCAAATGAATAAAGTCTCCCGGTATGAGACTACCTATACATTTATCTATAAATTGTGCAACCTAACCCCTGTTTAACATGTAACTATCCCACAAAACAAGATTATGATAAAGCCCTCGCCTTGAGCTAGAACAGTTGAAGTAACCCCTTATCGCTTTGGTATTCCAAAAGTGCATGAGAGGCGTATGTTTTTTTTCTCCTAAATTTGATATTAACCGGTGTCGAGGCGCAAAATAAAATATTATATGTATTTACTTTTTAAACCGAAATGTTATTCCAGCTTACGATGGTTTTGGCAATTGACCTTGGTATGAATATGAAAGTAAAAATTAAATCGTAACAAAACACTGCTGATCTAATGACAATAAAATATTTATCGTCACTGGCGTTTCGAGTTGCAAAATTCCAAGTCTTTGAATCATCTACAATATTTGTTTATTTTACTAATAAATAAGAAATTTCTGATCACGTCTGAACAAAAGAAAACAATTTTTTTAGATTATTTGTCAGAACAAGTTCGCTGAGACCTAAGGAAAATGGAAAATCATACGCTCCGGCCCTTTTTTTATACCACTTACAAATTAACCTCGCGTAAATTTCTATCACCCTCCTACCTACGAGGTGGAAGCGAATTATGTGGTGCAACAGAATAATAACTACTAATTAGAAGAAAAAAACCTAACTTTTGTCAGGTTGGCGAAACTCAGCAAAATTTGATTATATCATCACACACGGTAAATTTTATATATTACAGAACGAGCTGTGCCCCCAAAATTGTGAGCCTGGACATGCAATATTTAACTGAAAACGACCAGGTGTGTCCAGTCCCCTTGAAAGAACAGACAATCAACTAAATACATTTGTTATCGCTACTACCTACGTATAACATTTGAATTAAAACTTCCAGGTTCAGAATCCAGCGCAAAATGATAACGAATAAATGTCTCATTAAAAAAACAAAGTTTAAATCTCAATTTGTTCAAAAACGTACGGCGTTGGAAAACTTCCCTTCTCTGGCCTGGCTACTGCTTATTCTTCGCTATCTTTTTAGCCACCGCGTGTAGTGCCAATAACCGGTATCGTGCTATGTTGAAAAGAACTTAGCGTAGAGGGTGATTCTTACCGTTTCGAGTCTCGAACATGGGACGTGTTCACCGTCAAGGATATCTCAGTATCCCTATTACACCCTGACACAACGGAGAGAACTTTACCTCTGATACCGCTAACACTAAAAAAATTGCTACCTGTTACCGTGACTGGGAAAGGACTTTTCCCTTCGCGTCTTCGGATCGGCACTGTCTGTCTGCTGCCGCTCTACGCACTTCCTTTTTGCTCTTCCCCCGAATTAGGTTTGGGGTTTTTTTGTTGAATTGCAAAATCAACTTTTTATGTTTTGAAGCGTGCTAATTTTTCGTTATCAAATAATTGTATTCAAAACAATTATTTCGCTTTGACCCAGTAAAATGTTTTATTTGTTCCAAGCTGTTTTGATTTCGTATCATTTTTGTAAACAAAATGTGGGTCGCATTCTATTTTTTTATTTTGATTTAAAATAAAATATGTTTTACCGTGTGTTCTGAAATTTTCTACAATAAATTTATCTCTTTGGTATTCGTATTTATTACAGATGCTTGCACACGTAGAGATATCGATATCGATATAAGAGGCATTCGATTATTAGCTTTGTTAATGTATGCTTCATTGTTAATAAATTTTTACTTCTTTTACCTTAATATTTTTATTTTTGAGTAGTTGAATAAAGTGGTTCTAATCCTTGGTATGATACGCACAACACGGTTAAGAAAGGATGGACTGAGGGGTGGGTCAAACATTTGTATGCCAACAATGCCTGCAAACAAAGAATCCAGACTTCTTATTGTGCATTGCGGTGGAAATGAAGGATGGGTTCCAAATGCCTTAAAAATATTTGGGAAAAAATGAAAGATTACAACGTTGATTATCATAAGAACATGGTTTGAATTCATATTGATCCCAAACTTAGAGCCAAACAGTGTTGTAGTTCTTGATAACGCTTCCTATCATTCACGGCAGCTCAATAAAATACCAAATAAAAGCTACAAGAAGAGCAAACTAGAAATTTTTAAATGGATAATAATGTTTACTTTGAAGATTCTTATACAAAACAACAACTGATTCAAGTTTTGCAGACAATAGTCACAATGACTCGTTTTGTAGTACGAGTGAAGTTTGCACAACGAACCGCTAAGTGGTGAGTTGTGCAGATCACGAGTACTACAGAAATTCATTGCGGTTCGTTGTGCAAATCACAAGTACTACAGAAAGTCATTGTGGCACAAGTTTTACACAAAATTTTTTGTAATTCGCATTTATTTAATTATTTAAATAAAATAGAATTTCATATAATCCCTGTTTTTAAACTAGGAGGAGTGGTTTGAATTTAAGCGGGCAATAATTCTGTAGATTCCTAATTGGTCCGATCACAGATGGTTTTATTCAGCACTTCTAACTTTTGACATATTATAACCGAATAATTGTGTAAATTGTAAACAAACTTTCATTTAAGCAAAAAGAGGATGATTATTTGTTTAAAAAAGAGCTTCTTCGTATATGCTCTTGCGATCTATTCATAATCTATCATGAACAGGATTATTTCTGTAACACATCTTCAAATAGATATCTGGTAATTTATCCCAATAATCGAACGTTTTGTATACGTATACATTGATTCTATACAATATAAAAATAAACAAATCATTGATAAATAAACGTTAGCGTACTTTATTCATTAATATTTTTATATATAAATCATTCTAATTCACCTTTAATATAATAATTTCCTAGCTAAAACAACGCTAGACCATTTTATTTATAATTTGTGTTAAAGTTAAAGTCAAATGTCGAATAAAAATATAACTAAATACAATAACCA
This sequence comes from Galeruca laticollis, assembly GCA_963921935.1. Taxonomy (NCBI): domain Eukaryota; kingdom Metazoa; phylum Arthropoda; class Insecta; order Coleoptera; family Chrysomelidae; genus Galeruca; species Galeruca laticollis. Next base: position 70,789,678 of record OY998175.1, read on the forward strand.
ACTGTACACTAAAAATTACTATAACAGTGTTCAAAGAACTTCATTGTGACACTGTAAACAATGTTATAATGAAGCCTCTTTTAAACGCGAATTATAAAAAGAAATTGTACGCCCTAGAGAGTATTGCTGAAAAACATGGACACTCTATATAGTGGACTTCCTCCATATTTTTGTATTCTCAATCTTAATTTAGGCACAGTTAAAACAGAGATTAAAAAAGTAATCAAAATTGAAGAAGAGTATAAGAATATTTGGCAAGTCCATATTAATGGAGGAAATAAATTTATTATTGATTTACAAGACGATAGTGATAGTGAAGCAGATGGTACGGGAGAAGGATTAATAGAATTTTAGTTTGTGTCAATATTTTGATTCATTATATAATGAATTCTTGTTCTAGATTTTTCTTAAGAATTTCTTTTATAATTTGTCTGTATAATTTATATTGTATTTTGTGAGTATGTTATATTCTAGAATATATATTTTCTTTAAGCTTTGTGTTGTAAAAATCCATTCTCAATTTGAAATACCACCTTATGTTACATTATATTAGTGGGTATCAATTATATACTCGATGTTTCATATTTAGATTTCGCTTGCAGTGTATATCATGTTTTCATGTTCAATGGATATCCTAATTATACATCCAGTGGATATCCTGATTGTTCGTCGAGTGGATTTCCTGATTGTATGTTCAATGGATATCCTGGTTGTAGGCTAAGGGGATATTCTGATTGTTCGTCCATAAGATATTCTCTATGTATGTCCATAGGATGTTCCAATGTACATGACTGGACGTTCAATGAACGTCTGTAATATCTATTATATATATCCAAGATTCTTTAAATACACATTCATCAAGTCTTCAGATGCCCATCATACACTCTTCATGTATATTTATTGAATGTCTTCAATGTACGTCCACTGTATATCTTGATTGTATATCCATAAGATATCCTCAATGTACATCCATAGGATGTTAAATCCAGTGAGGTCTGGACGTTTTTTGGATTTTTCAATATACATGACTGGACGTCCATTGTGCCATCAAAATATCCAGTCCGTATATCCATTGGATATTCAATGGACGTACATGTGCTATGTGGGTTATTCTACAGTTTTTTCTACCTCGCTCTCTGTATGAGTGAACGACGACTCGTATCCATCTGTGGGCAATAAAGATTCAAAAACTTCGTCCATAATTATGAAGTTATAAAAACAAGTTGTGAAGACCGGTATACACAATTGCATTACGCAGAAGTTTCAGGTTCCTAAAATGTGAGGCCCCTCTTAAACGAAATAATTGGTGGCAAAGTTAGTAAAAAAGTAAGGTTATGTTTATATAATTTCCAGCAGTTTGTTATTTGGTAGTTATCAACTGATAGGTTAAATTTACTTACCCACCAACCTCTGGAGCCAACTCAGGAGCAAGAGAACTATTGCAACTATCCATGTTATTTAACAATAACACAAAAATATTACTTTTACAACAAATTAGATCACAAACAACTTACCAACACTGATAAAGAATTTAGTCAAATAACCAGACTTGTTTTGTTTTATCTCCATTCTAGTCAATTTAATTGGCTATTCTGAAGATACTACAAAACTATTTTATAGTAACAAACTAATCACGCTGGAGATATCGAGCTTGTACGCATGATAGAGAGATAGATCAAAACAATTTTTTACTGCATTTTGTATGTTAGGACATAGGAGAAATTAAATTCACTATACGACCTTCATCACTAGAACGCCGTAGTGGAGATAGAACAGACCAATTCTGGCTTTTAAAAACAGTAAAAATCTCTAAATACCAAAAAATTGAGATAGAACAAACCAATACTCATATGACAAAATGAAAAAAATTTTTTCTCCGATTAACATTAAACCTCAGATTTAGTGACATTTATTGATCATAGATGCAAAGAATACACCAACAACAAGAAGCGAAAGCCGGCGTAAATCCTTTGATGTTTTGGCGGCAAAATTTCGTGACCTTGATGAACTGAGCATCGTTACTTGATTTTACACTGAGAAAAGTGTTCAAAAAATGTAAATTAAATCTTACCTACACGCAAAAAAGTGAAACCAAAGAATCTCAAATAATTATTGTTTATTTGTATGGCTTGTTTCGACAAATTTTTTATTGTCAAAGAAAGATTTAAGCATCCAACCGTGTAATATTTCGAATGTTGGTTGATAATTGGTGAAAACTCATTAAAGATGAAGAAATGCCAAAGTTTAATTTTCACAATACGTCTGTTAAACTTAATTTATGAATTGTTAAAGTTAATTTAACAGCTAAACAAACAATGTGAAAAATATACTTTAGCATTTCTTCATACATACAGTTTTAGCTTCTGTTTTTGGAGTACCAACCATTATTAAAAATAACGAGCTATTATTTAACCAAATGACTTTTATTTTCTATATTGTTATCGAAATTGTATGTGTAAGTATGTATTTAAGTAGCGCTGTATATAGGATAGGGTGAGTATAAAAACCAATGCAATAATATAGATTATATATTTAGAATACCAGTTTACAATAGAAAGAATTCCAGTAAATGATGATATGAAATTACAATAAGTATGGTACTTGAATACAAAATTTTTATAATTGATATATTCAAAAGTTACACTTCACCAGATTCTGAATTAAATATTTTACAAGAGAAAATCTACTGATGTATGTGACAAAGAAGTTATAAAAAAGTAGCGACAGTAAACTTTTCTGCATAGTTATCGAAGTTTTGTTGCGTTTTTCAATTATTATCATATTTTGTGCTTTTTTCTGGTTGAACAGTGTATGCTGTTTTTCTGGTAATCCCTCCAATTAATATTACGATATAACTTAGACACACATAATATAGTACTTCTTGTGGCACTAGCTTATTTTTTGTGATCGCTTGTAAAGGAGAATTTGTATGCTTATGTCGTGGATGATCCTCCAATACTGGAGAAGGGATGAGTTTTGTTACTATCTCCAAGGACGATGTTAGGTATGTGTAATTTATAATGTTATTTAGTGAAACCAAAGCATTATATTATGCTTGCCAAACCCATAATCAAAGTACTGTTAATTTTTAGAGCCTGAATATGTGAAAAAGTTCTGTTATTCAGTAACATTTTATGTTTAGTATGTCTACAATAAGTGAAAAGAATTATAAAGAGTCATTTTTCTTATCAAACAAAAGTAAAACATAAATATGTATTGTTGTTAGGGTTCTGGACCATGTACATGTACATTTCCAAAATATATTATATTTAATATACTTTTATAGATCCACAGGAAACTTCTGTTGTAGGCACGCATTAGAAACAGCTTACTCTTGAAAATGCCCCAACAACTTCCACTCAAACTCCTGCTGTCTCAAGTTCTGGACACCACAGAAAAGCAAGGTGCAATTAGTGGTTATGGCTAGTTCTGGGGAAACGAAATTTTACAAAGGAAACCAGAGATAAGAAAGAAATATGCAACCTGGAGGACTTCTAAGAAATGTGTGAGAAATCTCTTGAATAACTGCTGGCATCAATTGTAAAAGCGCAGGTACTACTGAAAGGCAGAGAACCTCTAGGTAGAAGGTATTTTGTAGTACACAAACGATTTGCCTTGACGCAATATTTTTTGGGATCACAGACATACAACTTTATGATTAAATTATTAGTCTTCCAACAAAACGAAACCTCCGAAGAATCACCAAAAAACTTGCTTGCAAGCCTGGTTTAGGTTACGATTCAATATTTAAAGCTGTAGAAATAAAGCTTCAGACAATGTCCAATGGTAACAAACAGTATACCATATATATTGATGGGATGTCACTGAAAAGTAATGTCTTCTATAGTACTGCATGAGATGAAGATACTGGACTAATTGATATTGGGACTGGATCAAAAGTCCTTTGTCCTGCAAACAATGAACTCGTAATCATGCAAAAGGGCTGTAAGCGAACTGGAGGCAATCGCATTTTTTGTGGGTACCAAATTGGCAGTGAAAGAGTTTCTTCCTATCATTGGAACATACATACTAAAGTAGGAGAGCCGAAGTTTGCATGTTGATGGTGATATGGGGTGTTATTTCATTAAACTAGCCAATTCCTTTTTAGTAACTCCTGATAATCCAATATTCACAGTAGATGTCAAGGAGATTATTTACTTTTTTGATTCTAGTCACTTAATTGAAGCTATGAGAAATAATTTGAAAATAGTTACATTTTGTTTTGATGGCAAACAAACATCCTGGTCATTTTTGAAGTAGTTTTACGGTCAAGACAAACAGGCGTATTATATTAGATAGTACACAAAAATTAGCAAACAGGCAACCTTATCCATCGAATTTCGACAAAATGAAAGTACGTCTACCAACTTAAACTCCAAATGATAACTTAGGAAGTGGTATGAATATGTATATGAGCTTGGGGGCAGTTCCTAGAATTGGAACCATTAAAGTAATTGAGAAATTTGACAGACTTTTTCATTCCACAAAACCAAGAAACATTAACAAATTTAAAAATGAGTTTGTATCAGCAGAATATCAAATACATTTTTTGGGTAAAATGTTGCTTTTTTAAAACATTTAAGATTCAATAAAAAGGGAGGAAGTGTTACTTCCAGAACAAGGATGAAGAAATGCAGAACAAACACAATAAGTAGTTGAAAAAATTGTAATAAATGGTATTCCAATGATTTTAAATATTTACACTGCACAGAACTAATACATATTCTCTTGAAAATTTCTTCGGTAGAATGAAGAAGCAAGGGGGCAATTGTATTAAACCCACTTCTATCCAATTCGAACATGCCTTTAGAAAAGTGTTTTACCAAAAATTTACTATTTCAAATGGAATGTACTGTACTGATGACCTACACAATTTATTAATTAAGTTGAATTCGACAACTATTTGCATTATTCCTGAAACTCACCAAGCAGCAGTTCAGAATGAAGTAATATCATTATCAGATTAATATTACAGGAACGAAGAACTGACAATTTTACATGCGTTCAACTTTGTTTGTGGCTATTTGATGAAGAAAGCATTATGTCACAAGTGTGAAACGTGCATAGAATTCTCAAAAGAATGTCGAGATCTGGATACAAAGCAGCTATTGACATATTTTGAATAGTATGATAACTACAAAAGTATTATTGGAGGCTTTAGGGTTCCAAGTGAATACTTTATAAATTGTATTTGTCAATTGGAAGATGCATTTACTTTAATGTTTAGTGAAGTGTTTGATTGCCAAAGTATTTCACACGTGGTTCAGATATTTTAAAATTATTCATCAGATTGAGCATATATAACTGCATGAAATATGAGAATAGGGATATAATAAAAATGGAAACGTTTCAATTAAAGAGTTATAACACTTTGGTATATATATCATATTAAAAAACATTTATTATCAAGTAAAATCATACTAGTTACTTTACAAGTTTACAGTGATACTAACGCCAAGGTTAACTAAGTTTACAGAGGGTGCCAAAGATAGAAGAGTTGTTAAACGAGCACACTAGCTGCTGCAAAGACAGAGCTATGATATAATAATAATGATTTTATCCCATCCTACAGATGGGATAAAATCATTATTTTCGAATGTTCTTTCCGTTTATTATTTCTTTTTTATTTTAAAATTGTTGTTGCAATATTTGAGAGAATAAAATATTTTCATCTAATGAATAATTTAATAACATATTCCAGGGGGAATGAATCACATGGATGATGAAATTCTATTTTTTGCATATTTGAATATATATTATGTGAAATATATTGCCCTGTCAAAATATTTTCGGAATGAAATTGACTGTCTCGACCCTTACTTCGTGGAATATGCTCATATTAGTGTTTTTAAATGAAACTCACGGTCTCTAGTTAATTCCACAATATAATACAAGTTATTGAAAATTCTAAAAAATTGTCAATTTTTTAGAATTTTCAATAACTTGTATTATATTGTGGAATTAACTAGAGACCGTGAGTTTCATTTAAAAACACTAATATTTTCGAAAGATGAAATAAACAATTTTTCTAGCTCATATGTATATTCCACAAATGTTTCACTTGGAGCTCTCAAACTTCCAAAAGTACCAAAATCATTGTTGTATGCCTTAAAATATGTTAACAAATGACCAATGTCTAGATCTCTCACTTCACGAGAATACTGAATGCAGGCATTGCAACTATGAACACTAATACATTTTTTAATCAAATATCCACATACATAATTAAAAGAATTCTGTATAATTGCTAGTTGTTGGCGGAAATCTGTATCTGGAAGAGATATTGCTTCTAATGAAATTTCAGGCATTGGTTTTTGTGATTGTTTCCTACTTGATTGAATAGATCTTAGATTTATTAATAATTGATCCATGTCATTAATGCAATTCATATTATTTGAATGAAGGTATGTTTGGCAAAATAATTTTTTAAAAGCTCTTTGAAATTGTATGGGAGTTGGATTTATAGAATTACCACCACCTTGTTGCCTGATAGAACCAGAGAAGCTTTCAATACAATCCTGATTGATTCTTCTAAAGCGTAGATATTTAAAATCGTCCGAGGAAAGTCGACTCCAAAGAATCTTTTGTAGGGGACAGGATGCCGGTGAAGAAAGTGTTCTTAAACAATAATTGATATTTATTTTATTTTCTAACTAAAACATCATCGCTTACTCCCTGAAAAACATAACATAATATTCTCCCGCCTTACCATTGACATTCCCCCTCCAAGGCGGGATTGACTTCCCTTCAAATGTCTTGCCAACTTATAAATCTGAATACGTAAAGCCGAGTTTATACTAGATTATGGATAAGGCCAAGTTCACAATGTACATAACTACACAAAATGACTACACTTTAAAGAATTTATTGTTATAACACAACAATTTCTGCACTTCGATCTGGCGGTAACATCCACATCTTTTTTATCAAATATTTTCAATTCTGTAATAAATTCCACCATTTCATCCACATTACATGTTTTCTTGAATAAATTTTTCTTTATGGTTTTCAATTTAAACCTTATCTTTTCCTTCCGTGATGTGCCAAAGGTCATGCTTTGTGGTGTTTGAGTTGAAGCTGAGGGATATTGTAAATGTATGGGTTCCTCCATCTCAATAAGAATTTTAGAAGATCTATTATCTGAAACAAAAAAGGAAAATAGAGGAAGACTATATGCACAAGATTTATTATAGACAATGTGTTGTTTTCTTACATTAATAGCAAGTGAACTTTGAATGAATAACCGAACATTTTTCCATTTTAGCAAAACCATAAAAAAGACTATTGTATAAGAAAAACAAAACAATTAGGCTAAATGCAATCTAATTATAAGAAAGTCATCTATTTTGATGCATATTATCTACAAGAGTTGAATCTAAACGATGATTATGTTTACCAAGAGATGGAGAAGCATCACCAATATGTCTTGTGGCGGCTTGAGACGAATGTCCCACTTTCTCAAACGGCATGGTATCTGTAATTATAAAAATAATTGTAATAAACAGCAATTTCAAGTAATCGGTTAAAAAAATGTCAAGCATTCTTAGATTTGTCACTCTACACTCTAAAGAATACATAACATTTACATTGCAATTCTACACAACAAAAATATCATTCTTACGATCACCAAAAAATTAAATCATTGAGAACAAACTCTTAAGAAAATTAGAACAAAAAATCAGAAATTATAAAAATAATCAGAAACTCATTGCATATGAACATATTGTTAATGAGAAGATTGCTGCTGCGCTCTTCTTCAATCAACTTGTCAATTGTTGGTTCCAAATTAGACAAGCTAAGTCGGAGCGGTGAAATAACCAAAAGCCGATTTCTAAATTTATTTTTTATTACCGTCGTAGATGAAAATCCCGATTCACATAAATATGTAGTTGTGAAGGGGACTAACATTTTCATTGCTTTCTCGTATAGAGATAGATATCCATTTTTCAATTTGATCCAAAATTGGTTAAAATCTTACCCCGCCAGAGCCATCGAACTACTGTATGAAGTAATAATTGCTCATGTTCGGCACCAACCTCCTGACAAAATATTGTGAATAATCTGCAGTTTAAATCACTTTTTTAATAAAATTAATAATCTTTACAGATTCCTCTAAAACCTTATTTAATTTTGTGGATAAACTTTTCGCAGCTAAATGTTGTCTGTGTATTATACAGTGGGTCATTAATAAATCAGAATAGATAAATCGGTATATACACCTACGCAATTTTTCCATTCTAACGAATGTTTAATAATATAAGAATTAAGTGCGTTAAAAATCTCATCACTTGTTGTATATGGAATCAATTCTATACAACACAAGAATTCTTCTTTTATTTCCTTCAAAATAAAATAAATATATCTAACGTAGCAAATTAATATGGCTTTTTGGGGAATATCGCAAGATTCATCAATTTGTATTGCAAAAAGTGTTCTTCTTATAGTATCATTAGATAAGGGAATAGATTTGATTTTATCAACAGCAGCTTGTCCAAATATCTCTAAACAAACGTCTATTAAAACAGGTTTTATTAAATTTTCCCCAGTGGTAAATGATTTTTTGGTTTTAGCAATTCGAAGGGCAACTAAGTACGAGCATTTTAGTAATGACTTGTTCGGAATAAAATTTTGTTTCAATGTTTTTGTTTGCAATTCTAACTCTTGTTTTTTACGCTCAAAATATTCACGCGGTTCATTTTCCAGCTCAGAATGTGCCTTCCAATGTCGTAACATTTTCGATGGTTTCATAGCATCATTCACTAGAACTTCATGGCAAATGATACACATCGGACGTACATCTTCTTTGGTAGATTTGGGCCTAAGAATAAAATCATATTTTAAATATTCAGGGCTGTAGTGTCTGATAATTGGTTTCTTATTTTTTGCTGGGGGAAGTTCTGTTTCGTTGTCATTTTTTTGAGACGTTGAACTGGTATTCAAAAAATTAAAAATATTATATGCGTTCGTTACTTCCAACGATAGGAATTACACTTGTAAGAATTTCGGGAATTAGTCTTCAGTCCGCCGGACCAGCGGTTGAGAATAGCTGCTGTATAGTATAGGAACATAAAAAAAATATAATTGGAGTAGGCTTTGAAATTTTAATGGTTACCTAGACACTAACACATTTTAACATTTTAAGCTAGAACATGTGTGTTTTGTGACACAAAACAAATACATTCTGGGTTAAAATGCGGAGCCTCGGCAATGAAATGTTAGCCGCGGCAGGAAATTTGTCTAGTTAAACTAATAACTATAACAGTTCACAACTGTCATAAGAAATAGTTTTTCATGCGATTGAAAAATATTTTCTTAACCCCGTAAAGATTCAGAGCATACCCGACTCTGTTATGATGTAATCAACATTAAAAATCTATCATAACTCTTAGAATCGTGACAAAATCGTCGCAATTCACTACGTATCTTACAATCTTCATTTCTCTAACGCGAATTTTAAGAGAATAATCCAAAACTGGAACGTTATTCCTTTATGGCATCTCTATACTTCATTTTCTATCTAAAGGAAATTAGTGATGACGTTCACTGTGAGCACGCGAGCATTTTATTTCAATTAGTGGTTCAGTAGATTTCATTGCGGATCGTGGATATATGAGCACGTACGTGTATTAAAGAAACTTCTCCACCAAGGTGGATCGATAAACTTGGCCATAAATGGAATCTAGAAAGCGTTATAATCTAAATTAAAGGTTATGCAAATTTATACGGTGAAAATATGAGATAGGAATGCGCTTCTAGTGGATGTTCGACACTTTTTTGAGTTTTCTGGTTATTAGTATATTGATCATAACGTGGGGAAAACTACATGGATCGTTTATGAAATAAGGATTTCAGGAGTGAAGTAACAAAATATTCTGGTCACTACACTATTCATCGGTTACCAGACTTACAAATAGTTTTGGATTTCAGTTACGATAATAATAACACAGTTGAACATGTTTTTGATTGTGGAAAGTGGAGGATCATTTCCCAAGTAATTTTATGCCTTCAATGAGCCCATCACGTCAAGATTTGTGGTTGTGTACTCAAAAATAACATTTTTGGCCACTTTCAAAGTTGTGTGCCTATTAAAGTAATGTACAGGCGGCACAAAACTTTTTGTTATCTCCAGCTAACTCTCTAATGCCTTGTTTTAACTCGCAATTTTAGTTTGGGGTGAAAAAATTCAAGAAACACGAATGTACATTCAAAGTTTGAATAAATTGTAATTTTCACCTTTACGGGTAAAAATAGGTAAACAGCCTAAAGGCGGACTTTAGCAGTTACACCAGAAGTTGGAAGTGCAATAAATAATACGACAACACAAACATAATGAAGCAAAATTACAACTGTACGTTCTCTTTGGTTTTGTTGGTGCAGTTGATCATAGAGGCTATGGTCGATCCACTGACCTTTTTTCTTGATCAATACCAACCGTGCTACTCGTGTGTAAAAAAATGGCAGTTAAGTACGCTCTCTCTGCAATCGATGATATTATACATATTCATTAACCATTGTCATATCCAACATATGAAAAAATAGTCGATTCGTCCACTTTCTGGATAAGACATACTTAGAGAGTCGAAAACCTAACAAAATTTCCTGCTGTATCTTTTTCGCAATAAACAAACACAGATTCAGAGAATTCTGTTTGGCAACTTGCGCAGATGCGTTCCACAACACTCTCCGTTTGGTAGTCGAAATATCAGGTCTTACGACAGCATGATGAGGAAAATAGTAACAAAACATAGGAAGAGAGGTCTCTGACACAAGCTCCATGAGATTAAGATAAGTATTCTTTCATAAAGGGATAATATTCTTTATAAGGAGAAGGCCTCCGTAAAAATCTTCACTCCAGAGACACAAAAGTATTGACAGCTAATTCATACATCATTGGAAAAATAGAGGCAGGCACACGAAAAGGTCAAGCGACGGTATAATGACCAGTGTCATCTCGACGGACATTATTAACAAAGTTCACATCATCAATGGAAAAACATTCTACTTGAAGAAGCGATCGCTATGAATGCTGTTTATATCACTTATACGAACGTGTTTTTCATGGAGTAAATTTACTGTATCGATTACAGTACTCTGACGAACAAAATTCAAAAGTGAAGACAGATTTTTTCTCCGATATGCACCCATTATAAAATGAAGAAAACACTTAAGGGAATTGGGGTATTGTGAACCAGACCGCTTCAATGCAGGCTTCTCCATTGATCAATCTCCTGTAACTAATTTCTTGACGTATATTATGGAGTACAAGTTCGTATCGTCAATGAATGCATTTTTCACCTTTTCAAAGTATTTTCAAAATAACGGTATTGTATTTTATAATTTCCATATTATTAGTACATTCCTCTGATATTTGAATATCTTAGGTTCCCCATACGTTTTTTGTTGTAATTTGTTACATTCCATTCCATTGCTTCGGAAATATAAATTAGTGCTTCCAATAAAATATGATATTTTCCTTTTCGTTTTTTTGCCAGGGATTGAGGTGGATGAAATCTGAACTTAGAAAGTGCCGCTTTCAAATACTGGCCCTTTTTATGAATTGTCGACGTTAACGAAGCTTCGTTATAAAAATTTAATATAGGCTTGTTATGCCATTTTATCGTGTTCTTGCGCAGGGTTATATTTGAATATTGACTGATAACCGAGCTGAAAAGATTTTTTGGAGAGCAAACATTTTTTATTCCTCAATATTTATAAAGAACATTAGAACGGGGGAAAAGAAAAGAAAATTATTATGATAATATAATTATTCCATCCACAATCACAATGAAGATAGTATGCAAACATTAAAAAGTGTGTGTTTGGCCAGAGGTCAGACATAGTGGGAATAAATATCGAATAAAGAAATATATTTTTCATTTGGTGGTTTTTTGTCGAATCATTCTGATATACATAAAATATGTAATGAGAAAATAAAGTAATATGAAATTGAAGAAATTGTAACGCGAAAAATCAAAACATGTCGGCAGCTCCAAGGAAAAACACAGTAACCAACAAACAAATCAAAATTCATTTTTTCTACATACTTGGTCCTTATGCATATTATAAGCTGCGTTTGAATGGCCTATCTGTATTAGAAAGCATAGTTTGACCACCCTTAAATGAAGTATCTACATTAATTCTTTAAAAATACCACAGTAAAACACAGTATATACTAGTAAGTGGGTTTTAACATAGTTATAAGTAGATGTTGTGTTTTAACTTGGTTTAAAATTATAACTACTAATATTATTGTACAATCAGTCGCAGACGTGGCAACAGCCGTTTGGAACTCTCTTTCTTTATCGTGATTCATTATCTCACCACGTGCGTGATTTTGTTACCGATTAAAGTGTTTCTGTGTAAATAACAATGTCCAATACACGAATACGACGAATACTGGGGATGTGTAGTGTAATACACAAATGTTAGTAATTGGCTGATTTGTATATTAGTTTTAAGACGTGGATCTAGAACTGCGTTGAGGTTATGTCAATTCAGAGGCCTCAATAATGTTGCCAGATTTCCCAAATTTCTGTACCTTACCGAATAGATAACAAATAGTCAAATTACAAAAAAAAAGCAAAAAATCAATGTTTTAAAACTATTTGACTGTTTGAAGGTAGCGGTGGATATTTTTTCCAGGCCCTCTAGCAAAGAGGAACATACTTCGGATGCAATCAGTAATTGCAGCACCAGAAATTCAATATCAAACGACGATAGTGTTGCAGATCCCGATTTCCAAATGGAGATTAACACTAACCATAATAGTGATCAGGAAAATGTGCATACTACTCCAAATGAATATCAAGAGATGCCTTACGAAATGCCTGAAAACACTGCTGGTATATTAGTACCAATAACTACACAGCGACCTATTATTGAAGATGATGACATATTAGAAGATATCCGAGAAGTTGCTACTACAGTAAATATATTACAAGACAAGACTATAAACGGCACTGTAAATACTGCTAGTAATGGAATAGTCCAAGTAAGCGGAGGAGGTAAAAATAGAAAACGTAAAGCAGCTGTGAAAAGAACTGTATTAAGCAATGAACAAAAAACAAATAGGGAGAAGAAAAACCACCCGATAAGGCAATGTTACCAAGGAAAATGCCGAATAAGTTGTCAGAAACTTACACAAGAAGAACGCAATGTAATATGTGATACTTATTGGTCTCTTAATTATACAAATAGGAAAAAATGGTTGACAAAAAACGTGCATCTGACATATATTAAAAGAAGAACGACAGTCCAAGCTAATAAGATAGCTTGTAGTCGCCTATATTTTCTGCCACAAAATAATTTCAGTTTACCGGTTTGTCGCTAATTTTTACTTAATACCTTGGGTTATACAAACGATTCTGTCTTGACAGAATTATGCCATGCCATGAAAAAACAGGTGGGATGTTCTGCAGTAAAGGAGAATAGAGGAGTCCATGCAAAACCTACTTGTAATCGTAAACTAATAAAAGAACATATCGATAGCTTCCACCCAACTGTAGGTCATTATAGAAGACATAATGCTCCTAATATAAGGTATCTACCACGAGAACATACTGTACAATCGATGTCCCAAGATTTTAATTCAAAATATCCCAATATGCGTAAAGAAAGAACTTACAGAAAGACTCTAAAAGATATGCATATATCTCTGTGTATGCCTATTTCAGACACTTGTGACGAATGCCTCGCCTAGGAAATGCAGGTGAAAGAAGCCGAGGTAGTAATAAATAACGACGCAGCAGTATAGAATATAAAGGAAAAATTGACTCTACGTGAAACTAAAGCTACCAACAAATACAGAGACGACAGTAAAATTACAGATAATCCAACAACAAAAACATACTCTATGGATTTGCAAAAACTATTACTATTTCCAAATATGGCTTCAATTAAAGACAGTCATTTTACAAGTAAATTTGTTGTATTTAACGAGACTTTCGCAGCACTACATTAGAACCCAATCAATAAAAATTATTGTGTGATGTGGCACGAAGGTATCGCCGGTCGAAATGTACATAACATTGTAGATTCCGTTGTGGCAATAATAGAAATAGAACGAGATACCACCTACCACCTAATCGCATTACTTTTAGACATTTAAGTAAAGGTCACACTCATATGCGTTCAGACGGTATTCATGGCAATATCAAAATACATCTAGCACAGGTCATAGACGTATATGATTTCAGAGATATAAAAACTGTAGTTGGTACGTCTAGAAAAAATGTAACTGTCGTAGAGCTGGATAACTTTTATGAATGGAAGAAGAAAAAAATAAGTGCACCGCTAAATAAACCAATTAATCCACTAAATATGGTTAAACTCAACTCTATCGTAGAAATTAAATTTGAGAAGGGATGTCGTTCCATGAAATACAGGACTGATTTTGACGATGAATTGTGACCCTTGATTTTTTACAAAAGAGATTTGATACATCAAAACGACCTGAATTGCTTCCAACACACGAAGGTATTCCAAAAAGGAAGAAGAATGATATAATCAAGGTACTTGGGCCCTTAATGATTGCGTCAAGGAGAGAATTTTGGACCACCCTACGAGAAAACGATACTGTTGAAGACCTTAATTCGGAATATGGTATAACCGAGGACGTTGATGAGCTATAAATTAATTTATATGTTATATAAAATAAACTATAATTAAGACTACCACTTTTTAACAGGCAATTTAGTTTCGTTATTCATTCTAATATATGAAGCAAGAAGACAGCATACACATTGCTGTGTATTTGTTATCAAAAAACAACATTGAAAAACACAGTATATGCTATAAAACACGAAAAAAATCAAATTCCCAAATTCAACCTTTTTGTTTACATTTTACATTTAACACAAAATAACCGGTATGCAAATATATATTTTTGTTAGCAATAAATATCACATACAACAGAATAAATACATTTTCGCCATTTCTCGATAATTTTGTTTTTTACACATACTGTGTTTTTCCTTGGAGCAGCCAATGTGACTCGTAATTTCGTCGAAGAAGGCAGTCCTAGTATAATTGTAGAGGGGTCATTTTGTATATACCTGCCGGCGACCATTTTGTCGTGAGATTTCTCCTCATGAAGATATATAGATATACTAGTCCGGTTGATGGAGAATTGGTTAGTTTCGTGAAGCGGCCATCTACTGGTGCTGTGTAACGAATTGATGAATTTTCGAGTCGTCGGAAAATGTCAGCCTAGGATCTCAAAAATCAGGTTTTTTTTTCTTTGCTTCTTTTTATACACTGTTTGCTGGCCTTGAGTTGTTGCATAGCTGGAATTTTACGGCAAGAGTTTACCTTTCTATCAACTGGACCAATACCAAGAGGACTGAAATTTTGAAAGCGTCGTCATCGAGGGATTCGATTACTGTGTATTGTAACTGCCTTTAAAATTCATTTTCCTCATACCGTTTTTTTTCTTATTATACATTCATTACTTTTCTGATAATTGCCCTCAGCATTGTAAATATTTTGTTAACTCTGTATATATGTCTAATAATACCAAAACTGCCATCTACGGATGTCAGTAAAACTTTGCGCCATGTACACGTCTCAAGTTACTCTAGAAACAATAAAATTTCCATTTAATAAACAGTTAAAGTACCTAATCAAATTTAAATCTAAATTTTTTTTGAAATCACGTAAAATACCATGTCGGATATTAAATTTATCCACCTTTTTCTATTTTCAGTTGATACTTATTAAGATACATTCTTCCAAATAATAATTCTCAATTTATTGACTGAAATTTATTCTGATATAATAACTAATTTTAAGCTGATCTAAAAAATCATTTGGTAAGAAAAAAAATTTATAAAACTTTGCCCAATATTTGGTATAATGCTGGATATGTCCAAAGGCATTTTTGTTTATTTGTTAAATTTTGTTTCCATTTCATTTATTCTTTTATTTTATTCGATTAACTGTTAAAAATTATATATTTAAAAATAATTTTCATTTTCAAAACCATGCTTTTTTGTTTCTAGGATCCACAAGATATCTGAGACCAACAATTCAAAATGAAATTATTAAATGCTTGGGAAATACACTTAAAAATCATCTGCTAAAACAATCATTGTTGTGAGGTATCATGTAATAACTAGAACTGAAAATGGACGGCCAGTTGATATAGAAGTGAGAGGAGGGTTTCTGGGCTTTTATGCAGCATTCAAACATATGCGGTAGATTTATTTTATTCTTATTGACCAAAATATTTATTCCAAAAAATGTGTGGGTTAAGGTTATGATGAAGTCAGTTGATGAGCGGTATGTATAATGGTGTACAGAAACAGATTTAGAATATTCAGTCTAATGCGGAGCACTACTCATACTCATAATTAAAATTTGGCAGTTTATGATGGTGTTAGAAGTTGTATCGAACTACAATTTTTTTTCACAACGTTACAAGATTCGTATAATTTTTTTAGAAAGAGTATGAAACGTTGGGATTATTCAGTAAAGTCAATACAATTTCTGCAATGAAACTTTCTTTTTTCGATATCATAAAAGCATTTTCAGAAATAGTTCTCAAGAATTCCAGTAAAGAGGAGCGAGGTCAAGCAGAAATTATTAAAACAAAAATGTTTAATTTTAAATTCACTTTTCTTTGCGATTTTATGCACCGCATATTGAATGACATCAATTATACATCTAAAGCTTTATAAAAATGCGATATCAATTTGGATGACGTATGTAGAAGCATTAGTAGAGACGAATGCCAAGAAGAAAATTTATAGAAATGACTTCAAATCTTTCAAATACCAAGCTAGTGAAACTGCAATACAATATTGTACAGATTCCCATTCCGTAGAAAAAATGCTGCGACATTTATCTCTAATATCATTCGAAACAAAACTGCATCAAAAACCAGATTTGTCTGGTCATTGATTCTTGCACAGAAAATAAGCCTAGAAATATGTGGTAAACAAAACTGGTTATTTTTTTTAATATATAAGTTAACCTTTGTACTCGGTAATATATATACACTGTTTTCAATGTTTTATTTTTATCCACAGTTGAATATTTTATATAAATACAGAAATAAACCTTTCAATTCATTTTGTTTCATTACCTAATACCATTATTTATTCAAATATATTCCTGGACTTCTCAACCGTAGAACTATGCTCAGGTAAGACACTCGTGCACATACTTACAACAGTAAGTAGCATTGCTGTGCCCTGCGCTGCGGTGCATGATAATGAAATGCTTTGCTTTGCTATTTCAACTTGATAAAAACTGTACAATTTATTAGGGGGCTCCACCTATTTTTCGCACCAGGGCCACTGACTAGCTACCCTACTGATTACTGGAGCAATAGTGGGTATTGTTGGGGCAGTATTGGGTATTACTGGGTCAGTAGTGGGTATTACTAGGCAATGGTGTACAAAACTTTGCTAGAGGTTTACCTCGCGGGTATCACCTTATGTTAAATTATCTGAAACAATTATTTTTGATTGATAAAATGGGTAGAGAAATAATGATAGTGTTTTTATTTTGCCAATACAAATATATATGAATAATTTAATATTATCTCAGTGAAAAATATTCCACTGTTTTCTGTCTCAAGTAGGCAGCTTTTTTCTGAAGTGGAACATGTTTTGATATACTTGGTCCAAATTTATTATTTAGCATAGTACCATATGTAAAACTTTTGCAGAGAGGTATTATATTAGCATCATTTTCATCAAAGCAACAGAAAAAGCAATAAAACTACAGATGAAATAGAGGAGAAAGAATGGAAAATATATTTCGGCCACCTCTACAAAGAATAAAACGATAATATAGTAGAAGAAAAAAGGATTATAGGAGACCAACTAAACAATCTAGAAATGAAACCAAGTCTTTAAGAGGTACAAGAACATATATCAAAGCTTAAAAATAACAAAGCTGAAAGAAGCGACACGATAAACGCGGAATTATTGAAACACGAAGGGGAAGATTTAAAGATAAGAATACTCCAACTCTTAGAAAATATATGGTTAAAAGTAGAAATGCCAACAGAATGTAGAATAGGACAGATAGTGTTTATGCCAAAAAATGAGAAATCTATCCAAGTGCATGAACCAGGGAGCAATAACACTTTCAAATATTACTTACAAAACCCTAACGCTGATAATAAGAAGCAAAAATGATATTAGGATACTGAAAAGACAAGACAACAATAAATGCCGTACATACAATAAGACAAATAACAGAGAAGTGCTTTGAATATGATGTAGACCTACATATCTTATTTCTTGATGATAAGCAAGAGTTCGACAAAATAAGAAGAACAAGAATAGTAGAAGATTTAGAAGAAATAAGGACACTGGAAAAACTGATACAACTAATAAACATGACGATGGAAGAATCAACAGCTACAATACTACTCAGGCAAAGCTCAACAGAAGAAATTGAAATAGAAGTGAGACAAGGAGACGTATTATCAGCACTTCCCTTCATCATATCATTAGATAATATTATTAAACAAACAAAACAAGATGTGATGATCGCAAATAAATAATTCCAAATAATAGCATACGCAGATGTTCGCTCCAGTCCATGAATAGTCGATAGGTAGCTCCGTAATTTTTTTTTTCAGGTAAATTCGAATCTACCTCTTTTGCGGCGATTTGTAATTCCGGTGGAGTATTCGGAAAGCAATCGTATTCGCTTTCACTGCTCATTTTCTTAAAAAATACAAAAAAATAGCACCACTTTCAATTAAATAAGAATAACAATAATAAACAGCAACTACGCAAGTTACCATACCAAAGCACACCGCTAAATTTAATTTTATGTAAAGATTCTATCGAATCTTTAATTTTGGTAATGTTTCACAGTGACACACAAAATTTGATCTGCCACATGGTCGTAAACTATTATTCTAATCAGCTACAGAAAGCTATACATAGAGAATTTTATACACTTACCTCATCCACTGTATCCTCTAAAAAACTACACTAGATACGCTGAAAATCTCCTCATGCGATGTGCGTGATGATGATGAATGTAACGGCCATTTGCAATTTACAAACTTTTAACAAAATTCACTTTTTTTTAACGAAATTTTGTGAAAAAAGTGTGGATTCACAAACTTTTTAGGACATTTCGTAAAAAAATGTAAATTCCAGAAAAAAAAGTTTTTGTGTGATGTGTCCCTTCTACGCTTTCGTACTATACCATGATATGTTTGAATTCATATTCCTTATGAAGTTGGCAATAAAAATTATTGTTAAACTTATATTTTCAAAACATTTTTCCGATCAGGAAATTGAAACTTTTCAATTGCTCTTAATTGGCCTTGAGTAATTCATATTTTAAATTTTAATAATTAGTGATTATTGATTTGATTTTAATGAAATCACATTAAATAGCAATTATTACTAATATTTGGTCCCTTATAAAATTTAAAATAGTTCATAAACGCTCCATTCTAAATTTCGTGTTGTCCACCTTCAAACGTATTGTTTTCTGCTTGAGATGATTTTTCTGGTAAGTTTAATGTTTTTTACTCAAATGTGAATAGTTTGGAATAATATAATTTGCGTATTTAGAAAAAATTCTCATGTACTTGCACTTGAACTTGAGGGCACAATTTTATTTGGTAATTTACATGCGTAACGGAGAACAAATTGAACAAAAAGAAAACCGTTTATACAATTTTCAAATGAGAAGTCATCCAACATCACATTTTTTGCATTATTTGTGATATTTATAAGTAAAAGGTGAATATTCAAAAACTTTTTTATCTGTAGTATGGTTTGGGAAAAATATTATTGAACGATTGCTATAGCGCAACGGTCTTGTGTGAAACTTTTAATATAAATTGACCATTTCAATATTATGAACACTGTGGGCCGAAATAAAGGACTACATATTTTAATTGAAAATATTTTTTTTTGTTTCTTGGGCGATTCAATTTCTTTTTGCATGGCTAAAAACCTAACATGTCCTCAACATGACTGTAAATTTGAAAGGAAAAATAATGTACAGGGTCGCTCTTATAAAAAAATTATATAACAGTGCATTTGAGCTCGTTGCAAATGAAAACTGTCTTAGCCAAAATTGTACTAATATGCGTTTCGGTAGATAAACTATCCAGAACACTTCAGTAAAAAGGAAATTTTCCGAAATATCATTTTTTTATTAAATAACATTTTCACAAATAACACATTTATGAAAACAGACAATGACTGCTCAGGTTGCCATGGAATTTGTTTGACATTTACAGCTAAATAAGTAAATTAGTAAGTTCATAATGCCACTTTTCAGCAAAGAGGACAGAATATTAACGAAATATTTCCGTGAAAAATGTAATTATGGTGTAAGAAAAATGTAAATGAATTTCCTGAGAAAAATTAGCATATTGGAACGATAGGAAAGTTCTTAAGACATTTAAGGGTCTATTGAACATAAACGTGGAAAAGGAGGGAAGCGAAGCTCGAGAACTGAAGAAAATATTGGTAGAGTGAGGGTTGTTATAGGAAATTTACAACCTGGCCAATCTGTTGGAACAAGGAAAATCGCAAAAATAACTAGGATTTCCCGTACGTTAGTTCGAAGAATCATTAAAAAAAACTGCCATCTTAAAATATTTAAAAAAGTTTTCTGTCAAAGACTTACGGCCAATATAAGAGAAAAACTATTGGAAAGATGTAATTTGCTACTACGAAGATTCCGCTCTCGCGAAGACATTAGAAAAATATGGTATTCAGATGGAAAAATGTTTTATTTACAGTCACCTAAAAATACTCAAAATAATAGGGTATATTCTGACGTACAATTTAAGAAAGAAATTCCTTTAGAGCATCTTTTGATTGAAAAAAGTCATTTCTCGAAAGGTGTAATGGTCTCTGTTGCAGTATCCATGTTGGGAAAATCTCTTCTGATTTTTGTTGATGCTGGGGTAAAACTCAATTCAGAAACGTATCAAGAACAAATCTTGCTGCACTTATTACCATAAATTGAAGATGTTCGTTACGATTACACTTTCCAACAGGATGGTGCTCCCTCGCGCACTTCTCACAGTACAAAGATGTTTTTGAGTGAAAATTGCCCGGATTATATTGAGCCAGAAATGTGGCCACCTAACAGCCCAGAATTAGATCCGTTTGATTATTCAATTTGGGGAATTTTCGAACAAAATTTGTATGACGGACAATAATTTGAAACAATCGAGCAGCTCAAAGAAAGAATGCAGTTTGTTTGGAACAATTTTGAACAGGGTGCTGTAAATGGGGATATCAATTTATGGCACAGACGACTTCAAGTGGTAAACAATAATGGTGGCCACATTCATAATATCTTCCTTAAAGTTACTAAAAAAATGGTATTTCGCGAATCCAGTAATTTCGGAAAATTTCCCATTTACTGAAGTTTTCTGGATAGTTTATCTACCGGAAAAGCATATAAGTACAATTTTAGCTAAGTCAGTTTTCAGTTGCAACGAGCTCAAATGCACTGTTATATAATTTTTTTTATAAGTCCGACCCTGTACATTATTTTTCCTTTCAAATTTACAGTCATGTTGAGGACATGTTAGGTTATTAGCCATGCAAAAAGAAATTAAATCGCCCAAAAAACCAAAAAAATATTTTCAATTAAAAAATTTACTCCTCTATTTCGGCCCACAGTGTATACAGGGAATGTCATAAATGTAGCTGTAAGCACTAGAATGAAAGTGGAAACTTGAGAAATTAGTGATTACAATTTTTATTTATAGCATTGAATTCTGAACCTTTTTTGGATAATTTGAAATTCAAGTTGGGGTAATAGTTTCTCAATTATTCATCATAATTTTCCCTAGCCCTTTTAGTACGATAATATTTGTGGAATTTTGAAAAGTTTCGTCTATAGAATAAAAGATTAAGGAGGACTGTAGAAAATAACTGTAGAATGACAGGGTTGATTCCAAAAAAAAGAATAATAGTGGTGTGACAGGATGGAGTTTAAGAAAGAAAAAATACGATAGGGTTGATTTCCCAACTGTGAATATAAGAAATAAAATAATAGAAATTTATTCAGGCTTTGATTGGATTTTTATAAGAACACGATTTTTCAAGTCAAATTGACTAAGAATTTTCCTTTCTGCTTCATATACCAGCATAATGAAATAATTTCCTAAACCATTTTAATTTCAATTAGTAATTCAATTTATGTATCTGTTAATTTGTTGATGCATTTTTAATGGCTTCCAAAAAATATCATTATAATAACTTCTCAAATGATACTTTCACTGTCAACCGCACCTATACAGTTTAAATTAAAAACAAACAACTTTCTGTGAATCCAAATTCGACCTTAGATTACCTCTATTTATCACATTGTGGCTTTTGATAATCCTTGCTGGCAATTGGATTTTATATTTAGAGCTACTATGTTTAATAAACTATTAAAACAATAAATATTATTAATAGAATTAGCGAACAATTTGATTTTATCCCAGATTACCATCTCATTCAAAAATGAAGACGTTTCAGCATTTTTGATATCGTAATTGATTGATTTTTCAAGTTACTGAGGTTGATTTGGTTGAAATGTAGAGATTTATCAAGCATTCTAACCGTGAAATTCAAAATAGTCTAAATTTTCCAATAATTCCTCTTAAATTGGACGTCTAGGAAGGTACATTGCACAATAGAAAATAAGCCTTGATGGATTTCACTAAATGAGGCGTCAAATCACATTTGTTGCAATTAAAAATTGTTTTATTCGCTCACTTCAATCTTAGACGGTTTCTTTATTCACGTCTCAATACATTTTATCACTGGAGGATCGGTTTTCACTTACTTCTCTCCTCCATTTGGGGAAATTTGATAAGCGGAATGGACTGTGCATTGTTATATGCTGGCAGAATAGAGTATGTATGAAAATATTATTCCAACAGTTTTAAAATCAATTATTACAGATCATTATACAACCATTCTACAAATTATTTTGGAAAACAGTACAAAAAGAAACGAAAATGAAAGAAGAGTAGTTTTTATTGGTGAACAAAAAATTAAAAATGAATTCGTACATTAAACTGGCACCACATGTACTCGGCTCGAGATCCAATATTGCAACATCAAAATGTTCACAAATTGTCTTAGAATCTATAAAAAAATGTACTTATATTCGTAAAAGAAAAACTCCATTGACCAAAAAAAAATAAGTTATTTCAAAACACACTAAAATATCCAAATGATAAACTACTGCAAACGGAATATAGAAATTATCGAAATAAATTAATTTCATTAATTGAAAAAACTAAATACAATTATTTCTCAAAAAAAATAAACGGAAATACAGTTGATTCGCAGAGTTTATGGAACATTGTTAAGGAAATTAACCACACCAACATCTATAGATAGAATCAAAGACGACCAAAATAAAATTTTAACAAGCAAAATTGATATTGCTAACGATTTTAATATGAAATTCAAAGAAACAGGTAAAAAATTAGCAAAAAAAATAAACACTATAAACCAGTCCATAATCTCATTTCAAATACCTTTGTCTTTGCACCTGTACTTGAGCCTGAAATTGAAACTATAATACGAGAGTTGAAGAATAGACAATGTTAAAACAGAAACCCTTAAATTAATATCAGAGTTTATTTCTAAACCTTTAAAATATATATTTAACAAATGTATAGAAGAAGGAATATACCCGGATAGTTTTAAAAAGTCAATAGTCATTCCCTTATACAAAAAGGGGATGCCTTGAATATAAATAACTACAGGCCCATCTCTTTAATAACTCATGTTCCAAAAATATTTGAGAAAATTATCGAAAACCGTTTAATGTCTTATCTTGATAAATGTAAAATCATTTCCAATAATCAGTACGGTTTTAGAGAGAAAGTGTCAACGCAAGTCGCCATCCCAGCATTATCAAAAATTACTGAGTCTCTCAACGATAGTAAGCCATGCTTATGCGTATTTGTAGACATTTCTAAGGCTTTTGATACTGTTAGCCATCCTCTACTTCTGAAATCACTAGAAGACATAGGAATACGCCACAACTCCTTAAAATTCTTTGAAAGCTATCCATCAAACAGACAGCAAGCTGTAAAAATAAATGATATATACAGTGATAGCGAAATTGTCAAACTTAGTGTCCCTCAAGGAACTGTACTTGGCCCTGTACTATTCAATATATACGTAAATGGCTTGTTTTCGTTGCGATGCTCAGGACATATTTTGGGATTTGCTGATAATACCGCAATATTTTATGATTCTGATACATGGGATAATTTCAAAGCAAAGGTTGAAACTGACTTTTGTCAAATAAAAAAATGGTTAGAATATAAATATATTTTAAAAACAAATTACTTACCTTTTTCATGTAGCTCCTTCAGCTCCCCAACTTTCAACGAACTCTGGATAAGTAGTAATGAACCATTTATAATTTCACCTGTAAAGAGTATAAAGTATCTGGGGGTATAGACCAGCATATGAAATGGAAATCTCATATTGCGTTTCTGGTTATAAAACTTAGGAGTATGCTATAAAAATTCAAAATACTCAAAGAATTACTACCTGTGCATATTCTGAGAACATTGTATCATGCTTTGGTTGAAAGTCATCTTCGATACGAAATCCCAAGTTGGGGTAGTGCATTTAAAAGTCACTCATTTCCACTGGAAGTTTTAAAACTGCGATTTTTAAAACTTATTTACTCTAAAAAAGCTCTTTTTCACACAGATGATCTCTATTCTGGGACACAAGTGATGGATTTAAGAAAATTTTATTTTCACAATTCGAACATTAGGCATCACATAAATAAACAAGCAACACAACTTCCGTCCCACAACTATAACACCCGTCATCAACATCTTTTTACAATCCTTTTAATGTTAAAAACTCTAACACAACATACTTTCCCATTTTGAGTACCCAGACTGTACAATAGTCTTCCACAGCAATTAAAAAATATCACAAATCCCAATAAATACAAAAAACTACTAAAAAGACACATATTTGAGATTCAAACGCAAATCATAATAGATCTGTTCGAAAAATGACTCCTCATTTTGAGGTTTGGGAATTCAATGACAAAGACATAAATATGTAACACACTTAAGTGAATAAAGCTTATATTATTATTATGCTGGTTCAGTTTTGTATTGTTTATCAAAGGTGTTTAAAGATAAGTTTTTTTCTCTTCAAGCGCTGTGTGAAGGGATTCGATATTTTGAAGTCTTGTAATAGTTGACAAACTTTGTTTATATAATTCAATAGCTTCAGTTCTTTCATTTTCCCATGAGAGGATTAGTTAGCACTGTTCAGCAATGTCCTTTTTTGAAGCTATATGTACTTCTTTCTCAACGGCTTTCGATAATAACTGGAGGATGGTGTTTCTGATGATCTTTTGATTACTATGGGTTCTAATGGAAAAATCCGTTCTGAGCTTGAGTAAATTAAGGACAAGTCAACCTGGTATTTTCCATT
The DNA here is from genome assembly GCA_963921935.1 of Galeruca laticollis. Taxonomy (NCBI): domain Eukaryota; kingdom Metazoa; phylum Arthropoda; class Insecta; order Coleoptera; family Chrysomelidae; genus Galeruca; species Galeruca laticollis. The sequence goes on from OY998175.1 coordinate 70,815,108, forward strand.
AGAGTAAATTTGGGTAGTGTCTTGAAATGTTTGTTCCGCCATATTGTCATGTTCGGAATTTTTAAGGTGTAAAAATAATTTTTTGGCTGTACAAATTTTTCTAAAATTTCCTCTGGCTTCTCTTCTTGAGTGAATCTAGTTGTTTGGAAAGAATAGCCGGAGTTAGCAAAGCGACACAGGGCAGATATGCAGGTATGGCTCCCGAAAGTATCCAACCAAATCGGATTTGAACTAGAGTTGGGTAACCTCTTGCCAAGGATTCGACACCAGGTAATAATAGTTCATAATAAATATCAGCTCCTAAAAGAAGAGATATTTCTCCTGGAGAATCAAATTTTCCATCTGCTAATCTGGTCTTGTTATGAGAAGGTATAAGCAGTTTGGAAGAATTTATGGGCACTTGAGGAATATGAGATGTAATTTTTGGCACCACGGCATAGGCAACACTTGCATATGAGATGGTCTTAGGGCTCCTTTCACTTTTTCAGTTAAAGAGGAAACTATGAATGGAATTTGGCTTCCAGAATCCAATAGTGCTCTCGCTACTTTCGACCTTCCATTTTTAGGATATAAGTGTACTTTAGCGGTAGCTAATAGTATAAGAGAACCAGCAGTGTTCAGCGCAGACAAGGCTGTAGTCTGCTGAGGATGAGCGTTCAAGTTTTCTTGGGAAGTTGAAGCTGGCTTTTGCGTCGGATGCGGATTAGAGGGCATAGAATCTTGAATGAGCATTAGTGAGGTGTAGAAGAGTGTGAAGCTTGTTACTGCAAGTAGGACATGAACCTTTGGAGGTACAATTTTGAATAGAGTGCAGAAAAGCTGAGCAGTTGTAATATCTTTTGTTGATTATGACGAAATTGATTCTATAAGAAACAGAGAGAATTCGAAAACCACTGCAGCTATAAATACGATGACCATTTGTTTTGCAACAATCACAGTTTTTATTAAGAGAGATATTAGAGCTTTGTTGTGATTGACAAGAGTGAGAAATGGAGACTGGCTTAGAGTACGAAAACGTAGAACGTTTGTCGGTGGAATTAGAGTGTGGATTTTAGGAGCGGTACCTGTTGAAGTATAGTAAGATTGTTTAGTAACATTTTTGGTATCTGAATATAAATCTAAGTTTATGTTTCCCAAGACTACCCAACGATTTTGCAAAAAATCGAAAAATTGTTTAGATGTTGATAATTTATTTACCTCGGCTTCTTTTTCAAAAACGCGATGAGTGTTAAAATCGAGCTTTTGTTCCAATAAACCAACTATTACAGAGTCAAACAGTGTTTCCTTATTAGTTTCCACGGAATCCAAAGCATCTAGTATAGCTTTGGAGCTAGCACAAAACTGTGATAATTACACTTTTGTATAGAGGGAAGAGCCAACAACTGCTGATAATGATTTATGACGATTTGTTTTTTGTTTCTATACCGATCTTCAAGAAGCTACAAAGCTATCGCGTAATTATCATCAGTTACCTGTATCTTTTCCACTATTCGTAACGCTTCGCCCAGTAGGTACGATTTAAGATAGTAGAATTTCTCAAAAATAGAAGCTAATTTAGAATTATCTCTTATTAATGCATTAAAAAGATCAATGAAAGACGGATATTCCACGCAATTGCCAGAGAATGTTGTTATATGTATGTTAGGTAACTTTATGTTACTATTATGAGAAGGAGCGACTTTAGGAGTCACTACAGTAACGGATTCTATTATTCGTTTAAAGTTACTAATTACATTCAGACTGCGATTTTCAAAACCTTCCCTGTTTTCATCTTCACCTTTGTAATCTTTGTGATTTTCTATCTGATCTTGGGTATCAATATAAGTTTCTAGAGTGCGAATGAGCATGTCAACTCGAACCTGTAATTGGACAATCCTTGTTGGCCGCGTACCAAATTACTATGCGTTCGAGTTGAGATGTACAATTGTATATTTTATTTTTAAGAGATTCCATTTTTCTATCGATTTGTATTAGTGAATTGAAAATTAGTAACCCCAACAGACAAAGATATAAGAGCAAAGTGAATGTTCGGGTGTAAGCTCCCGAGCTATAAGAGCAATAGAGTTAGACTAACAAAATATTGCGTAAGCCCTCGAACTATAAGGGTGTTTGAGAATAAATCACAAACTATTGATAACCCCGAGGTATAAGGTCATCAGAGCAAACTGAAAGTTCGAGTGTAAGCTCCCGAACTATAAGAGCAATAGCCAAAGCCGGAATTTATTATTCTTGCAAAAAGTGTATTTTTTTGTTATAAACAATGTATTAGGACATTTAGAAAAAGACAATTTTTATCAAATTTTATTTCTAGAAGCAAAGTTTGAATATGTTGCCATATGGCAACGATAGGCTTTAAGGTAACCTAAAAAAATAAAAAAAACATAATTCAAGATTTATTCGAAACGTGGTACGTATGAACATTTTGATATATCACAAACTGTAAATGCATATTTAAAAAGTAACTGAATGAAAAATTTCAAAGCATGGTATGCAGAGTCCAACACTACATTTTTTACAATTTGTTCTGACAAGAGTTACAGCCTTCGCCTGCACATCTCCAACACTTATTATTGGGTACAGCTATTACTAAGTGATCTATACAATCATACCGCACACCGTCAGATAATCTGCTTTCAGAAGTGCTGTTTCTGGATAAACATGTTCGTCCAGGTCCTCTTGGTGGATTTTTATATCGATTTAGATATGCAATAACTAATTCTCGTCGAAACTCTCGTTTAGAAAGCTTGCTTCCCGCTTGCTTATACATAATCCATGAATTATGGAGTGCAGCATCCTGAAACCAGGTAAAAAGAGACCAATACCACTCCTTCCCTCTTATGGATATTCGATACTGGACTATATCTTGATCCATCCTGTCTGTTTCTCCCATATATCTGTTGTATTCGGAAACTAAATTTGGTCTGGGAATTTTACCAACTTTTTTCTGACTGAGAATATCTTTTCACTTGACCAAGTGGATGAATTCCATGAACAGTAGAAGCGACAGTTACCACAGCATTGTCATTCCAGCGTGCAATGAAGACCCCATTTCCAGCGCAAATTTTAATTTCGTGTTCTCCCCTTTTCTTCTGTTTTACTTTTTTTATCAGTAATAAGACAAGACTTTGGTAATCGATTTTCTCTCATCGTTCCTGTTGCACCGTAACCTCGTTCTATGAGGTTACAAAGTAAGGGAAACCCAGTAAAAAGATTATCGACATAAATATTGTGACGATAAGTCTGATTTGGTAACTGATCCAACATTTTTACCAGTGGAGCTGCACATGCTCCATATTAAGATTTATAAAATTCATTGCTATTTGGGCTGCTTCCCTAATAGACCTCAAAGTTTACCGAGTATCCAAAATCCGTGTTGAGACACCAAACTTTGTAACCAAATCGAATTGGTTTTCCCTTTATATACTGTTTACAAGAATGGCGTCCAAATATTTTACCATAGCATCATCAAAATTTAGGTGCTCAACTGGAACAAAATATTTCAAGATTTCCGCAGGAACATTTCAAATACTTCTACTACGGTTTTGTTATGAAATTGAGAGTAGTTCGGTTTTGATTGTGTAGGAATATTACCAACAATGTCTCCATCAATCCATTTAAAAGTAAGTTTAGGCTTATGCCATATGGCAACAGTACAAAAAACATACATAACTTAAAAACTATGCATCCTAAATTATGTCGCATATTATTCTGTACTTCTACTAAGTCTAAGTAATCAACTATACCAATATAAACAACCAGTATTTTTTTAGGAATAAAAACCTACTTACCCTCATTTGATGAGCATTTTTCGAACATCGATCACAAAAACGCACTTGTTAGCTTCTAAAAATCCAACTAAAATGAATCGTTTATAGATCGTTTACTTGACAAGTGTCATACACTAAGGTTTCATAATGTTGGCAACCAGTAATTCAATGCGGAGAATTTCTTATGGCCTCATATTGAAGTTCAAAAAACTGTTGTAATACGGCAACGATAGGTTTTGAAGGGTTAAGTTGTAGTGAGTTGATAAGATAATTGCTCACCTACTGGAAAACTAGGTTTGTTCGAACAAACAGTGCACACACGATTCCCGAATCAGTTAGGAAAATATGTTTCGGGTATGAAAGAAGGTGATAAGGTGAAGGCGTGCAAGTTCGAAAACAAATGGTTTGTTTTCGAACAATCACATTAAATTCATTGAACATTATTGTATATTACAGGCGTATGGCGTATTGTGAATAATATCCAATTGTTTTAGGTATTTGTACCATTCCTAGTAAGAACAATTTCAGCGCTATGTCTACCTGATCCACCTTTTTGTAATCAAAATCATCAGTCAGAATTCGATCAAAATAAAGCTTACCTTAAAAATGGTCACTACCATCAACTACCCTACAAAAATCCCGGATATGTAGAAGCGTTTTACGGTGCTAATCCTGATATAGGTGAAGGAGGGAATATTCCAGAGCAATGGAGAAGGCTTATGCAAGATTCGAATCTAGAAGGACCACAAAATTATGATGGTTATAGCGAATTTATGTCGGGAGTACCAAGAACATATGAATATAATAATGGTAAGTAATATCACGTTTACAATAATAATCCACCGTAAAATGTATACATCATATGTATACTAGAAGGAATCATGATATAAAATACGATTAACTGGAATTTCGGAATTGTAAATACATGTACAGCCATAGTCGTACCTTCAGTATTTAGAATATTTCAATAAGCGTACATTTTTATATTTTATTATCAGGATAAAAACTAAAATGGAGAATAACTAATGAAATTTACTTTTTTTCGCTAATGGTCAGGTACCATAGTGAAGAAAAATATTGGCAGTTATTCAGATAAATATTTTCTCAATCAAAATTTCTTTGACAGATTATATAGGAGCAATCATTACTGATTTCCATAACTAGAGAGATCTACAATGTACGTAAAAATTTCAAATTAGTTCTATTTGTTTATGCAATGGTTACTTATACACTTACTAACACTTAACTATATAATTATTCGGGTCTTTAAATTCTACATACGAGCAACACTAACCTACGTCTACTATTTTAATTACTACATTCCTATATTAAGTGATGTCACTATATCTATATACAGTCAGCTGGTCAACGGCTTATATTCTATAACGATCAAGGTGCCGCGATTTCAGTCAAGGTGAGTTTCATGGTTAAACGTTGTGTTTACATAAACTATTATTTAATTTGTGTATACTTGTTATCGCGCGCTGCTTATAATTTACTTGAAATATTTTTTAATTTAAAATATTAAGTGTTTTACGACCTTCATGTTTCAAATTCTATAATGCCTAAAATTAATTATATAGCGATTCACTACAAATGAAATATATACCAATTGCAGACTATTTCAGTGGCGTGAAGAAAGCTGTAATGACATAATAATGGATTCAGTGTTATTTATCACGTATATAAAAGCTTAGAAGCTAGGGAATATATCTCAATATAAGTGGCAATAATAAACAGAAAAATATTGGGTACACTGTCTAGGAAATAGTTCTAGACCCTGTCTGCGCTGAACATTATGAGAAATTTTCTTAAAGGAACGTCGTTGAAAATACCACTTATAATGTATTTATGTTGCTTCAGTACGAAAGAAAATTTCTCAGTTTCCACAGTTCCATTCGAAATAATTATTAATTGATTACAATCATTCAGTCCGATCTTTTTTGCATATTGTTGTTACTCAAATTATCTCAAAGTCGGAAACTTGGATGCTTGACGCAATGTTTATCGAACAATTGAAAAAAATCATTCAATTGGTCTCAAAAGGACAATATATTATGTCCTCACGTTTGCAAGTTCTACAGTGTTCTCAAAAACTGAGAAAAAGTATTAAGAGGACTGTGTCTAATAAAATATATTTCTGATAATAATAGTAACGCAAAGGTGATAGCTGTGAATAGTGTGATGGTTTGAAAGTTAATTGATTAAATCTGGAGCAAACTTGTTTTGACAGTTGTATTTACCAGTTCGACCTTCGTAGCAAATTATAGGAAATGTGGGATTCACTAAAATATGCTCATTTTTTGATAAAATAATGAAATATCTTAAAAAAATGACCTAAATATTGTACTTTATCTCAACAAAATTGAAATGGCCCCAGAATTGAAAGATTGAAGAGATAAATAGAGAAACAGAAAATATCAAAAGGAAGCAACATTGCTGGGCAAGGTATGAAAAGCTATAATATAGAAGCATTGAATGGAGAAAATTATTACAACTGGAAATTTAGAATTGAAGCAATATTGGCAGAAATGGGGTAATAAAAATGATTAAAAATGAAATAGACATATAAAATATAGCAGATGGAGATTGGAGAAGAAAAAATATTGAAGATGATAATAAAGCAAAATCGTTGATAATTCAATGTGTGGCAGAATCGCAGTTAGAAATATTACGAGAAAAAGGTATACTTTTGATATCTGGAGACCATTAGAAACATAATATGAAAGAAAAGGGTTGACAGGACAATTATTTTTGAAGAAGAAGCTATTATCATTGAAGCTTGAGGAAGGAGATTTATTAGATAAATTCATTATGGAATTTGAAGAAAAATTAAGGCACCTAAAAGCCACTGGGGTTAAAATTGATGAACAAGACATTGTGTGTAATTTACTAATGACCTTTCCAAAACCATACGAAACTGTGGTAACAATCATTGACAACATGCCAACAGATCTACTGACTTATGAAAATATTAAAAAGAAATTATTGGCCCAATATGAGAAAAGGAAAATAACTAGAAACAATGTCAGTGGGCCGTCAACAGAATTTTTAAGTGATAGAGTTTGTTATGAATGTGGAAAACAAGGGCATATACGAAATGAGTGCTGGGATCAAAAGCGAGCATTTTCAGTTCCTATGAACAAATGTAATTTTGATAGAGAGATTAATACAATTAGACAAATAGCAACATCCAACGATTATCCATTACATATGATAAATAAGCTGATTAATAAAAAAGAGGAAAAAGTGGCATTACAACTAATATTTCCTAAACAAACTGAAGAAATGAAAACTTATGAAACCATCACATATGCAGGAAATATTTCTAATAATATTTCAAAGAAAATATCTTTAGCAACGAATACAACAATTCATTTTAGAACAGAAAGTAACGTTAGTACAAAATTGTTAAATGTAAAAACGAAAATACCACTATTAAAGAAGTCAGGTATATATAAACTCAAATGTCTGGAATGTAATGCTGTCTATTTGGGTCAGACCCTTAGAAATTTTGAAATCCGATACAATGAACACTTACGTGCATACAGATTAAAACAACCAGATAAATCCCATTAGGCAAAACATTTACTTGACACCAACCATTCATTGACACCTAACACAGAACTAGAAGTACTACATATTTGTGATAAGAAATAAGAACTGGATTTCCTTGAAGAGTTGGAAATTAGAAGACACTTAAGAAACCCACAATATAAAGTCGTCAATGAACAGATAAATCTAGGGAGTTCTCCACTATTGAGCTGTCTCCTTAAGTGATAATTGTAAATATCAGCAGATATAGTTTTCCTGGTTTTCTATACCATTGCGCAGTTATACTGATCTTAATTGGAAAAATGATATCCAGGATATCACCATACGGCTAATAATACTAAGCTTCAATATTTGTTTTATCACATCTTTCTCTTTTTTCTATTAACATATATTAAGTTAATCACAAGGTAGGTCACTTCTTGGTCTAGCCAAAAATGACTACTAATCATCAGGTAGGCATCAAATGAAATGTAACTTCTGTCATTCTGACGATGATATTCAGTTATCGAAACAATTATCAATTTTTTAGAATTTTCAACATTTTTCATTATATTGTGGAATTAGCTAGAAACATTGAGTTTCATTTAAAACACTACTAACATATTTGTCTGTCCCATGATGTATCTTCTTGTTGATACAAGTAAATAAAAGATCGCACTTTATGCTTATGTATATTTTAATTCTAATTTCTACAGTACACTTCACTGTTACATGTATGTCGCTCTCGCCTTGTGTCGGGCGGAAGTATGTGTTGTCAGGGCGAATGTGTCACTTGTGAAATACCTCCAAGGCATGCATTTGCGAGGTATTTTATATATGACAATAGCTTCTATTGGTTTTTATAGGCCTTCTAAGTTGCCATTTCGCATTAGTCCAATCCGCTAGTACTTTTTTGTTCGAAAAGACCGTCGATAAAAACTGTGCTACTGGTCCAAGTAGCTTGTCCTTTTTCTTTTCTTAAATGCCATATTTTTTCAATTTTCAACCTGATTTTGATCCATATTTTTTTTTAAATTGTCATTGGGGGTGGGTAAATTTACTTTGAATAATGAGCTTTAACTAACTAGGGGAAAGAGGGATTTTGTTTTTGTTACTTGTATTTGGAGAATTTATTTCAATAAAAATATAATTATTATTTCTTTTGAATACCAATAATATTTTGTATTTGTTGGTGACCTATATTTGTGGTCATACGTTGGACATATTTATACTATAAAAAATGCTACAGAAGTCGTATGAATGTGTTAGTTGTCAGAAATTTCGCTTGATAAGTTCTGAATTCTGAAATATTATTTCCTTTGTGTGTTCAAGGAACCAAGAACCATCTAATGACTAGAAAAAATAACATACCACTAATAAGGCATTAGCCATGTTTTGGACTAATTTCTCTGGCATATTATGCTAAATTGACTTTTTTGTTTGTTTGCAGAATACAACCGGAAAGGCGAGAAATATATTCAACAGAAAGTATCCGAAAGTACTGAATTAGTTGATGATCAATCAAAAGATCAGCAACAAGGAGGTTCAGTAAATTGTAGACCATCTGCCGGTTTATACACAAACTATTTTTATGGAAGTGATAACAGTGATTTATATGGTCTAGCTTTACCGCATATTTATACTTCTAAATATTTGAAAAATTTGAAGAGTCTACGTGATCATGGTTTTTTGAGAGATGTGAAACTGCGAAAATATATTGAACATGATAAAGAAGAGAAGAATAGGATGCGAAAGGAGATGGAAAGATTGCGGGGTGTATATGGTAGCAAGTGGGAACAATTACAAAACGTATACACCCCTCGTTATTTAGCATATTTAGAAAGTTTGTATCAACCGAACTTTTTGAAAAATATTGATATATATGATCAATCCCAGAAGCTTGCAATGTTCCAAAACTTCAATAGAAATAAATACTGGAGAACTTTACTTGCACCGGAATACAGCCCCCATGGCGTTATTCAGCATATAATTTCATTTTTGCATAATTTGCGAAATAGACATCCCACATCATTTTTACAATATTTTCATCCTAACGAATACTTTCAATGGGTACCCTACTCATGGACTCATGGACATCAACAAGTACCAGTTGGTCAACATTTCACAACAGAACCATTTGTTGGTAACCGCTTTGATGGAAACGACGAAAAGCACATAATTGGTCCTGTGACTGAAAACAAAAATAAAACACCAAACGTTGATATACGGTTTGACGATGGTAAAGTTGAAATCGCTACTACCGCTGACAAAAAGGATGAAAATGGAAATAAAAATACAGATAGTAAGATAATCAAAGTGGATGATGATCAAAAAGGGTCCCAAGTAGAAAAAATTGAGGGAAGTAGCGTATCAAATGGTGGTATTGGAATAGAGGTTACAGGAGGCACTAATCCTCTTGGAGTAGTAGAAACAAACACAGATGGCAACAACTCAAATAAAGCGGGTATGTATGTAATATTGAAATATTATCTGATATTTACGTTTCAAACCTTACTACAAATTTTTTTTTAATGAAACTAACTGTTTCTAAATGATTCCACAATATGATGAAAAAAAGGTAAAAATCCTAAAATTGCTTCTATATTCAATATTAAACATCAGGTGAGCATCACATGAAATGTAACTTCTGTCATTCTCACGACGATATTAATATCGAAACAATTGTCAATTTTTTTAGAACTATTAAAACGTTTTCATTATACTGTGGAATTATTGAAAACCAGCCAGATTCATCTCAAAAAGTGGAATATTATTACAAATGAGAAATAAAAAAGAGAAATAAAAAATATATTTTGCCCCACACAAAGATTTATGACTTTATATTAAAAAATTGAGAGACACATATACTTTATTTTTTGCTCTACTGTTCAATGGATTATTTGATGTGTGAGAAAGAAGACTGCGTTTAGTAGACGAGTGTATAATCAAAAATTAGAATGCATTTAATAGTTATTCCAAAAATTTTGTTTTGCATATTTCAACAAATCTTCATGTTTTTAGGTCCCATTTGAGAATGATATCTGTTTGTCTGTTTTTCAAATTTGACAAACAGTCTTTGAATAAAAATTGATTTATTGTTATAAAAAATCACTTTCGTTCGGACAAATTGTCATAAATCCTTACAAACAGCGGAGAAATATGAAAAATACACTTTTTACTTTCCATTTTCCTATTAACATATAGTATCATTTATTATACTCTTTAGGAGTCCTTTAGCTTCACTGTAGCGCTTCACTACTTGTAATGATAATTATAAAAATTGTAGCATCCTATAAATTCTATTATAAAATGGAAAGTAGATTTCTGCTATAAATGTTATTGGAATTGCCAATAAAATTTCGAAAAAATAACTAAAACAAAACGGCAATTAAGAACAAAGGAAATAAATTCATTCACTTTTTCACACTGTATACCGAACCTCAGATGACAGTTAAAATTTTTCACCAGTCAAGAGAAAAATTCATATAAAGCACATATTCATTAATTCCAGTGTGATATTGTCAAGTTGAAAAGTTTTAATTTCTCTTCCTGTGAGGATATGAAGATATATGGTCACAATTAATATCATATGTTCAAGAAATTTCTCTACTAGGCATCGATGATCGCAAATGAGCAAACATTTGTTTCTCACTGTGAACACTATACGAGTGAGATAGAACAAATCTTGGTGTTCAGGATTAACCACCTCATATTATCAAATCGTCTCATCTAAGGAATCAGTAATATTTGATTAGAAGGTCAATGTATAAAACAAATAATAATTTCGAAGAAATCTTAAGGGAGTGATGTTATTTGCAGATAAGTATTAATGATTCTGTTAATTTATAAAAATCATCATTTTTAGGATCCACCCAAACAACCAAACATATCGAAAGCGTCCAAATACTAGAAATAAAACCTCAAGGGGCATCAAGTTCTTATTTAGAAGGAAGCAGTGATACCTCCAAATATGAAACTGAAGCTGCAGATCATGATAAATATGACAAAGGAGATATTGGTGGATCACAGGTTTACCAAAGTACGCAACAAGGAACAATACATCAGAATTATTCAGACCAGGACGATGGTGTTGTCGAAGGGAATGAAGGTACAAATAAAATTAAATTGATAACCGAGCAAAGTGGATCAGGAGAGAACAATGACGGCTCAAATTATCAACCAACTCGCCACACTAATTCACATCAAATATTTTCTAAAGGATCTACAGGATTTGAGGTAGATGAAGCAAAAAATGGAGGTAGGAAACATGGAGTAGTAAAACAAGGATATAGATATATAAAAAAGAGAATTCACCATCATAATCCGATCAATCATGGAAGTACTGTCAAAAATTGGCATAATCGGGTGTTACACAAATATATTGTCAATGGGAAAGAAGTAGAAAATATGGATTTAGGTAAATCAACACAGGGCGATATAGTAAGTGGTAAAAACAGTAGTTGGGAAGAAGATAAAATAGTACACAAAAACACAACAGATATAAGCGATGTAAATGGCACTAAAAACGATCGTTGGAACGAAGTTAAAGATCAAGAGAAAAATACAACCGATGTGAAGAGCAGTGAAAATGATAGTTGGGAAAAAGTCAAAATAGAAGAGAAAAACACAACAGTCGGAAGCGATGTAAAAGATGGGGAAAACGGTAGTTTGAAAGAAGTTGAAATAATAGAGAAAAACGGAACAAATGGAAGCAATGTAAAAGGAGATGGAAACGATAGTAGAAACGAAGTGAAAATAGTAGAGGAAAAACCAAAAGATGTTGGCAAAGACGGTAGTTGGAAAGATGTTGAAATATTAGGAAAAAACACAACAGATGCCAGCGCTATCATAGGTAGTGGAAACGGTGGTTGGGAGGAAGTTAAAGTAGTAGAGGAAAAAACCATAGATGAGGGCGATATGAAAACTGGTGGAAACGATAATACGAAAAAAGTTGGAATAGTCGAAAAAAACACAACATTTGGAAACGATCTGAAAGGTCGTGAAAACAATAATAGTTGGAACGAAGTTAAAGTAGTAGAGAAAAAAACGACAGAACAGAGCGGAATGAAAGGCGATGAAAATGGTAGTTGGGAAGAAGTTATCGTAATAGAGGAGAAACTAGATGATAAAGACATCGACAAAATAAATCCAGGATCACATATAACTGATGCAGGGGGTTCCTCAAAGTCCATTATAGTCGACAGTTCAAATCAAATTGAACGAAGAAGGGATGAAGCATCCAGCTTACCTATCGGAGGTTTCAATGGCAATTCAGTCAACGGATATGATAATTTGAATCAAGGTAAAGATTTACAACATAGTAAATATAAAATTGTAAGAACCACAACAAAAACTTCTCAGGGTGGTTTAAACAATAATGTTGGTTTTAATGAAGGCAGCCAAATGTTTACAACAGGAGGTGACTTGAGTCTTCAAGGTCGAAGAGGAGGTCAATTCACCTTTTCAACTGGAGGAGGAGGAACAAGCGGCGGATTCTCGTTTACATCTAGCGGTGGATCGAATCAAGTGCCAAATTTCCCTACTAGCAATATGTTCACCACAGGAGGTGGTTTGAATCTAGTAGGAGAACACGTGACAGCCGGTGGATCTTCTAGTCAAGGATTCACCACAGGAAGTAATACTTTGGGTCAAGTAGTTGTCACGCAAGGTGGTTTGAATCCGGGAGGGGGGAAAATAGGAGGAGTATCTGATGTATTCGGTAAGTTCAAAGAAAACATAAGATAGTAAATTATTAATATATTTTCATAAAAAAATTCCTGGTAAGGCAAGCTAAGGTAAAATGAAAAGTGATAAGTATTTCAGAAAAGAGTTCAATATGTGAATTCCAGAACTAGTGGAAGACTATAGGTTCGACAGGGTAGAAAATGTTCTCAATATAATTGAATATAATCATCCACAATTCAAATACTTACAAATGTTTGGGATATTCTCAAACTGTTCCACTAAATCTCACAAGCTACCTAGCTCACTTGAAAAAAAATTATTTCCATTATTACATTTTTGAATATTGTTTTAACTTTGATATAATTTTTTAATATGCGTCTCAAAATATTCCCAAATATATTTATATCAATACGTTTGTCTCGAATACCAATAAAAAGTAACAATTCAATTTCAATTTTGTAGGTTCTACAGCGCAGACAGTCGAAATCTCTGGAGTACCTCCAGTCAAGAGTATCACTAGTGAAAGCAAAACAACCGAAGCTGAAGCCAACATAGGTGTTAAGGCAAATACGCTAATGTCGAAAGTGGTTAATGAATTTGATAAAGTCGTCAGTGCCGTAAATGAAGTGAAAGTAGTTTAACTAAGAACGAGTAATTGTTTGTTAAAACATAATAGTAATTCTCAATTTCTTCTTAATTTTTGTGTAAACGATATATTCGTATGATTTGTTAGTAAGAATGAAATAAAGTCTGCTTACTCCAACTGCCAAATACTTTTAAATTCACCTGTTAGTGCAATAAATCGAGTCGTAACAATCTTTCTGAATAAAATGTAGCCAGGGTGGGTAGGTAATTGCAGTGCAGGAATAGTATGACCTGCGAAATCGCCAGATCTCACTCCATTATATTTATTAGTATCGCCTTTCTTGAAAGAATGTCAATATGAAAGATCTGAAGAACAGAATTGGAGACAAATGCCGTCGTACGTCCCCTCTAGTATTTAGAAAAGTATGTTGATGAATATGGTAGACACAGCCTAAGTTGCAAATGAAGTGCCGGCCGTTTTTCACGTCATTCTGCAGTAAATGACCTAATCAAACGAGGCCCGTTGGAACCTCCAATAAGTGTCAAAATTGGAAGAGAATGAAGACACAGAAAAAAATAAGGGTTCAGAAGTCGATAGGGTTGTAGCAACTGAGGAATCAATAAACATCAATTCCCTTTCTAATAATAATCCTAGAAATAACAACTTCTCTTCATACATTTCATTTTCGATTAAAGATTTTCAGAAAGGAGATGAAACTCAATAAGAACAAAAGGACACGTCTAAAAATGATGTAGATAACAAGGAATATATTAACAAAGTGAACCAGACCAATGATCTATCGACATCAACCAAACTTTCCAAAACCGCAATATCTACATCCAATTCAATAGTAAACAACATCAATTCAAATTCCTTATCCCGCCGATCAAGTGAGAAAGAGTATAATAGAATCCGAGATTATTCGTACAATGATAGCAGTTGCGGAAGAGCTTTTAACAATATCTCCACAATCAGATCCATAAAGGGTATTCTCCAAGAATCTTTGGGTCTCATAGGCCTCAAAAATATTGGTAAATACGCATACATAAGAGATATTTACATAAACATATCTAACATGAAAGGAGCACTAATTAAAGCATTGGCTGAAGTTATTCAAGAGCTTTGGTCTGAGGACGGTTCAGACAGAGTGGTTGATACAGTATCATTGAAAAGTCAGATTCAGCGATTTACTTCAAGGTTCATGGGATACACTCAGCATGATGCACAGGAGTTTCTTCGTTACCTATAAGCAGGGCTTCACGAAGATGTCAACAAGGTATATGAAAAACCAAATTCCATATTAACAAAAATTGATGATAAACCTGTGACATTGCGAAAGAACAAGAATCTTGGTTGAGATATCCGAGAATGGACAACTCCAAGATTCTGAATAACCTTGTCGGTCAATTAAAATCAACAATCAAGTGCACACACTGTGGTCACTGTTCAGTTACCTACGATCCCTTTTGGGATTTATCACTTTCGATACCCCAAAGAACAGGTCAATTACGACTTCCACAATGTTAAGATTCGTATACAAGAGAAGAAACACTCGACGGTGATGAGAAACCAACATGTTCGAAATGTAAGGAACGAAGACGATGCACTAAATCATTCTCAATTCATAAATTTCCGAAAATATTGGTTTTTCACCTGAAGCGCTTTTCGCAAACAGAGATTTAATGGAAAACTTAATGTTGCATTATATTTTCCAATAGAAGGGCTTGATATGAGCCATTACGCGGCTGATAATGTGGCACCTTGTGTGTACAACCTCTACGCTTTATCAATATGTGGAACCACTTATGATGGTCACTACACAGCATTTTGCCGACATCCCTAAACAGGACAGTGGCACGAATATAACGATTCAAGGGTGCTATTAATATCGTGGAAATCTTTAGTCAGTGGAGAAGCATATGTTCTCTTCTATGAACAAGATGACACAAAGTCCCACCTTTAAGTTTAATAAATTTTTTCATTAGTTTTTAAATTGTATATTTTCGTTGTGAACCAATGCCTTATTTGGTTTTTTCTGCAAAATTTATTTATATATTCATATATACATTGTATTCTTATTAAAGACTCTTATTAGTTTAAAAAAAAGAAGTGCTATACGGGGCACAAATGTGTTTAGAAATACCTTGCGCTCACTTCGAGAATTAAATAGAATAAATTAAGATTAGTGTTTTAAATGAAACTCACGGTTTCTAGTTAATTCCACAATATAATAAAAGTTATTGAAAATTCTAAAAAATGATATGATATTGATTTATCGAAACAATTGTCAATTTTTTAGAATTTTCAATAACTTTTATTATATTGTGGAATTAACTAGAAACCGTGAGTTTCATTTAAAACACTATTATGAGCAGATTCCACGAAGTACGGGTCGAGACAGTTAATTTCAGAGTTATTTTCTATAGGCATTCTACAAATTACGAGATAAGCGAGTTTTGTTTTATGTTTTTTTCTGTTAGGTACGTTGAGAATACGAGCTTCCCATGCAGTACTCTAAATGTAAATTTTTCATATAATAAAAATAGTATTTCAGTTAATTAATTTGAATTATTATTTATGTTCACAAGACACAGCATGTTTATTTATTTAGAAACAGATCATGTGCCAAAAAATCAAATATTTGTGTATAATCGTATTTATAAAAACATGCTCTATTAAAATATGTGACGCAAACACGGCAATTTGGCGAACTGGCGTATATCGCGACAGATTTTCGACGGGGCTAGTCTGAGGTGGGCCATCTCTAGCTTCTCCCCATTCATATTTTCAGGAACGGACGGCATCTATCCAGCTCTACTTCAGTGGGATGGATGCTTTAATGCCGCATCTGGAGGATATTCTCAGATCCTCATTGGCACTGAGGTATATTCCAAAAGATTGAAGAGAAGTTAAAGTTGTTTTCATAGTAAAACCAGGAAGAATGCACCTTGCCATTCCAAAAGCATATCGACCCATCATTTATCGTTTTCAATGAAGACCCTGGAGAGGTTGTGCGAATTATTTATACGAGATGAAGTGATAACACAAAATCCAGTGCATTCAAATTAACATGCATATACTCCAGGGAAATCCACCGATTCGGCTCTTCATCTCGTGGCGGGTCGCATCGAGAGTTCGCTGAAAAATAAAGAGTCCACCCTGGGTGTATTCATAGACATAGAAGGCGCTTTTGACGAAACCACATCTTCTAAAATAACAAACGCACTCGCCAATAAGAATATCTCACAAACCATAAATAGCAGGGTATATAACATGCTCTCAAAAGAGCAATTAAAATCAGTGTAGACGATATAATCATCAGAGGCTTGGTTGTAAAAAGTTGTCCACAGGGAGGATATTTTCGCCACTACTGTGGAACATGGTCTTAGACTCCTTGGTCAGCTGCCTCAACAACGGCAACCGCTACAAAATAGCTTGAGCAGATGTCTCAGTGATTCTGCTAACAGGAAGGAACATCATTGAACAATGGTGCGAATACCATTCACTGTCAATACATCCGAAATACACGGAGATGATTCTTTTCACGAAAAAAAGGGAAGCTTGTGAAACATCAAGCCCCAAAGCTCCTAAGTACCACACTTAACATAAAATATTGATAGGATTCGAATTTCGTGTGTATTATGCCGTTCTTCTATCGGTGTTAGTTGTTTTGCGATTCTATGGATTTCGTATAACTCATCGAATTTTATTTCTGATATATTCGGCGTTTGATAGTTTCACCTGATCTTAATTTGTTCTAATTCGTTCTTTGGTAGAATTAATGGCTTGCCTTCGCTACTTCCTTTGACTCTATATTAATAAGGGTTGGATATGCTACTTCGAATATTCTGTTGTTCCGGCAGTTTTATTTTATTTCTACTTATTTCCCAGGGATTATTAGAACTTCATTAGCTGTTTTCTGCTCGATTAATAGTCCGAGAAAGTAAGGAAATAAAAGCCAAAAGTTTCCCATAATTGATTTTTCATTTTTAAATGAAAATATATTGACCCAGCATCACTCTCCTAGATTGTCTAATAATTTCCACTGGAGCTTGCGACGCAGCTTGCAAGCACAGCTCAGACCACCTAAAATTCAAGTGATTCATGCTCGTGTCATTTCTGGATGTGTTCTTACAAAAAAATCGTAGAGATGAAAATTGAAGCAAATCTTATGCTCTTGAAGGTGACGTAAATAGTTTTTCCAAAAAAAAATTTTCCGAACTTAAATTTTCCAAAAATTGAAAAAATTTACGAAAATTATATTTTTGGTTGGTAATTATAAATAAAATATTAATATCGAGGTCAAAACATAGAGGGCAAACTTCTAAAAATTTAAATTTTTTCAGATTTGGAAAATTCAAAATGGCGGCTGCGCAAATTGGAAAATTTTTTTTTTCAATCGCGTCTAAATTTGTGAACATTAACGATATTGAGGAACGGTTTGTTGCAATCGACAGAGTGAAAGTTATATTTTTATGAATAACAAACAAAATTTTTAAAAATTTTTTTACATAATTTTTTAGAACATTTACCGAAAATAAAAAATTTTCCATTTAGTTTTTTCTCATTTTGGCGTTGAAAAATTTGTTTAAAACATGTTTTCACGTTATAAATATGTGTGTCTTTGAAAGACGAGTATTTAAAAAAAAATTTTTAGATGCGACTTTTACAAGTAGAGATAAACAAATTCAAAGTCTGTTAGATTCTGTGATAATATTGATTGAAATTTTCAAATTTTGATCACTTCGCTAGGTTGTCGAATACCAACTCAACTTAAACACAAATTTTCATTTTTCTACCGTCAACTGGTCCATTCAAAAGAGAATAGTAATCCTAGTTCGCTCGGCCAAACGGTGCGGTGGCAGCTGCTTGGCGTTGTGGTGGGGGGTCAGCGCTCGTTCGCAGTTGAACGAACTCAAGCTTTTATTTTGGTTTTCATTGTAAAAATTTTGCATTTGTGGTTTGCTAATAGTATGGTTATTATCAACCATTACATATTGCTAGAAATAAGATACAATGATATTTATAATTTATATCTATAAATCCATTTATTATATATGTTATACATAATTCGAAACGTAGATACTAAGAATAATATTTATTCACAAATTTACATCTATTTTCTACAAATTCTCGCTATTTTTGGTCTCTGAGGAAATGGCTCTGTACAATTTTCCTCGCCATTATCATTAGCAAACAAATCCTCATCGATATTATTGCTACTATCAATTGCAAGTTCACAATCAACTAATTGAGTCATATCAAAATTTAGCTCATCACTCAGAGATTCATTATCATCCTCGTCATTGTCAAATACCGTACTTACAATTTCGATGTTACAACAGTTTTTGCCTTCGCAATTTTTACATAATATCGTACAATGTATGCCAACTTTTTTACAACCACACCTGGTAGTATAGCACCCTGTGGTACAAGAACACGAAATAATGTTCAATAATTCGTCGGGTACAAGTACGTCGTCAGTCATGTTAGTAAGGGTCTTTTGGGCGTTCGAAGAGAATGAGCGCTGACCCCCCACCAGAACGCCAAGCAGCTGCCGTCGCACCGTTTGACCAAGCGAGCTAGGATTAATGTTCTCTTTTGAATGGACCAATTACCAGTAAAAAAATGAAAAATTGTGTTTAAGTAGAGTTGGAATTCAACAACCTAGCGAAGTGATCAAATTTTGAAATTTTCAAATAATATCATGACAGTATCTAGCAGATTTTGAATTTGTTTATCTCAGCTTGTAAAAGTCGCATCTGAAAGTCTTTTTTTTCAAAATACTCGTCTTTCAAAAACAAACATATTTATAACGTAAAAAGATGTTTTTAAGGAATTTTTCAACGCCAAAATGAGAAAAAAATAGATGTAAAAATTTTTATTTTCGATAAATGTTCTAAAAAATTATGTAAAAAACTCTTTAAAAATTTTGTTATAACTTTCACTCTGACGATAGCAACAAACCGTTTATCAATATCGTTAATGTTCATAAATTTAGACGCGATTGGAAAAAAAAATTGTTTCCAATTTGCGCAGCCGCTATTTTGAATTTTCCAAATCTGAAAAAATGTAAATTTTATAAGTTCGCCCTCTATGTTTATCTATGTTTTGACCTCGATATTGGTATTTTATTTATAATTACCAACCAAAAATATAATTTTCATAAATTTTTTCAATTTTTGGAAAATTTAAAAAACTATTTACGTCACCTTCAAGAGCATAAGATTTGCTTCAATTTTCATCTCTACGATTTTTTTTCAAGAACACATCCAGGAATGACACGAGCATAAATCACTTGAATTTTAGGTGGTCTAAGCTGTGCTTGCAAGCTGCGTCGCAAGCTCCAGTGGAAATTATTAGACAATCTAGGAGAGTGATGCTGGGTCAATATATTTTCATTTAAAAATGAAAAATCAGTTATGGGAAAGTTTCGATAGTTAACAGATTTTTCGACCTTACTTTCACGGACTATAAAAGATTTTGGATATGCACATCCGTGGGGTAGCAGCTGTTCTGTAGTTTTCCGCTTCTTGTCAGTTCGTCAATATAATTATCAGTGGGGATTGTTTCTTTGGTACAATAGTAAATTTCCTCCAGTTTTTCACATTCTTGGTTTCCAAGCTGGACACCTTCTTCGTTACGTGTTATTTAGGGGTGTGAAGGGACAAATATTTCATTAGCTTGGATAATAGGGTAAATACGGTAAAAGTCTAAGGATTTAGTTTTTATAATAGGAATATGGACGTCAAAGATTAGTTTTGATTCGGTAAAGGCTGCTTGCGTTCCAAGAAAGCAGTAGTATGTTAATTAACTTCAGTAATGATATATTTCAGATTCGTTTGTAGTAACCTAATAAGATTATGATATCGAATGCCATTGTCTGAATTTAAATTTCCAAACAACCATTTATTAACTTTTCCCATAGACCTCTTTTTGAACGCATATGGGGATATAAATTGTCGAATTTACGTTCTAACGAATTAATAAAAAGTTCTGTACGTACAAAAATATTTTCGCTAAGACCCTGGTATGAAATGAGATTTGAACTATTAGTATCTAGAATTAATTTTCTTACTGTTAAAAAGTGTGTTCTAATGATATTTATTTGATTAACCACTTCTCTTACATCTAAGTAGTGAAGAAAAGTATGTTTCGAGTAAATGAACCTAGTTTTACCTAAATCTCTCGAAGGAACAAGATTATCTAAGGGCGTTACAATGATTTCTTCCAT
Organism: Galeruca laticollis; assembly: GCA_963921935.1. Lineage (NCBI taxonomy): Eukaryota > Metazoa > Arthropoda > Insecta > Coleoptera > Chrysomelidae > Galeruca > Galeruca laticollis. Next base: position 70,835,914 of record OY998175.1, read on the forward strand.
GAAACAATTAATACTAATTATGGCTAGGACCAGGTGAATCGGGATGGCTACCGTTCTCATCTTTCCAATGCTGGCCCTGTAAATAATTGAATGTGATTTCGCTTTTCTAACGATGCTTTTATGATAAGCTCCTTTCTCAGTTTTTGAAACGACGTTATCATCTGCAACTATTTCGGTTTTTGTATGGAGTTGTTATAACTTAGAACCGAATGCTTCATTAATTGGATGGGTGTTAGTTCCAGGTTCTGCTTCCGCAGGCATCTAAAATGCTCAATGATGCTCGAATGGAATCTTTCCACTGATAAATTTGAGTTGCTATTTTTCGCTGTTACAACATTAAGAAGGTTGTCTACTACTGATATGCCGCTAACGATTTCGATGGGATAGGCTTGCCTGGATTAAAAAAACATAGATGTTGATATGTTCAAATAGTTTAGAAGGTGTTGGGATGAGATTAAATTTGATGACGGGTGGATGTAGGTCGTACTTATGTTTTAAGCAAGTTTCGCAGCTGATAACAAATTTCTCTATGTCCTCAGACATTTTGGGTTAATAATAATTTTTTGTAAGAGACATTTTTAACTCATTGATTCATCTATGATCCTTTTTATAAACGTGGTAATACATATTTCACATTGTTCTCTGGCATTACTAAATCTTTAAGAAATTTTGTACAGTGAATTAATGTAAACGTTGAATTTTTGAAGAATTTTTTGCATGGTTGTAACAAACGTTTCGGGTAAATTAGTTTGTCTAAAATATGAAGCATACGTAATTATGGGATTTAAAAAATATTTGGCGTAAGTGAATATATTATATTCTAGAGGGAAAAGTGACATTGTTGTTAATGTTATTTAATTTTTATGCTGATTTACAAATTTTTCGGAAATTGGTATGGATAAAATCAGATTCTCTACAGAAGTATGAACCGTATCTAGATCAGTGTCTTGAGCAATTCCGATATCAGGGGAACAGATTTGAATATCTTAAAGAACTTTTATTTTACTGATATCGTTAAGTAAATTTTCTATGTCTAACTCAAGGAGATTGGTTAGGTTTTCATTGATTAAGGGAGGATTATCAATTATTTGGATTTCTCTTTCTATTACTTCGTCTAAATCGTCGATATTAACATCTAAGGAACTAGTTTCTAATGCATTTACATCTAGTTTAGGGAGCGAACGATAAAGTGCGTCCGCTACCTTATCAAGTTTTCCTTTTTGACATTTTATTGGACACTCAAACTCTTCTAGTTCAAATCGCCAACGCATCCCGCCAGAGTTGAGCTCCTTAAGGAAAAACAACCATTCTAACGGCTTGTAATCGGTTAGTATTTTGAATTGTTTTCCGAAAATATAGGAGCGGAAGTATTTGCGTCACCACCCAAATGCTAGGAGCTCCTGCTCTATAGTAGAGTAGTTGATCTCCGCAGAATTTAAAGTTCTGGACGCATAGCAAATGGCGTGATTGTCTTGACTTAAGACAGCTCCAATGGTGTACACTGATGCGTCCGTCATTATTTCAAACGGTTTCTCGAAGTTTGGATATGCTAAAAGAGGCTCGGAAATTAAAAGATTTTTGCAGTGATTGAAACAGTTGATAAATTCTTGTGAATGTTTTATTTTGTTATTTTTTTTGAGGCAATTACTTAATGGCTTTGGAATCCTAGCAAAATTGCGAATTAATTTACTATAATATCCTAAGAGGCATAAAAAGGATTTAAGATCTTTTTGTGTTTTAGATATAGGAAAGCGTTGCACTGCTTCGATCTTTTTGGGATTGGGTTTAATCCCGTCAGGCGTCACAACGTGCCCCAAGAATTCTACTTCTGTAAGCAAGAAGTCGCATTTATCTAGTTGTAACTTTAGTCCTGCTTGTCTTATTTCTCAAAAATTAATCTGTGGTTTTGTATGTGCTCTTGCAACCCTGTACTAAATATAATTATATCATTCATATTCACAAGGCACACCCTGTTCTGCAGATCTTTAAAAACTTCCTCCATTTCCCTCTGAAAGGTACTGGGCGAGTTCTTTAGACCCATTGGCATAGGCAAGAACTCGTAGTGTCCATGGTCTACATTGAATGCCATTTTTTCTACCGAATCTTTGCGTAACTCTATTTGATAGAATCCGCTAGCAAGGTCGATGGTACTGAAATATTGGGCACACCCCAATTTGGTCAAAATCTCATTTATATTGGGGATGGGGTATCGATCGCTAATAGTCTTTTCATTCAGCTTGCGGTAATCTACCCCAATATAAACTTAATTGGAATTACAGCTCTATCAATAACAAGATCCAAGAATCCGTGGAAATTGTATAATATGAACCTTAACAAAATTATATCGAGATCAAATGGTTGAAAATGAATTGAAAGAAATTCAAGATATCTTCGCATCGAATTTTGATATAATTTATGATAAAGTTTTGAAATACAAAAAAAAAATGTTTTTCAAAAACCCAGTAACGCAGATTTGGTGGTTTAGAAACTACCCGCAATGCATTCAGTAACGTGGAGCTTTCGATATCGAACAATTGTACAAGAGAGGTAGTAAGTTGAAATTGGGTAGATTTTTTATTGGTTTTGAATTAATTTTATTCAAAATGTCCATTTAGTCACTAATTCAGCAGTACACGAGTAGTGATATGAATTTAGTAGTGTACCGTAGTATCGTTGAATGATGATTATTGTCACTGATCTAGTAAGTTTCTTAAAAAACAACTAAAATTTGTTTTTATACATAAATGTGTCAAATCTTGTGAAAATTCTGATATATACTTTTTAGTATGAAATAATTCAAGAAATCATGGAGTTTTTTTGTACCAATCATAGAACTTTTTCATCATAGATGTGTGTTATTATCATTGAAATATAATACGAATCCGTTAATATCTCACTCTTAAGATTGTTACTCCATTTCCAGCTTAAAAATTGTTTTTTGTAATGTCCAATAACATGTCTTGGAATATATAGAAATAACTTATAGATGTTTATCTCTTCGACGTATATATTTGACACAACCTCACTATAAATCATGAACAGAATGGAACTGAAATATAATATATACTCTCTGACACATTGACGTGATTAATCGACGAGTCCTTTTACAGCTTTTTGTCTCTTCAATCCTTCAGTCCGTCACATATTGCGCGCTTGAACCCATCGATCAATAATTGTTCTTCAATTGAATGGCGAGAAAGCAGGATTGCTGTTCAAATTGATTGGAACGCTATCAATTATTGCGTATTGTTTTGCAAGAAAATATATATATAAAAGAAAAAGATCATTTTCTCTTCAATATGTGACAAAAAGATCAATACTAGATACAACATAACGATATTATCTAGCATAGTTTTATTTATACACTGTTGTTTTTCAATACACTCAGGATTAAGAAATGAAAAACCTGTTAATTGTGTAAAAGTGTGGTGATACTCAATTCATCAAGATCACTAGTATTATTTTAAGTGACACTTAGATCTATTTGATTTTGATACTGTAGCAACAATCTGTTGATAATATAACATAACATAATTGAAGGGGTCAATGCAAGAAGTGGACAAGTCCACTTTTAGTAATTTTTCAGGAGAAACAAAACGTTTGTGGAAGTTAACAAAAAAAAACTTTTTTGACTTTGGTTAGTTATTTGTTAGTGGCATGTGGACACATTTTCGTCAAATGTCTCGCTCAAGGAATATTACTTTTGCCAAACAAACATAAAATAAAATGGACATGTCCACTTTTTGGACAGTTTTGTTTTAATATTTTAATTTTATTTGTTTTCAAGCAATGTTAATATAAATTTAGATTTACAAGAATGAAATTATCATTCATCCTCATTGTCTTCAAATTCGGAACATGACGTGTCAGCATGTGTGTTAACAAAATCGAAGTGATACTGTACGAGAAGGGAAATTCGCCTTAGCGATATTTGGCTGGTTCCTCTAAGTTTAGTTGGTTGATCCTTTCCTTCCCGACATGTTTTTGAGTATTTTAAAACAAGAAGACTCGCCAACCTTTTGTTGACGGGAACGCTGAAATTGTCGTTGAGAATAAAGGAGTAATAAAAATACGGCTCACTCACAATCCCTCTATTTAAATTCTTACAAGAACGAAGTACCAAACTTTAGTATTGGATACGGCAACAGCGCTAAACTACCGATGAACCGGTCTAGGCGACCATGCGGATTCAAACAATAATTTTTTAGTAAAAATAGTACTTACAATACAGAAATTCACCGACCAATGTCGGAAAAGCACTTCACGTCATATTTACACTCTCATTTGTTGCAGTTACATTAAATTGATAAACGAAATTAGGTATGTATTTAAACCAATGAATCAACACTTGATCATATCGTCACAAGAGGCGAGCCAAGACTACTGATTGCCTTTCGTTGGCGGTAATTTTGCGACTTATGGCGCGGGAGGTACCAATTGGTTCCGTGAACATGAATAAAAGGCGCGGAGATTTAAACTTCGAACCTTTCGCTTAATGTTAAATTAAGATCCATTGTAGGAATTTATGGGAAATTCCTACATACTGGGGGCCGGGGCAAAGATGAGAGGAACAGTTTAGGAGCAGAATCCAAATTTTAAGCAAGAAGGAAGGAGAAAAGAAAAAGAAAAAAGAAAAAAAAAATACGTTCCACTCCAAATGTAGATAGAACTCAGTCCATACATGGTAGAGGAGCTAACTTAGTAATAGGACGAATATAAACTCCATCCACAGTTCTTACACGTGCGGCACGAACATTGCCGTCTTTGCCAGTTAGTAGTTCCACTACCCTGGCCAGGGGCCAATTCAAAGGAGGACGGTCCTCCGATTGCACTAGTACAAGCTGATTAAGCTGAAGATTGTTTGAGGCTTTACACCACTTAGGTCGATGCTGCAGTCGATGCAGATAATCGGTGCTCCACCTCTTCCAGAATTCTTGGTTCATCTTAGTACATTGTTCCCAAAAAGTTAATCTGTTTACAGGGATGGTAGATAGATCGCGGTCGGGATAAGCGGTTAAAGGTGCTCCGATCAAAAAATGACCTGGTGTCAAAGGAGATAGATCGGTAGGATCATTTGACATCGGGTATAATGGTCTGCTGTTCAAGATAGCTTCGATCTGACTCAGAACCGTGGAGAGTTCCTCGAAGGTAAGGCACGAATTGCCAATTATTTTGGTGAGGTGGGATTTGGCGCTTTTCACAGCCGCTTCCCATAAGCCACCCCAGTGCGGTGACCGCGGAGGAATAAACTTCCAACTAATTTCTGTAGTTGAAAGAAAAGACTGTATCTTATTGATACTTTCGGAAGATTTGAGAAAAATGGAGAGTTCTCGTAATTGATTCCTTGCTCCAACAAAGTTGGAACCATTATCAGTATAGATAGTCTGAGGATTCCCTCTACGACTGAGAAATCTTTTAAGAGTGGCGATAAATGCATCGGTAGAGAGATCACTTACTAATTCGATATGGATCGCCTTTGTCACCATGCATATGAATATGGCAATGTAGGCCTTTTGTATTGGGGCTTTTCTTAAGCGCGAAGATTTAATTTGTACAGGTCCAGCAAAATCGATGCCAGTTTTGGAAAAGGGGCGAGATTTTTGCACTCGGTCAAGGGGTAACGGGGACATTATTTGAGAGGCGAACTGGGCATTAAATCTAAAACAGGTGATGCAGCTTTTTATCAATTTTTTGACAAGACGAGTGCCATTCAAGGGCCAGTACTGTAGCCTTAAATTTCCTAACACATTTTGGGCTCCACCATGGCCAAGACGGCGATGTTCCCGTATTATTAGCAAATCAACAACATGATCATTTTGTGGTAACAGCAAGGGAAATTTTTGATTGAAAGGTAAAGTAGAAAATTGTAATCGGCCACCCACTCTTAGAAGGCCGTCATTATCCAAGAAAATGTTCAATGGAATTAAGTCTTTATTTCCAATCGGAACGTTAGTTTTTAAACAACGAATTTCGTTGAAGAAGTGTTTATGTTGAATTTGTTTGATTATAAAATCATGGGCAATTCGGAGATCGTCAACAGATAACGAACCAACGTCTCTGAATTTTCTCCTCGATAGGTTTATAAATTTGAATATATGGGCTATAACCCTATTTAAGGTTATAAATTTTGAGAATCGGAAAAATATAGGTTCCCAAAAGTTTAAGTCGCTGTTGACTATAACAAGGTTGACCTTTTTGACTTCAGGCAAGTCGTCAATAGGTTCGAAAGAATCCATAGAATCAAAATCTTTAGATTCAAGTAGAAATCGAGGACCCTCGAACCAAAAAATCCAGACATCAGATGAGAATTTACCACGAGAAAGTAAATCGGCTGGGTTTAAATCGGATTTGACATGTCGCCATATAAAATCTTTACTATTGTTTTGAATGGTTAGGACACGCCGAGCTACAAAGGGAGAAAAATCATTAGAAGACCGTTTCACCCAACTGAGAGCGACTTGAGAGTCGGACCATAAATTTATGGAAGAGATGTGAAGAGAAATGCACAGAATCTGAACTATTCTGCGAGCTAAAGTGGACAATAGCTCCATTGCACACAGCTCTAACTTGGGAATAGTTAAAGTAATTTTCAAAGGATTCACACGAGATTTAGCAGAAATTAGGCGAGAGGATCTAGAATTATCAGCGTAGATCGCTACTAAATAGAGACACCCTCCGTATGCCTTTTGACTGGCATCGCAAAACCCGTGGAGAGAACACGAAATAATAATTTTTTGGTTAAATAGGTATCTGGGTACTCGGAGGTTAGCAGCTTCAGTTAATAAAGAAAGGAATTTATTAAACTGAGTAATTATGGATGTGTCGGAAATGGGAACATCCCACCCTATCTGGGATTTCCAGACCGATTGCATCAACAGTTTGCCAAACACGGTCAGATTGTTCACTAACCCAAGAGGGTCAAATGTACTGGCGACGGTACTTAATATCCTTCGTTTCGTTATATGAGAACAATCAGCCAACTTGGCAGTTTGGATATGTAAAATATCAGACGCAGGATTCCATTTTAGTCCTAGAATTTTGCTTGACGAATCGTCAAAACTACGATCCAACTCAGCGTTAGGTAATTCATCGATTGACTGTAAAAACTTGAATGAATTTGATTGCCATTTGTGAAGTTGGAACTCATGTTTTCCAAGCATATTGGTCAATTCGGCATAAAGAGCCGGTAAGTCCATTTCCTTATTGGTTCCAGTTAAGATATCATCCATGTAGGTTTGATGAAGAATAGCCTGCTGCGCATTTGGACAATCGGGACTATTTAAGGCAATGTCTTTCAAGACTCGGGTGGCCAAGAAAGGGGCACAGTTCTGTCCGAAACTAAGCCTAGATAATTGGATACATTGAAGGGGTTTCGTGGGGTTATCCCTCCACAGTATGTTTTGGAGATAGCGTTGCATGGGATTGATATCTATGAATCTATACATCATTTTGATGTCAGCACACAGGACATATTTATAGCATCTAAATCTGCACAAAATGTCGAATAGGTTATCCTGAACTTGGTATCCCTTCGACGTTAAATCATTAAGAGAGAAACCTGAATCGGTTTTAGCCGAAAAATCGAATACGATTCGAAGTTTGGTGGATGCGCTTTCCTCACGTATCACCGCCCTATGGGGTATAAAATACTTGAAATCGTTAGACACAGTGTTATAGAAAGACAGAGGAATGACTTGAGCATGATTGAGTGTTAGATATTCTGAAATTACTTCTTTATATTCAGAGAAAAGGGTAGGATTAGCATTGAATTTTCTTTCAAGAGAAGAGAATCGTTGGATGGCTATACCGAATGACTGGCCTAGTTTTTTATTCTGATTTGCGAGTAGAGGCATATCTACCTGATACCGCCCCGATGGTAGGATAACGGTTGTATCCCGAAATAGTTGTTCAACATATTCCTCGCTGGGATCTTGTGATGGACATTCGGGAATTTCCTCAAGCTCCCAGAATTTCTCCATTGTCCTTTGGAGGTCAGAATATTGATAGACTTGATCATTATAAACCGTCAAAAAGGAATAAGCAGACTTAGGTTTATGCTGGGAGGAGTTAGCATTTCTCAAAGGGATAGGACCCGCGATAACATATCCCAGGTGAGTATCTATAAAGGAAGGAGAATAAGGATCCGTTTTAAGTACGGTCCCCTTAAGCAGGTAATGATATAAATCACAGCCAATAAGAAGATCTATTGGACCGGATTCAAAGAATAAAGGGTCAGCTAGCTCAAGTTTTATATGGGATGGAATTTTAAAATTAGAAGGTGAGATAGAAGATTGTGGTAAACTATTTGTTATTTTATCTATGACCGAGCAAGATATAGTGAAAGTACTGTAAGGTGCAATTTGAGAATTAAATGTGATATCTACCACTTCTCTACTATAGGTGTAGTTATTGCTACCTAATCCGGAAATATTAAGAGTTTGTTTTCGAGAGACTAAATTCAATTTATGTACAAAGGCACGGTTAATAACGCTCATTTGACTAGCGGAATCAAGAAGAACTCGTCCAACCAAACACCGACCATTGAAACCGTTAACATTCACTAAAGCCGTAGGCAATAGTACAATACTGTCTTTTGCTGACATGGCAGTCAAAGCAGTTTGATATCTCACTGACTCCGGAGGTTCAGGTGATTGATTAGGTGATGCATAACTGGTATTTATGAAATTAGATCTATTAATTTGATCTGGGGACGTATTATTATGTACATTAATAGGAGAGGGGTGATTATTTACATTGGATAGAGAGGTTACATTGGGGCTTCCGGAAGAGGAGGCTCTAGGATTATTACGATTGTTAGAGTTGTTTGGCAATCTGTTCTGACTGTCAAAATGTAAGTAACTATGATGAGACTTATTGCAAGTTGCACATCTCCTAAGGGATTTACAATCGGTAGTACTATGGGTACTATTCAGGCAATTTACACAAAGTTTTTTAGCTTTGACTATCTGATACCTCTCTTGAGGTGATAAGGACATAAATTTGGAACAACCGTATATAAGATGAGAGGGGTCTGAACAATGAAGACAGCTCGGTCTATTAACCCGAGAAGAACTAGAATGGTACTGTTGCGAAGAACTTAAACTAGATACCAATGTCACCCTATTTTTACAAACATTATTAGATTTGGGGTTGAATTTACCCTTAGTGTTGGTTTCAAAAAGATTTAAATTTTCCAACATTGATTGGCGTTGCTGTAGAAAATCAAAGAAATATTCAGCTGTAGGGATAAGCTCTGGCTTGCGCTCACTTTCGAAGGCTCGTCTTGAATTAAAATCAAGTTTTTGCTCCATTAAAAATATTATTAATGACTCAAAATTTACTTCCGGCGATAAATTCATATTTTTAATCAAATCAAATGTCTTACGCGTCGATATCTGAAATTCGCGCAACTCGACCGAAGTACTTTTCAAGACAGGTTTTTGATCCACCAAAGTTTGGTACAAAGAATACAGTAATTTATATTTATCGTCATATGCCTTTTTAAGAATATTTAAGGCAATATTCAAATTTTGATTTGTTACGCTTAAGGACTCAATCATTTCCAAAGGTGGTCCACGTAACAGCCCTTTAAGGTAATAAAACTTTTCACCCTCCGACTTTAAATTATTATTATTAAGTACCAGTGCTGTGAACAGGTCGATAAAGGATGGCCACTCTGATGCAGCCCCTGAAAAAGGTTTAATGTTAATTTTAGGTAACACGACATTAGATACATCGTTTGGCCTAGTATTTAAATTGAGTGATTCTTTTTGCTTATTTTCTATTAGAAGTTCAAGCATAGCAATACAACTTTCAAAACGGTCGGCGACAACGTTCTCGGCCTCATCGTCGGAAGAGTAGTTGTCGTCGTCCGGGTTAGATAATGAAACGATTTCCAATTGGACTTTTTGATAATTGTCATAGTGACCAGATATGCTTTTAAGTTTGACTTTAAGTATATAGACCTCTTCGGAGCCAGTCAGCTCCGACACAAATGTTTCAATTCGAGATAATTGCGATTTGAAACCCCCTCTTTTATTTTTCAAGTGATTTAGCGACATGATTGAATCAAAGTGTAACCAATCAAAGTTGAACTCCACCTGAATTAAAATAAGCTTCTAAAGTAGCGAGTAAATTTTACAATATATGGAATAACCAAATAGACAAAGAGCTTTTCCAATCAATGCGATAAGTATTTCAATAGCATGCAAATTACTGAAAATTAGTTTAACATTGTAAGAAAATACCTACCTACTTATAACCTACTTATAACCAAATACGGTATTAATATTCAAAATAATAAAGAAGAAATTACAGTGAATTATTTTTCACAGTGTACTAGAATGCATGTAAACGCAAATAGATAATCAATATTGAGATTAATAAACAAAATATCAAACATTGAGAAAACTGTAAATTATTTCTAACAGTGTAAGAAAATGTACCTAAATATAACTAAATACACTAATTAAATATCCAAAGTAATAATGAAGAAAATACTGTGATTTATTTTTCACAGTGTACTAAAAATGCATATAAACGCACATTGATAATTGATAAACAAAATATCTAGTATTTAGAAAACTGTAAATTACTTTTAACAGTGTAAGAAAATGTACCTACTTATAACTAAATACACTAATCAAATATTCAAAGTAATAATGAAGAAAATACTGTGATTTATTTTTCACAGTGTACTAAAATTGCACGTGAACGAAAAAAGATAAACAATATTGAGATACATAATCAAAATATCTGATATTGAGAAAATTGTAAATTATTTTTAACAGTGTAGGAAAATGTACCTACTTATAACTAAATACACTAATTAAATATCCAAAGTAATAATGAAGAAAATACTGTGATTTATTTTTCACAGTGTACTAAAAATGCATATAAACGCACATAGATAATTGATAAACAAAATATCTAATATTTAGAAAACTGTAAATTACTTTTAACAGTGCAAGAAAATGTACCTAAATATAACTAAATACATTAATTAAATATCCTCAAACTTAACGATGTATTTATTATACCATGTATTATTGAGGTAACAAAAACCCGACATGTAAATAAACACTAGTTTCTTCAAAATATGCTGTTTATAAACACTTCCAAACCGGCTCCTAATCCTATACACCCCCCTTGAGCGAGGTGTCGTTGAAGTAAAAACGGCCAGCAGTTGACCATTCTAGATTCAGAACTCGCTTCGCGCGCTGTTGCCGGACTGTCTTTAATTTCCCGAGCAATCAAATCGCACTTATATACATATCACTGTTTCAGTATTTATTTTTTACAGTTTCTCAGCCCTCACGAGAGTCTAATGAACAACTTTTTGGAATGTTTATTAGAGAAAAGAAGAATAGGGTTCAGACAGACCCAAGAAATCAAATTGCCGCAAAGGCGGAAATGGATATATCAAGTTGCTGCAGAGGCAAAAATGGATATGTCAAATTGACAGACTACATCCGGCTCGAAGGACCAATAAAAACTATGTACGAGAAGGGAAATTCGCCTTAGCGATATTTGGCTGGTTCCTCTAAGTTTAGTTGGTTGATCCTTTCCTTCCCGACATGTTTTTGAGTATTTTAAAACAAGAAGACTCGCCAACCTTTTGTTGACGGGAACGCTGAAATTGTCGTTGAGAATAAAGGAGTAATAAAAATACGGCTCACTCACAATCCCTCTATTTAAATTCTTACAAGAACGAAGTACCAAACTTTAGTATTGGATACGGCAACAGCGCTAAACTACCGATGAACCGGTCTAGGCGACCATGCGGATTCAAACAATAATTTTTTAGTAAAAATAGTACTTACAATACAGAAATTCACCGACCAATGTCGGAAAAGCACTTCACGTCATATTTACACTCTCATTTGTTGCAGTTACATTAAATTGATAAACGAAATTAGGTATGTATTTAAACCAATGAATCAACACTTGATCATATCGTCACAAGAGGCGAGCCAAGACTACTGATTGCCTTTCGTTGGCGGTAATTTTGCGACTTATGGCGCGGGAGGTACCAATTGGTTCCGTGAACATGAATAAAAGGCGCGGAGATTTAAACTTCGAACCTTTCGCTTAATGTTAAATTAAGATCCATTGTAGGAATTTATGGGAAATTCCTACAGATACTGTTTTATTTCTTCATAAAACCATTGATCAGATAGTGGGACGTAATTTGCAGCCAATGCCATGACATGTTCAAACTTCTTCTTTTTTAGCTTTCTTCTATCAACATACAAAAGCTTGGAATCATCCGGCAAACTGAGAACTACATTTTTATTTTTAAGTTCAAATACTTGGAAGAGCGTCATTGATACTGAGATACTACATGAAATTCTAGGTAATTTAGATCTGTCGTATTGGAGAATTATATATTTCGATATTGTCAATTTTGCATTTTTTACACTTACATTCTTCTCAAACAGTGGTAAAAAATGTTGTTTAAAATTCAAAAATATTTTTTTATCAGGCGTAATTACTACAAATTTATCACCAGATTCTCGAATGATTTTGGCGTACTCATTTGGAAGGTAAATTTTATCATGTTTTCGTTTTCTCTTCTCAATAGCTGCAAAGCTTCTATCGCATGGTAGATAACTGTGCCCTGGTTCAGGGAAGCGATGGTATATTGAGTTAAATTTTCCCATTTCTACAAGTGTGAAGAGATATTGGGTCATTACCAAATTTTTATTTTGTGACGCACAGTTGTCTGAAAACATGTATAGCTCAGTAACTTCAGGTCTAATAATATTTTCGAAATAATAATTTAGTAAGCTGATTACTTTGTTTTACCTCTTTCCAGCAATGGTTTTGTCATATAGAAAAAAGTAACTTTTGCCAGTGCTTGCAACATGAATGCAAAAGTTGTAGACCCACATTTGAATCTTGTAGAATACCTCTCCACTTGAAGCTACTGGTAATGGTAAATTTTGTTGGTAATCAAATGTTATAACTTCCACATAATCTGAAGTTTTAGCTAGCTGCGATTTTTCTTTAAGATCTTTGTGAAAAGTTTCTGATTTCACAACATGCAAAGATTTTGCTCCATGAAGTGTGTTTCTTTCTTCTGCTGATGTTGCAGCATCGATTTGTTTTACCCGTTCATCACATTTTTGACAAGTGTCTGATTTTGGGCTTCCAAATGAAATTTTGAAGTTTTCTGTGAAGTATTTTGTAAAATATTCGTATTTTACCACAGGTTCAAAATTTTCATGGTTTCTCTCTTGCAATATTCTATATTGAACTGGTTCGTATTTTTGCAAATACAACTCATGTAACCGTGCAGTATTTAGTAACGGTGATAGATAATATATGCCGGTGTTATCACTCCTACTATAATGTGATTTATATTTGGGGAAGCTCATTATATGACTGCGAATCTGGGCAACTGTTTCTGGAGTAATTTGGTTTGGTCTATTATTATGTCTTCCTCTTCCATCCGATGGGGGCGTGACGTTAACTCTTAAGTGATTTATCAGTCTATTTATTCTACCTTTTTTTATACCGTGAAAAGCAAGCAAAGCATTTTTACACACACGATAGTTATGGATCCCTTCTTTAACCTAGAATAACAAAAATCAGAAGTTGGACGAGAGTAGCGTGAAGAAAACTTACAGAAAAGATACAAGTCACGCTTTTTGGTTTATCATTTTGGTCTGTACGTCGTCTATGGCGAGTGACATTTGTCACAGACAGGTTGGCACATAAATAAGCATCCTGTAGTTCCTTGCTTGGCAGTTTATGAAAAGCATTAAAGATTTTTTGCCTACTATCAGCGGAGACTTTTCCAAATCATTTAAGTTTACAGCTGCATGCATTTCCTACCATCCTCTCTGGCACAACAGTTTTGGAAGTACTCTCATATTCTTTGCCCGCTGTTCTACGTTGCTTTTGTATACTTCTTTTCCATTTCTTCTCATTTCTCAACCATTTTTTGTTTTCATTGAGGTTAGGTTCACTTGATTCTCTGTCTTCTGTTGCCTCTCTGGGTACTTAATCACGATCAACGTCGGAATAATCTCCATGAAAGGGATCCTCTTGTTCAGAGTCAGAACTCATAATGTTACTTATTGTTTGAAAGGTTTTTTAATAACAATGCCTCGCTCCTTCGACACGTTAAACGACACGTCTACGTCGACACTAATATTTTGGTACTTGATCCAGTGCAATAACGGGACATGTCCAGGATGTGTCTACTTCTTGAAAAGTATTGGAAGGTAGACAACTTATAATACAGTACTGTAAAGTGTGTGGTAGAGATATAAGTCTCGTTTTTGCATGGGACCATGCACAATTTAAAACAGAACAAAACCATGCAAAAAAACAATGTTTGCTAAAAAATGGACTTGTCCACTTCTTGCATTGACCCCTTCAATTATATAAGTTTGTCGTGTCTTTTATGATCATTGCAATTGTTCTCACAAATTTGGCCGGAATCATAATTTTTGTACGGCTGGAGTAGATTACTTATGTAAAATAACATGGAAAATCGTTTAGGTTCATTCTGGAGATTTTTTACCAAACCCAGCTAATTACGGCTGTCACGTCATCAACCCCCAAGGTCATTACGGCTGTAGGTCATTAACCCCACTGTCGCTATGCGCATGTCATTGGACTGAGACCCGTTCGATCATTATACAGGATGTAATCATAAATATGCCATAAGGGCACTAGCATGTATCTCTGTTATTATTAATCAGACTTTCATCGAACAAACGGCATTATGAAGGAGACAGGGTAAAGACAAGAGGTAAACAAGTAAAGCCATAAGGGTACCAGCCTGTATCTCTGTTATTATTAATCAGATTTTCTTCGAACAAACGGCATTGTGAAGGAGATGAAGCATAGACAATGGGGTAAACAAGTAAAGCCACAAGGGCACTAGCATGTATCTCTGTTAATATTAATCCGATTTTCATCGAACAAATGGCATTATGATGGAGATGGATTATAGATAATGTCGTAAACAAGTGAAGTCATAAGGGCACTACCGCACGTCTCTATTATGAATTATCGGATTGAACTGGAATAAACGGCATTATAGAGGAGACGGGGTAAAGACAAGAGGTAAACCAGTAAAGCAATAATACCACTAGTATGTATCTCTGTTATTATTGATCCTATTGATGTGGGACAAACGGCAATATGAAGGAGACGGGGTGAAGGCAAGAGGCAACATTTGGGCATAGGAGTGTAACACACGTCACAGACTACACGACGGAATACATACACACACATCACATACCGTGCGTTGGCGACGTTACCCCTGCTCAGTCAGTTGATAACATCATGAGATAGAGTAAGTCACGTCAAAAATAAACGAAATACAATTTAATAAACAAACATTTTATTACACAGTAATATACTTGATTCATATAATAAATTAAACAAATTTAACAATAATTTTTATTCTCATATATGTATAATATACTCTTAAAATATATGAAAGTTGAAAATGTATAAAAAATATTTAAATAGCAGAAACCTCATGAACATCCATATGAGAATTAATTAAGTAATGCCCCCATGGTAACATGGTAAAATTTCATCGGAATCGGAAACAATAAAGCATTTATCATCCTCTGGGCTGAGAGCTTCTTTATTCTGAACAATCGAATGTACAAGGTGATTTCCAGAGCGAATGAGATTTTGACTAACAGTCCTTGATTTCCAACTATCAAGACATTCTTCATAATCTCCAAATGTAATTACGGTCTTCACAACTGAATATTTTACTCCTTTAGCTTTCTTAGTTTTTCCCAGATTTGGCAGTTCAAATTCATCATTATCGTATCCATCCTCAATTAGCTTTTTTCTCTTCTGCCCCTTATCATTTTCAGTTGTAAAGGCTTTTATGGAATATATGTTTGACCTAAGTCCTATATAATCAGTCATTGGAACTCCATTATTCTCATCTCTCATCATCCCCAACACATTTTTATTCACTTGTGGTATTCCATGGCGGTGAGTACTCTGACGTATCAAAATATCGATGAGGGTCTCTCCGCACAACTTCATAGGGATCTTAATATCGAATCTGGTATATAAGACTATCGGTATCTGTATAAAGACCTGAACAATGATTTAACCTAGTCAGCATATAACCATAGTGAGAATCATAGATTGTAGTTTTTGCCAGATCCAAGATAGCTTGAGCTACGTATACGGGCTTATTCAAACAGATCTGCAGCTTTTCGAACTCCACTGCTACTAGATTCTTATTAAAAATGATACAGCTCTTAAATTCAGGTTTGGTAATGTATGCTTCAGCACCATATCGTTCACTCCATTCAGTCAAAAGGCGAATGTTGACCCTCTTGCGAATATTCCCCACGGTTTTATCTACAACAATTAGAAAAAGTAATTAGTATAGAAATATTTATATAAAACTTGCAACACCAAGCAAACAAGGCATTGTTAATCAGTTTGAATAGGCTCTTCTCAAACTCATCCTTAGCCCTCTTACGTAACTCTGTGTTGAGGTCGATGTAGGACTTTAACCATGGAGCTTGTCTAAATTTGAGAACTCGGTGAATTTTAGTTATAATCAATCCATGTGCTAAGGCCTGCTTCAAGGCGCGATAGTGTATAATGTAATGCGTATTGCCTAGGTAAGCCCAAATGAGACAGAGTTCGATTAAATTAACTGATTTATTTCTAAAGATATTATTTACAAAGATAAAATTAAACTAAAATACAATATTCTATATATATATATATATATATATATATATATATATATATATATTACTTTGGTACGTAATTATATTGAAAATCACGCTCCGACGGTCCGCACTCCTCTGTCGATCGATGTGTACTGACGATCTGAAAGTAGGTAGGTGTAACGATGCGAAACTTCAACTGTGGTGTACGGGATTCTCTACGTCTTATGAAATGTTCAGACAGCTAAAGGTGAGAACAACCGATAGATCAATACTCTTTCGGTTATTGTCTCAAGATGTGAGAGTATCGTTTATAGTTATTCAATCCCCAACTCAACGACTCGCTCGGTTTTATAGGGATGTAGTTATTCTGGCGGGTCAGTACCACACCAGAATTATACTAACACTTAGAGCGATCGTTTACAGTCGGTCAATACCCGGCTCAACGTTGCAAACCCTACGGAGATACTGCAGAGTTTTCGATGCGTCAATACCACACCGAAATTCTTCTAACAGTTTGAACAATCGTTCTCGTTTCCGTCAACACCAGAAAGCAACGGTCGTTCAAGTGAATGATGTATAAAAGTCGGATCAATACTCCGACTTAGTACAACACTCGGCGGTGAATATTGTAAAGCGTTTAAGGTCAAAGTCAGTACCTTCGACCTACGCTTCGCACTGGAGGCGGCTGAACTTGTAGGAGCTGGAGTCCGTGAACCAAGTTGTCCTATCGTTTGTCGGCTTGCATTTTTATATACATCTTAGCGGTGGTGGTGGAAGTCCCCTTCCCTCCTAGTGTCGATTCTTCGTGCGCATCTTGGCGTGGGGGACTTTGCTGTTCTGGTGGGATATCGCGTCATCACGGTGTTAACTGGTTTATTGAATCGATATTTATAGTAATGAATTTATATCATTACAATAACATACTTCGTTTTAGTTTGTAAAGTAGCCAGAAATTTAGATAGCTCCTTAGCTGTTTTTGGGAGACTTGCCCGTCTTAGTGTTTATATGCTCTGGATAAAAAGGAATGTCTTTATGTCGATCATGAAGGTGTTGAGGATAATCTAGATCTACTTCTAATATATAACCTTCTGGAGCATTATCTGGAATTTGTGTAACATCAATATTAGTATTGGACCATTCGAACCCACCATAGGGAAGATACTGACTTATCGTCCATCCATACTAAAACAATAAAATTAATTTAAATAATTAAACAAAATAAAAAATAAAGAACATAACTGTTTATTGACATCATAGTACATCAAAAAATTCTTAGGTTTTGAAGGATCTTATTAATTATGTCGCATGAAAATTACTAAAATTATTCTAAATCTTTACACAGGAAAAACTGTGATATTTCTTACCAATTGGTCAGGTCGAATTCTAATATAGGGCTGAAGGCGTTATTGCCCTAGATGTGGTGGTCAAGGCCTACTCAAATGATATCTTCCCTTCTAAGATGATGTTTTCGTGTACAGATATAAAGAAAAAATAAATTCATCAGACAATGGACAAATTCTCCAGACATAGTTGGGAACAGTCTGGTTAATGAAACTATAAAAATATTCTGGTACTTGTTACGGTCATTTGATGTCCGTAACGACATCTAGGATAATTCGTCTCTTCCATAGTATTTGAGAATAGGAATGTAGTTACTCATGTTATTTCAAGTTATTACTCAAAGAATTAATGGCTCAAGTTTCGTTTAGCCGAAATCAGTTACATAATTAGATTTTTGCCGCGGAAATTCTTCGATTCTGAGAAAACTTGAATCTTTAGTTTTTCTACTATTAACTAAAATTCGAAACTTTACGGTGTTTTTAATAATTTTTTTGTTATAGAATGACGTAAAAACATTCATTATAACGATGTGAACTAATTTTTATTCGAAAATGTATTTATATCACAATAATTTTTATTGATTTCGAAGTTTTCTATAGTATTATCAACTTTTTTACATACTTTCGGTATCGTGGAGTGAAGTTGGGTGCTGGGTGGGGAATATTATATATGTGCGGTTTTTTTTGCATTTATTGGATATTTTGACCTTCTTACTGCGCCTTATAATTCACAGAAAAACAGATTTCGTTTGAAATATTATTTATTTTTGAAATTGCCATATTCTAAATGGATACAACGAATAAGCTCTATGAATGGATACAAGTTATTTTTTTTGCAATGGCGTCGCCATAAATATTCGTAAAGGCAATTTGCGAATTCATCTGGTGGAATGTGTTTGCCCTTCAAAGATTTTTTGGCAGCAGACATGACTCAATTCTTTGAGTATGGACACCTTCCTGGGTAACAAATTCGTCACTATGATTTACAGTGCGATGCTGATACCCATATTTCATAAGCTGCTTGTCGCGAACGAGGAAGAGCCATTTCTACAACTTAAGTAGATATTTTTGTTAATAATATGAACGAAATTATTTAACTTAACTGAATATAGAATATTAAATTCATATATATATATGTACAATGTAATAGATTCCTACCTTTTATACTTTATCAGGAATGTCATTTTTATGCTTTATTGACATTTTTTTTTTCAAATTTTCGCATTTATTGACCATAGCGATATTAATTTGATGAGATATTATTCATTGATCTGTGTTAAAGGTCGGGAAGAGGATCACTGCACAGTGGCGAAACAACGCATTTCCGCGGATTTTCATTTTCGTATCGGTGCTTAAAAATAAGTCTACAATATAAAATAACATTAATTTGTAACTACATAAAACCATTACTATAAAACTCCATTCAGAAAACCTGTTATCGCCGCGATGACGATATACCCCACCAGAACAGCAGAGCCACCACGCCGGATGCGCACAATGAATCGACGGTAGAAGGGACAGAGTCTACCACAACCACCACCACGATGGACATAAAAATGCGAATCAACAGACGAACAGACAAATCCACCGCCTTCAAAAATAACCTACAAACTGTCTTTTCGCCACCTGACAACCATCGATTTCTCAGGAACTTTGCCGTCGAAACCAATCTTCTGACTCGAAATATTACTCGAAGCCCAGACGTTCACCTCCCACTAAATGAGAACTCTCCGTTTCTTACACCTTTTACAATCGATGGAGTTCAGCAGGCGTGCCGAGCGGGGAGAAACAGTGCCCCAGAACACGACGGAAACTCGAGGCAGGCACTTAAAAACCTGCCAGAAGAGATCTCCCCTCCGCTCTGCGCCCTACTGAACGCCTGCCTGGCATACTCATACTTCCCTCGTTGTTGGAAATCAGCCAACGTAGTTCTCATCCCCAAACCCGGCAAAGATCCTACAAAGCCTGAATCTTACCGGCCCATCTCATTAATCAGCGTCCTAGGTAAAGTCTTTGAACGATTGTTGAAAGTAAGAATCTGGGACTTCTGTGCCGAAAACAATATAATTCCAGCATTACAATTTGGATTCAGGCCGGGCCACTCTTGTCAGCACGCCACCATCAACCTTCAAACAATCGTCACCCGAGCTTTAAATCAACGACGCTGTTCTGCTGCCATCCTCATGGACGTTCAGACGGCTTTCGATCAAGTCTGGCACGCCGGACTAGTGAGAAAACTACTGAGCATCCGATTGCCAAACCAAATCGTCAAATTAATATATTCCTATCTCACCGACCGATCGATCAGGGTCAAAGTTGTTTATAGCATATCCGACTCTTTTACACCCCTAACTGGCGTTCCGCAGGGCTCGATACTCGCTCCTCTACTATACATAATTTATACGTATGACACACCAATTCCACGTCATCTCTGTGACAACATTCAACTATATGCGGACGATACCGCACTAATCATTTCTGCCACAGATCTTCGCTCTCTCAAAATTCGATCCCAAAATCTACTGACCCAATTTTCCCATTGGTGCAGGAAATGGCGGGTGACTCTCAACCCTCAAAAAACCCAAGCCATCGTTTTCAAACACCCCGATACCAAGAGCGAACGACTTCTACCAACAAACTTCCGCCTCGTGCTCTGGGGAGATCGACTCGAAATCCGCAGGGAGGTCGTTTATCTGGGAGTGAGATTTACTCACATTCTCAACTTGACGGCCGACTTCATGGACACTTTAAATAGAGTCCGACGTCGAGTAAATCTTCTCAAGGCGCTCGGCGGCAGCTTCGGACGTACTCACCCTACCACCCTACTTCATACGTATAAAACATATATCCGTCCAATAATCGACTATAGAGCTAACGTCTATTGCACCCTCCCCAACCATCTTGTCAAAAGACTCCGAACTTGGGAGCAGTCAATCTTGAGATACTGCCAATACAAGGCTCAATACTCTCCCACTAACACAGTTTATGTCAATATCGACATCGAGCCCATTCCATCACGTCTAAATAATTTACAAGCCCGATACGTTAGTCGCACTATCGAATCGGGCAGTGAAATCGCCAAAAACACTCTTCTCACACCGTGGGTCGCCAATAGACGACCCGTCGGTAGGTACCCCCAGAGGAAGCTCCCATTTCCTCCGTTACGCCTGCTAGCCACGGCCTACGACGACCTTCCCGACGAATACATCGACTACCTTGACAGCTCCCCAATCTCCATACGATAATCGTCAAAATCTCACTTTCTCCCACTATTCTGTGTTAATAAATTTCTACTCACTCAACCTCCCGCATTAATCGTTCAACACTTTGGACAAACCCTATACTTTCAGCCGCCCCCACACCACCCACGTCGGTGTTGCAGGTTTTTGCGGTTTTCCTGCATACTCTGTGAATCCATTCACTAGCCAAATAGACCGACGAACGACGCACCCGCATTTTTAGATTTTAGATTATTATTGTTCCACCTACCACCGTAAATAGTCCCAAACCACCGAAGGCACGTCACCGCAACTTTTCATCAAATTTCAACAAATCAGCATTTTCCATAGACTTTTGAAAAATGTCTCCTATACACTTTTTTCTCGAAAACTCTAAAAATCAATAAAAATCCCAAATTTCTAGTATTTCATAATATTACTTCTTAAAATATCGGAGACATTTCAAATTCAGTAGACAAGACCCAATTCTAATCAAATAATTTCTGACACTTAGCCAGCTCAACGCATATATCTATGTATCGGCAACGATACATGATTCGTCTTCTACATTAACACTTTCATCCCAGACACTTCTTATCACACCATCTCTGCACACTTTTGAGCTTCGCTGCTTCCAGGCACCAACCTCCGATACACCCCAACACAACTCAACCCTCCGGTTACTTTCTAGCAAAAAGGCCATCCAACAACTCTCAATTCGATACACCTTTTAAACAGATTTTCCTAGTCACTTCTAAAAAATTCCCTACTAGACACCTTTTCAACCCCCAACTCAGTTTCTCAGTCAATGCGCACTAAATCATCCAACACACCCCCAACTCAGCCCTCAAGAGGAAACCTATCCTACACCAGGGCATCACAATAAAATTTCAACTTCTCCCATGAAAACTCCAATTCAACAAGACCCGCTCACGAACTTCTCTCTTTCTCTCTCTCGACGAAGAGGCGACTTGGTTTACGGACTCCTGCTCCGTACAAGTTCAGCTGCCTTCAGTGCGAATCGTAGGTCGAGGGTACTGACTTCAACCTTAAACGCTTTACACTATCTTCTGCCGAGTGTTGTACTAAGTCGGAGTATTGATCTTACTTTGTACATCATTCATTAGAACGGCCGTTGGTTTCTGGTATTGACGGAAACATGAACGATTGTTCTAACTGTGTGGTACTGACGCACTGAAATCTCTGCAGTATCTCCGTATGGAAGCGCCGTTAAGCTGGGTACTGACTGGCTATAAACGATCGCTTTAACTGTTAGAATAATTTCGGTGTGGTATTGACACGCTGTAATAACTACAGTCCCTGAACGTAGAAGTATTGGTTAAGGTGGGTAGTGACTAGCTGTAAACGATACTCCCGAATCTTGAGACTAAAACCGAAAGAGTATTGATCCGCCGGTTGCTAGATTCCCGGTTAGCTGAACATTTCACAGGACAGAAGAGTCACGTCTACCGTCTAGTATATCTCCGAAATCGAAATACACACGCTTTAGTTCCACCTAGGTACAATTCAGGCCGCCAGTACCTATCAACCGATGAAAGGTTACGGATCGACGAAGCGTGACCTTCGAAATATTTACGTACCGAAGTATTATATAGAATATTGCATTTTAATTTATTTTTGTCGTTGTAAATATTATTTTCAGAAATAAAACAGTTAATTTATTTGGACTCTGTCTCCTTTGGTTTTACCTGGGCAATACGCATTACACATTTTTCATGTATCTCATTTCGTTACTTTTAAACCGCATTCAAAAATGGCAACAGCGCATTTTCCGCGACAAAATTTTTTCAGTAATATACTCCTTGAGGTATCTGAATAACAAATTTTTTTTTCTTTTTAACAGATTTCGGCTAAACGAAACTTGCCCCTTTTTTAATCCTAATTCGTTCAGATCACTGCATTATACGAATTGTAATCAACTTCATTGAATGAAATCGTAGTTCCACTTTTTTATTTAGATTCTTGTTCACTGTATTACGATCTAAGTTTGTGACGAATTCAAACATTTTTACCGGAACCGTGGTACCATTTCCATTTGGATCAGATTAGATTCTCCCCGTTTATGATGTTTTAGGCACATTCACCCTCTGGCACTTAGTACATGTTTTCTTACCTTGTTAGTATTGTCAAGCTAATCTAAAATCAAAACTTTGTCAACCAAATCATTGAAAAGAGAAAGAGAAATAGGAAATAAAAACTGTGATATTTTTGCTAAGTCTTGCGTTATTCTTTTTACAACCTCTATTCGACAGGTATCGAGCTTGGATATGTGGCGCCTATTGTTTCGGAATCTTAATTTTGGTTTCAGCTCGAATTATCACGGCTGATTTTGTCATTTGGAAAATAAACCGGGAGGACAGCGACGCAACAGCTGCACTCTTCCTATCTATACTCTTTGTCAGACCTGTCCAAGGGTACAACACTAACCCCCTGAGCAATAGCTGGCCATTTTCTTAATAGAAGTGTTACATACTTATATTCAACATTCGAACTGGAATTTCTCCATAAAAAATTTACCTATGGCGTCGAACTATATAATCCAAAAAAAATGGTATTTCCACGGGTATATAGACACCAAAATTACCGATACCCGGAAAATATGTAGTGGATGTCCGTTTTCCCAAAAATTATCAAACCTTAAAAAACAATATAAATTCGTATTGGCTTGGCAACGTTATCAATGTCTTTATACTATTTTTTTGAAGTTTGATCATTTTTGTATTTTACCTTATAGTAAGGGATGACCGAGAGGTGACACATATTTAAAATTTTCAAAATATTCATGAGCTCGAAAAAATTTCCGTATATTCATTTGACTTCACGTGGTATTCGGTAAGAAAATTCCACACCGAATGGAAAATCAAATATTTTCAAAATGTATTTTGATAATGTAAATTATTTTCTTCATTGAGTCACCAGCGAAACATGAAATATGTGGTCGACTTGATTGTTGATTTGCCACGGTAACTAAATGAGACCCTAAACTCGAAATTATCATTTCAATTTTGAAGCTGTCAAGTAGCACGACGTAAAAAATGTTTCGCTTCGGTCAAGAAAATAAAAAAAATATTCGCCAGGAGATTGAGCAGTAGACACCCGCGAATACCAGGAAATCGAAGGCAAACGTATGGAGGCAGTTTACAAACTTTTGCGCAGAAAAATCATATTATTTCGATAGAGCGGCTATACATGTGGAAGAACTGGCGCTTACTCTTGAAGACTATAGGTTCAACATGCGAAAAAAGAACTTCGAAGACTACAAGGAAAGTGTTATTAAAGTTTTATGGAATTCCACAGCTATGCAGTTGCATGGATATTTTTTTGAAAAGTATAATCGCAAATTTAATCCATTCTCTGACATACAATTTTTGAACGCAAAAGTTGCAAAAAATGTTAACCGCCGGAAGCTACAAATGGATCCAACCAATAGAAAAGAAAGTTCATCTGCACTATCAGCAGACGAGCTGAGAAAAACTATTGAGCTTTGGGACGAAAACACTCCGAAAGAACTGCAGAAAAAGTTTTTCCACGTTGCTGGTCATGAATTGGCCTGGAGGAAATTGACAATAGAGGGGGTCCAACAGGCCGCATTGAATATAACCCGGTTATTTCCAATACCACACAAGGCGGTTCAAATAAAATAGCTGACAGTAAGTAGTACCGAATACACTCAACGAAGAAATATGCCCAGTGAGACTATTCAAAAAACTAACAAGCAAGCGAGACCACATCAAAACGAACCGTTTATTTTTGACGCCAAATCCAAACTGGAAGAATCCCAGTTCCAAGGACTGGTACAAGAACAGTCCAGTTGGACAGAATACAATATCTTCCTGGTTCAAATCCGCTGCATCATTGATTGGAATTGATGTCAAAAAGATATATACCAAATCATTCTGCAAGGGCCAGTGCTGTTTCAACTTTAGCCAAAACGGGAATTGGAGAACAGCAATTGATTAAAATAACCAGTGATGGTAGCAGTCACTCAATAAATATTTTGAGTTACTCGAGTTGGTGGTAGTAAGTGTATTAGCTCATATGATATTATTGCACCATATTATATGTTAATAATTATTTTCAAACTTCATATTTAATTACGTAAACGTTATTCTGTGTCATAGATACGTCTGGTATACTGTATTGACTTAACCCTATAGTGTATTTAAGACCCAAGTATATATTCTCATTTTTATGCATATTCGCCGATCCCACTCAGTTCAGCATAGGCCATAAAATGCGGTGTTCCTATTGGTGGTTACTAGTTAACGAATTTCTCCAAACTCGTGTGCTGTTGACGTTTAGAAATTCATTGTAAACAAAACATAGTCGAAAATCAGTACTTTTGTTATTATATATAATCTTTGAGTTTCATTATCAAAAATGACTGAAAAACTGCCGTCTAATTTTACATATACGGAAAAGATTGTGGAAGAATATTCAATAACGTTTAGAATAAAAGAAGTTAACGATGAATCTGCTGCTAAGTAACAAGAGATATTATAAAATAAGTACCTAGATATCTCATCTGAACTAAAAATTAACTTGAATCTTGAATACTTGAAATCTTACATATTTTAGGAATGGTTGGATGCTTTTTCAAAAAAAAATAATGTTACTTGGCGAACTTTAAGAACATACCAAAATTCAGGAAAACTTAATATTTTCAAAGTTTGGTTGCGTTGTCAACATTCGACGGATAAAAGAGCCAAAATAATTCGTTCTACAAAAAGTACAAATTGCCACGCTGAACTATTAATTGTTATTAAAAGGTATTATTCAGTTTTAAATTTGAGTTTAACTTTATATTAAGTAACTTATTTATTTTAAAAATACAGAATTTCCTCTCGAACGAACTTGTGACTTTTATGAAATGGGTACATATAATAAAATTAAAGTCTGAATTAGTAATACATATTATGTTAATATCAACATTTCAAGAAAATATTATTTTAGGTATATTCCCCAATCAAGAGCGAAAAATCAAGACCCATTAACAAAAGATTTTCCAGCTATTGTAACACTAAAACTTAAGCACAATCATGAATTGAATTCTGCTGCAGTTCTTTGTTATGGGGATCTCTTACCAGAAATAAAAGAGAAATTATGTCTTTTATTTCGTAATGGACATAATGCAGCTTCAGCCTTAAAGTCACATAAGATTGACTTGATGTTGGAATTTGGAGATAAATATTATGAAATAGCAGCAAACGCAAGATATTTACCCAGTCTTTCAGTTGTAGATAAACTTTTTCATAATGAGTTTAAAGCTGAATATGGAAATATTAGTGGGGAAGATATGTTGCAATTATTGCATTATTTTATTGTAGTGTGCACTCCTATAATGTTAAGAGCCCATGAGAAAATTTCACAAAGTGGTGAACTAGTTATGGTTGATGCTTCTGGTGGTGTCGATAAACAGAGGCATAGAGTATACTTCCTTGTAACACCATGTGCGGCAGGAGGTTTACCACTGGCTACAATTATATCTGACACAGAGAAGGAATATGTATTTTATGAATCACTTAGCTGCCTTAAAGATTTACTTGGTGAATCAGCGTTTTATTTCGCAAAAGACTGATAATGACTTAAAAGAACTCACTGCCTTGCAAGAAAATTTTCCTACTTCAATTAAACTTTTGTGTCAGTTTCATATGCTGAAGTCAATATGGTCATGGTTGTCTAATGCCAAACACAAGGTTCAAAAAGAACAGGCAAGAAATTAATTTTAATTTCAAAAAGATATATTCATTTGATGAAAACACAGCATTTGGACATGTAAATTTATTTAAATCTCATGCAAAGATTTATAAGTATGAAAATTTACTTCATCATATTGATGAATTGTGGAAAAAAATGAATCTTGGGTTTCCTTTTATAGACGCAGTCTACCGATTCGCGGCAATAATACCACAAATTATGTAGAAGTAGTTTTTCGTATCCTCAAAGACTGTATTTAAGATAGAGTAATGGCATTTAATTTAACTCAGTTGGTAGACTTTATCATCACATATGAACTCTACATGAAGCAACGACTAACTGATTTTTGTAATGGCAGATACTCTAACTCAATGTTAAAAAAAAATGCTGCCATATGATTGTGATTTAACAGAATTTTACATACACTTAGACAGAGATCACATTTACAAAGTAAAAATAAAAAACTGCGAAGAATGTTATTTTGTTGACATTATACGAGGAATTTGCTCATGTAATTCAGGGCAGTCTGGAAAACTCTGTAGACATTCATCAGCTGTGGTTTTACAGATAGAAAATGATATTAATACATCATTTAATTTATACTGTAAAAATATAAAAACCGACATTTTCTATGTTGCACAAGGAACATTGCCGCCTCTGGGGTGGTTTACTCCTTTACATAAAAATGTCAGAAGTGATAGTATTTTATCAACTGAAACTAATAGTTACAAAGTAAATGAGGAAGTTTCATTAGAAGTTGTCATTAATGGAACTGAAAATAATAATGTGACTGCAAAACAATCTGCCATTTCAGAAGAAGAACAACAACAACTTCAAGATATTTTTAGACGAATTAATACGGGTTTAGAGTTCAGTCCAGACATATTTGTTCCTGCTGTCAGAAAAATGTTAGAAAATGCACAACAATTTGCAAAAACGGAATCGGGCTTCATATCTGCTTTGCATACGTTTGGATCCTACAGTGGGCTTAAATCAGTTAAAGCTAAAAAGACAGGAAATGCACGTAGATGTCACAAGATTCAGATTGGTGTGCAATCAACTGCTGTTACAAGAAGAAAACTTTTATTGGCTGGAAAAAGAAAAATTAGTGCAGGAAGACCTACGTCCTAGCAACGTCTAGAGTTAAAAAATCTAAGAAAACATGTCTATACCTCATTTGGATCCTTACCGACCAGGAAAAGAAAAGCGCCTCATAATTTACAATCTTGTGACTTTGACAACAAATCTTTGGGTGCATAAAACCACTGTGTTCATTTCATTTTATATTAGGGATAGTGTTTATCTATTTATTAAATAAATTTGTAAAAATAATTGAGTTTTTTTAACGCTTAAAAACCCGTATTTGGAAAATTTTATCCGAATAATTTTTTTTTTAGATTTCCAGACCCTTTGGAATATGAATGTAAGAAAAAGTTCAACGTTGATGTTTTATAACTCGGTTTGTATTATGGATGGCAAGTTGCAGTTTTTTTAATAATAGTATGAATACTCCTCTTTCGATTTCCACCAATTTCAGTCTTTCCATTGCTTATACGTAGTACAGCAACTAACGGTAATTTTTTTACAAAGAATTGTACTCCAACTTTAACCCTGTATATTTAATACCAATATAAAATGGGCGAATTCAAATATGATAAGTAATTGAGATGCATCTTTCCTCTATCGAATGGCATGAGAAAGGAATCGAGATATAACATAGTTTCGTAATTTTAGAATTTTTTATGGAAGCATGTTAAAAAAATTTCTAATGTTTTGTGGTCCTGTCCAAAAAATTGGAAATTTTGGTTTACAGTGAATGTGTGGAAAAATTGTGCAGTAAAATTTGTTCTTAAAGAAATTATAAAATATTTTCTAAATTCTTTCCAAGTAAACTTCCTATTAAAGAAATATTGGATGAAATGTAATAGCCTCGTTACATAAGGTCAAGTCATATGCTGAGTACATCAACTAGTTTAGGTATTAATAATATGTAGTTATTTAGGTACAACTGTGTTGTAAAGCAAATAAGTCACAAGTGAAAAAAGGAACTAGACGCAACATATATTGGAAAGAAAATAATAACAAAATGAATATTTTGTATAGGTAGTAAATTTCAATCAAGTATTATTGTCGTTTTAAATTTAATTTATATTATATTGCGGTTTATTATGAAGATCTCACTCATTTTACACGGTGTATTATAAAATTTCAGTGAGTATAAAAATTTTAGGCATATTCAAACTTTACTGTTCACATTCCTTCATATTAAAATAACGCGCAAAATTCAATGACCAATCAGAAGGGTGCTGTTGATATTCTAATGCTGAATTGAGTGGGATCGGCGAATATGCCATTTTTATCGGGTAATTGGGTACTCGTTTTGAGAAGTTTTATTTGTATGTAGTTACTAGCTTGTACATATTTATACTCAACGATCAACCTAGGCTGTAACGTAGGATTTCAATTGGGGGGAATTATAGGATTATACTTTGGGGAATCTATAGGATTTTACTTGGGGGGATTTATAGGATTTTACTTTGAGGAATTTAAAGGATTTTACTTGGGGTAATTTAAAGGATTTTATTTGGGGGGATATATAGTATTTTAATCGACGGATTGATAGAGTTTTGTAGTACCATTGCGTACTTGAGAGTACAACCTGTCAATAACTCCTAAGTACAAATTGTGGTACTCGGGTGTTGAGATACTATGGGGTAGGGTTAGATTGGCAATTAAAGATACGGGATACATTTTGCTTGCGATTTTTGTATACACCTTGTATATCATTCAATCAAAAGAGGGATTTCACTTACCTATGACAAATTGTGGTTGAGATTTATGGGTTTTGTAATACATTTGGAGATTTCGCGTAATTTGTAATTTTATGAATCACTTGTACGTAGTAGTTGTACTTGTAACCTTACCTTGTTGTTGTTACTACATGATGTGAGGATAGATTCGCTTTTCGCCGGAGAGCATAAGGTCGTGAGTTAGTGAGGAATGTTTAAAATCTGGTCCTGTATTAGTTTTTTAAGGCGCCACTTGATTAGTAGGACATTCAAGAAACTCTTACTGATTAATCGAGAAACCAATAGTGAATAAATTAGCTATTATAACTTTTCAAATATGTTATTTATATTGTTTTGCCCTTACGTTTGTGAATCAAATAACACACATATTATTGCCAATGAAACAGTTTTAATAAATACAATGGTACCTTGAACAGATGGTGTAATAACCTGTCTCAATAAATATAAGGTAACCGACTCTAATTATGAACTGATAATCAGTTATCAATGGTTGGTTAATTTAGAATGTATAACAGTTTCTTGTGTTATCAACTATCTGAGATCGTCATGTACAATGCGCTAAATCTTTAGTAACATGTAAATGATATACCAGTTACAGCCTTATAAACTGCAATAATTAACAAGGTGTCACCAAATAGATCAAGAGTGTCTCTTATGTAGTAAGATTAAGCTGAAATATGATTTCAGGGCGATATGCAATAATAAAGTTAATATTTCAACTTTACAAAGTGGAAAGAATGTAATAATAAAATTGTGAATTGATAGACGTCTATATAAGAATGTGAAGTTACTAAATATTGAAATATAAAAGTTGATATGTCGTTAAACGTTAAAACATGGAATTACAAAATGAATAAATTGTTTAAAGTTCAGATGAAAACTAATAAAATTCAAATGTTACTTGCGGTTAGTGTCCAAACTATTAAACGTCAATCGGCTTAATTGACAAGTCACATCTGACTTGTGGAACAAGATTCAGCCATCCTGTCAAGAATCGTTGTCCATAATGGAATCATTCCGCAATTGTCACCAACAAACATGAGTTGGCGAAGAAGGAGGACGACCTGCAAAGGCGACTGTACCAATTTAACAAAACAGCAAAAAAGTTCAATATGATAATATCAGCGGCAAAGACAAAATCAATGGTTACTTCCAAGACACTGATCAGATATGAGCTTGTGGTGGATAACAAAATAATACACCAGGAAATGAAATTTAAATATCTGGGAATCGAAATATCTGGACACGGGGACGTGGAGACGGAAGTAAGAAACCAAGCTAGAAGAGCCTCAAGAGCAGCAGCATACCTAAATGACACAATCTGGCAAAATAAATACATTCGAACTGAAGCCAAAGCCCGCATATACAAGACCGCAATCAGACCTATATTATCCTATGCAGCTGAGACCCGACCTGAGACCTCTGAAACGAAACGGATACTGGAGACTACAGAAATGAAAATAACGGGAAGAACACTAATGGATAGAGAAAAAAGTGAAAACATAAGACGAACATGCGGGATAGTTAACATCAATGACTGGGTACTGGATAGAAAGATAAAACAGGCATTGATGCCTATACACAGCAGGAAGAAGAAGAAACATGAGTCCAGCATCGTCCCTTGAAGTGAAACGCCATCACGAGTACTTGTAGCTCTGTAACGCTAACGCCATCCGAGATACGACACGTCTCTACTACCATGAACAAAGTACTATAGTCTATCAGCTATCTCTACGAAAATATATCCCATACAAGAAACATCGGAAACATGAGGCTTCTTAAAATCTTGACATGATCATCATATTTATCATCGATTACCATCACCCGTAAAAAACTGTTTAAACCATATCCATTTGGCAAAAAGTATGTGTAAATAATGTATGTAAAAAAACTATGCTGTACAGAAAACCCCTAAAAAGAAATTGGGTATATTGTGTAAAAATATATGTGCAAGACGAAAGCTTACCTTGATACCAAGGGGGTTTGCACCACGGTAGTCCTGAAAATAGATGGTATAAACCATGTGCCACCGGCCATTTTCTATACTTCCGACTTGTCATACTCGACCTCACAACTCGAAAAGTACCAGACAAGTGATTCCAATTGATCTTCCCATTACTTTTGACATCTGCGATCAGTGTTACCACTGACAATCAAATAAAATCCCCACATAAAATGATAAAATACTCGTGGATTTGTTAAATCGCACGAAAAATATTAATAAAAATATTACTCTAGGCACCCATTTAATTATTTACATCCCATTATTCCAGGATATGCTTAAATAATTTTGAAACCCGAAGTTAATTCCCTTATGCAACCAACTATACAGAAGTGAGTATAAAGTTGCATACTCAGGGGATGGATTAACCGAATTATGCTACCTCCATGAGTTATAATACAACACAAAATAATTGTATTTTTATCATGCTACATACTAACTGTAAAATTATTCGACAAAAATAAACTTAGACATGGGTAAGTGACATCCGACTTTTATTTCACCACCTGTTTGGTAGTCTTGGGGTGAAAGAACTTGTCTCGGTAGTTGTCGGGACGCAAGATTGCCTTGCGCCCTTTTACAATTTATTTACGAACAACGGACCCCCTGTCTCCGCAAGAGTTAGAGGCAACGCCTGAAAACGTACAGTGGGTACCAAGTTTTAGGTAGATGAATATTAGAGTGAGTAACGGTAGATGGCATTATACATATTAATGATGAGAGATTTTCACACAATAATTTAAAAAAAGCTCGTCCTCTTGATTTCCAACAACGTCTTCCTTATACAGATCCTCAAAAAGTTAGTTTATAATTCTAATATCTTTAACGGGCCGGGCACAATCTGGTGATTGATCCTTTCACTTATAAAAAAGATACTCTTTGTCAAGAGTCTTACTGACAACATTGTCTCCCATTTCAACAATTATAAAAATTTGTAAATAGCGATATATAACTCTGTCACTGTAGGGAGCGTTCTTTCTAATACCAAAGATAGGATGCTGGCCATGGACCAGAGTGACGTTATTTATTCTGTACCTTGCCATGATTGTCAGGGATGTTACATTGGTCAAACTACACAATTGTTGAAAAATAGGATCACTCAACATAAGAGTGATAGTCACATTGGCAAGAATTCAAGTGCCTTATCTTTGCGTTTACAAAATTAAGATCACAATTTTGATTTTAATTATTTGAGAATTTTGAAACAAGAAACTAATTATAAAAAACTATTGTTCTTACTACACTTACCTTTTTTTATGAGAACTCATCTTCTCAGGATCTGGGTTCATGTGTTCATATATATATATATATATATATATATATATATATATATATATATATATATATATATATATATATATATATATATATATATATTATATAAATATAAATAAAAAAAATATATATATACATATAAAACGCTAGTCTTTGCTAACCAGTTAGGAATAAAACTCGGAAATATTGGGGAATGCAGCAACAGGGAAAAAGAGAATTCTTTATTGGTTTTTATCCAAGCTTTCGAAAACGTTCGTTCGTCCCTGATGATGAAAACGGACGTTTTCGAAAGCTTGGATAAAAACCAATAAAGAATTCTCTTTTTCCTGTTGCTGCATTCCCAATGTTTCAGAGTTTTATATATATATATATATATATATATATATATATATATATATATATATATATATTATATTTTATATTTATATATTTATTTTTATTGTTGTTTTATGTAGATTAATAAAGAATGTTGTTCGGTTAGCTTAGGGTAAATGTATCATAGTTGGGCATGAGTACTTCTTAATCTCTTTGAGTTCAGGTCTAAAGTTTTTTTAAGTGTTTTATTATTTTGTTTTATATATTTTAATAAAGAATTATTTGTTTTTGTCTATTATTTGGAATAAAATTATACCTTGTATAAATTTATGTTGAGATGCCTATGTTATCGATTATATTCCTGTTTTTAATAGAGGGTATAGAAACGAAAATGAACACTATAATTATATATTGTCAAAACTACGTGGGAAATTGGAAAAGAAATATATGTATTAATATAAACAAATTTAAAATCAAAATAGTGGAACAAACAACTAAAATCTAATAATTCAACAAATAGGTACCTTTGCGGGACCTACCCTTTGCGCAAATTTATATTGTTTGAAATGACCAAAATTTGAAATTTCAAATTGGTTAACACTAACCTTTCACTAACAATGATGTCTTCTGGCACCGACGATCACCAATATCCAATACCACCAACTCTCATATTAATATGTCAACTGCATTCACTCAACCTGAACTCCAGCTTGACAAAACTTCTCCAGGTAAGTCTTGAAATTCTTCACCGTGTCCCGTTTAACGTTTCAATTAGCTTCTAAATCTTCTCAACATACTTCTTCAACTTTATTTAATTTTTTTCTGTTACTTTTCTTGAGTTTTATGAGAATTTTACTTCTATTTTATTATAATTTTAAAATTTTATTTTACTACGTCCTCTCTCCAAAATATCATATATCATACCTCTTCATTTTCCAAAAAAAAAACCTCATTTCTCCTGTCCGTTGCTATGGACAAAACTCATCATCTCACTAGATTTTTTTAACAATAATTCAGAAATCAGAGGTTTTCATTTAATTTCATATTTTTCTTAACTATTTGATGATATTTAATGCTTTGTTTATTTCCAAAATAATTTAATTTATCTATTTAAAACTCTACTTTTCCAAAAATATCCCTATTTATAATAAAAAACCTCTGATTGTATAAAACTATTCCATTCTGAATGAAACAAATCTACAGTCTGATTACTCTGAAATACATATGCAATCCTTTTCCAATTATATTAGAATTCTTCCTCAATTAGTGTTCATTATAAACGCGGACTGAAATTTCTATTTACAAAATTTCTTTATATGTTATTTTACATCCTCGCTTTATACGCTTGTCCGAATTATATAGTTCTATGACAATGAATCCTGTCGCGCACAACGAAATCTGTCGCTAATGTTTCATGTTTTGAAATTATTTTGACATTCCAATCTTGTTGACAGTTCTCAGTGTCATTATAATAGCAAACATCAAAAATAATGATTTTGCTACTAATTCTTATTAAACATGATGTATTATAATAATATAAATAAATTTATTTATTCTTTTAGGGGTTTAGATACTTTTGATGACGTATATGCCAAATTTACAAATTATTATATTGTTTAAAGATGATTTTTATGGTCTGATATACAAGTTATGAGTGAATTATTTTAGGAAGCACTGACAATGGTAATTGTTTTGAATATTATTTTAGCATCTCTATATTTACATTAAACAAACTATATCATAGGTACATATTCAATATATAACTCATTTTAATTTCATTCATATCATGAAAAACAAATAATTCCCTATGTTTTGGCAACTTACAACCAAATTCACGCTTGAAAACCTCACACTCCAACACCTTCAAACCCTTATAGATGTTGTGATGAGTTCAAATCCCCTCAAATTCAAATTTAACAGATATTAGCCATGTTAATAGGTGCTTAAATTTCACATTAAATCTTTTTATTCATTGATTTCTTTTATAATAAACTGTGTCTAATCATTCCTTGTAATGTATTAATCTTGACTTGACCTGTCTATTTTATAAATCTACTTAACCTACTATTTACAAATAACTATTATGTATTAATTTAAGTACTTGCAAGATTATTTATTATTCATTTAAGAGTAGTAATTATTATCCTATATACAACATTCTATATTTCACAATTCATTTATTTATCTCTAGGATTGCTTATAAAATTATTATTTATTTTCTATTTCAGATTTAACTTTAATGTTTTATTTATAATCAGATATTATTATTTATGAATACCATCCTTTAAATGTTATTTTTTTTTCTTTTTAATAAATGATTTTGAATTATTAGTCGTATCTATTACTTTAGCTTATCATATGGGTGCTTTATATAGAGGTATAGTATAGTTTATTATTCTGGCATACTTATTATCTAATATCTATATCTTTGTTAAAACTAATGGATTCATATACAGTGTACATGTTATTTTTATAATTCCTTCTTATCAGTTTCATACTTCTAACATTTCAGTCCATGCAAATCATTTAGCCACTAGCAATTCCATCGACACTATTTTCTCATTCCTATTCATTAAATTATTTATAATTATATACTATTTATCCTCACAATCTAAAATTCCACTCAATTCCTCTTCTTTATAATAATCATTATTTTATTTATTTTCAATCTTATTCAACCATATCTTGATTTTGAAAGTCTATTTATCATCCACTAAATCTCAATTTCTCTTCATATTTATTATTGATTTATCTTTATATCTTTCCAGTACATCTGTTCCAATAAATACATTCTATCTATGTTCATAATTACCATTAGTAAGATATCTATAATTGCCATATATTTTTCATTCACCTCTTTATTTTTCTATTACTTCTGCACCTAATTGTATTATTTAAAATATTGCCTCTTTTATCATTTACCAAATTGTAATTCATTTTTCAAATTTGTTAATCATTATTATCATTTAAATTGTTGTAGTTATTAGCCGAATACCTATCTGTTCTAATTATATATTTACACATCCTAATTTCTATCTATTTTATCAAACGTTTCACTTCTTACAATTCTTTCTATTCATTAGCTCATTCTTTGTATAATTGAAGGACGTGAAAATTTATTTTTCCAGTTCCATTTCCTTATAAATATTAAAAACAAATATTAAACAAAATAAAATTATCCTATATTATTTACACACTTCAGTCTCATGATATCACTTATTTCCCCTTCTAATTCATATTATTCATAGTACTTGAAAACATTTTCAATATTAAATACTCCTCTTAATTTTCCTGTATGTGGATCTACTAATCTATAGCTGTTCTGGGCATTTTCATTATCCACTACATATGGACCTTCAAAATATGGGAGTAGCTTGGCACATACATTCTCTTTTCTGTTTGGTACTCTTAACGCTTCAACTATCACCATCTCTCCTTTCTTAAAAGTCACCCTATCCTTTTTATTTTCATTTGTTCTCTTAATGTATCTTTCTGCATTTTTCTTCAAATTCCTATTTACCTTTTCTAGTACTTCATTCATTTCCATGTGTCTATCTACTTCCCAATTTCGTTCTGGTGCTATTCCTGTCATGATATACTCTGGACATTCTTCTGTTACTCCGTGAGGTATTTGATTTAAATATTTCTCAACTTGTGGTAAATAATTCTCCCATTGTTCCTGATGTCTAGTACATAATATTCTTAATTATTTTATCACTTCTTTAACATATCTTTCTGCTGGATTAGAGGAAGGCTTCCTGATACTATGTCAAAATTAAGATTTTCTACTACTAACATTTGTGATTTATATTTGTTAATTCCAATTTGTAGTTCAGCAATAAAAGTACTCCTTGTCTCATACAGCTTTTTATTGTTCGCTCCCACTAATGATATTTTATTTGTTTTTATCATCATAATATCGTTTCCTTCTAAATTTTCAATAATATTTTTAGTTATCAATGTAACCTCAGAACCTGTATCCAGAAGAATATTACATGAAATATTTTGTATTTTTCCTTTAACAAATTTTAGATTTAGATTTTCATTGTCAATACTATCCCCATTTTCATCAATAAATTCCCTTGGATGCTCATATTTAGAAGAATAAATGATATTATGGACATGGAAGCGATTTAGGCAAAATCACTATGGTCCTGTCCTATGACAGTTTCCCCAGGTCTATCACCTTCCCTTTTTTGATTATCCCTACTATTTCTTTCATTCTGGCCACAACCTGTATTTTGTCTATTATAATTTCTCTCTTGATTTTGTTGATTATTATTTCTTCTTTCATAATCATGTCTTCTTTCATTATAATTGTTTCTTCCTTCCCCTCTATTTTGGTGCCAACTTCCATTCCTGTTACCATTATAGTTTCTTCGTTCGTATCCTCCTTGGTTTCCTCGATCTTCATACTGTCTATATCCATTATTTCTACCTCCATTTCCATAGTAATTTCCCCGATTACCACTATACCTACTAAAGTTCCTAGCATCTCCATTGTTCTCCCTAAAATTTCTATTACCCTGTCTATCATTATCATTATAATGATTTCCTTGATATTTATTTGTCCGATTGTATCCACTCTGATTTGCTACACTCCTCTCTAATATTTGCAGATAACTTGACAAATGTTCCATCCTTTTGATGTTATGCAGAGCTATTGTCTCTGCCATTTCGTGATTGAAATGCCTAGATATGTATAAGACTATTTCTTCTTCTCTCATTTCCGGTTCTAAATATTGTGCTGTGTTGTACAATGTCATAGCGTACATATTAAAATGTTTCTGTTACGACCATAGTCAAACTTTCCGAAATATAATCTTTCCCGGAAACTTGCCTGTTGAATTTCTCCCCAAAAGTAGTTTAAAAATCTGTTTTCAAAATCCCTTAAATTCTTTATTTTATTTTCCTCGTTACAGAACCATAGTAATAGCATCCCACTTAACATACCCCTGATTACTAATTTCATTTCCGCCAGATCCCTAATATTTTTAACCCTACTTCTCACAATTGTAATAAATACTTTGGGATGGCTATGATTAATATTTCCATCATACCTAATTGCTCCATCCACAAAATCTGCTGAAGGTACTACAACTGCCCTCGAGTTCTGTTCTAAACTTCCTCCTATTCTCCTCATTTCTTCATTTGTATCTCTCAGTTTCCTATTCATTTCGTCCATCTCCTTTTTAAAAGTGTTGTCCCATAACTCATTCTTTTTAGCACACATCCCTGTTTGTTTTTCTACTCTAACTTCTAAGTACTTAATTTCCCTGCCAACATTTTCTTTAAAATTCTGCATCACTTCCTCACCTACTTGTCCCTGTAATTTAATAGAACCCACTTCTTTGGTTAATTTTTCATTTTGTTTTGTGACTCCTATTTGAATCACATTTGATATATTTTCCTCAAGATGTTTTCCCAATTCTTGAACTTCTTCTACCACATGCTTGTCTATACCTTCTCTGATTTTAATGCCATTTTCTTGAATTTCCATCCGCAAACTTTCATTCTGGCCCTTCATATCTTCTTTTACCTTTTCAATCTGCTTTTTACATTGCTCGTTCTCCTCCCTAACTTTCTTAATCTCAACTCAACTCAAACTTTCCATTTTCACCTCATCAATTGTCTTTTCTAAGTTATTCATGTTCCCCTTTATATCATTCATATCTCCCCTCATAATGTCCATCTTCCCACTCATACTATTCATATATGCCCTATTTTCTTCAAATTTGTTATACAAGTCTCCTCTCATCATGTCCATCTTCTCATTCATATCTCCCCTCATTGTGTTCATCTTCCCATTTATATCTCCCTACATATTGTGTCCATCTTCCCATTTATATCTCCCTTCATCATGTCCATCTTCCCATTCAAATTATTTTCCATATTAATCAAAAATTGCATAAATTGGTCATTATGACTCACACTAGGTTGTCTCCTATTCTCTTGTTCTTCCTCATCTCCTACTGTCATATCTCCTTCTGATTGTTCCATTCCTTGTTCCAAGTATTGCACTTGAAAATCACCCATACCATGTCCTCTTTCTTCATCTGAACTTCCTTCTGTACCTAGCTGTTTTCCGTCTCTTAATGTCATTTTTCTCTCCATCGTATCTACTTATTTTTATTTAATATAATCAAAAAAAAATATTTCAATATTATTTATAATTAGATGCAAAAAAATTTTTTAATACCACACCCCACGTTGCGGTGTCAAGTTATAATATAACTCGTTTTATTTCGACAAGAGCCCCACGTTTCGGGGGCCAAGTTATTATATTTTATATTTATATATTTATTTTTATTGTTGTTTTATGTAGATTAATAAAGAATGTTGTTCGGCTAGCTCAGGGTAAATGTATCATAGTTGGGCATGAGTACTCCTTAATCTCTTTGAGTTCAGGTCTAAAGTTTTTTTTATGTGATTTATTATTTTGTTTAATATATTTTAATAAAGAATTATTTGTTTTTGTCTATTATTTAAAATAAAATTATACCTTGTATAAATTTATGTTGAGACGCCTATGTTATTGATTATATTCCTGTTTTTAATAGAGGGTATAGAAACGAAAATGAACACTATAATTATATATTGTCAAAACTACGTTGGAAATTGGAAAAGAAATACATGTATTAATATAAACAAATTTAAAATCAAAATAGTGGAACAAACAACTAAAATCTAATAATTCAACAAATAGGTACCTTTGCGCAAATTTATATTGTTTGAAATGGCCAAAATTTGAAATTTCAAATTGGTTAACACTAACCTTTCACTAACAATGATGTCTTCTGGCACCGACGATCACCAATATACAATACCACCAACTCTCATATTAATATGTCAACTGCATTCACTCAACCTGAACTTCAGCTTGACAAAACTTCTCCAGGTATGTCTTGAAATTCTTCACCGTGTCCTGTTCAACGTTTCAATTAGCTCATAAATCTTCTCAACATACTTCTTCAACTTTATTTAATTTTTTTCTGTTACTTTTCTTGAGTTTTATGAGAACTTAACTTCTATTTTATTATAATTTCAAAATTTTATTTTACTACGTCCTCAGTCCAAAATATCATATATCATACTTCTCCATTTTCCAAAAAAACAACCCTCATTTCTCCTGTCCGTTGCTATGGACAAAACTCATCATCTCACTAGATTTTTTTAACAATAATTTAGAAATGAGAGGTTTTCATTTAATTTCATATTTTTCTTAACTATTTGATGATATTTGATGCTTTGTTTATTTCCAAAATAATTTAATTTATCTACTTAAAAATCTACTTTTCCAAAAATATCCCCATTTATAAAAAAAAACCTCTGATTGTATAAAACTATTCCATTCTGAATGAAACAAATCTACAGTCTGATTACTCTGAAATACATATGCAATCCTTTTCCAATTATATTAGAATTCTTCCACAATTAGTGTTCATTATAAACGCGGACTGAAATTTCTATTTACAAAATTTCTTTATATGTTATTTCACATCCTTGCTTTATACGCTTGTCAGAATTATATAGTTCTATGACAATGAATCCTGTCGCGCACAACGAAATCTGTCGCTGATGTTTCATGTTTTGAAATTATTTTGACATTCCAATCTTGTTGACAGTTCTCAGTGTCATTATAATAGTAAACATCAAAAATAATGATTTTGCTACTAATTCTTATTAAACATGATGTATTATAATAATATAAATGCATTTATTTATTCTTTTAGGGGTTTAGATACTTTTAATGACGTATATGCCAAATTTACA
Source organism: Galeruca laticollis (assembly GCA_963921935.1). Lineage (NCBI taxonomy): Eukaryota > Metazoa > Arthropoda > Insecta > Coleoptera > Chrysomelidae > Galeruca > Galeruca laticollis. The sequence goes on from OY998175.1 coordinate 70,877,044, forward strand.
AATTATTATATTGTTTAAAGATGATTTTTATGGTCTGATATACAAGTTATGAGTGAATTATTTTAGGAAGCACTGACAATGATAAATGTTTTGAATATTATTTTAGCATCTCTATATTTACATTAAAGAAACGATATCATAGGTACATATTCAATATATAACTCATTTTAATTTCATTTATATCATGAAAAACAAATAATTCCCTATGTTTTGGCAACTTACAACCAAATTCACGCTTGAAGACCTCACACTCCAACACCTTCAAACCCTTATAGATGTTGTGATGAGTTCAATATATATATATATATATATATATATATATATATATATATATATATATATATATATATATATATATATAATAAATCCTGTTATTATTGTTATGTTATATGCGCCAAATATTCGATATTCATTTTTTTTGTTAAATTGAATATTTGCTTCTAATAAATCACTGTAGTACGATCCTGTATACATTATTTCAAAGAACCTTCAGTGGTAAATGCTGCCGAAACAGTATCGCCAACTTACAAAAGAAAACACTTTGAATCAAGATTCACAACTATATGATTCCATCTATTCAGGTGAAAAGAACTTTTATTTCGCAAAACATCAAAAAGTACATTATTTTTCCTTGCATATGAGATAAAAAAAATAAAACTTAACTACGATGGTAGATATACTATGACGGTTCTGGGGCAGAAGTCGACCATGTTGGATTTCTTGGCCGGCTGCGCACGCACTGGAAGTGACGTCATTCTCGTTGGCGGGTGATTCGAATGTGGCGCGCTAGTGTGACGTCACCTACGTCTGTCGGCCATTTTTTATCCGTCAGCCATTTTTTATCCTCGTAGATTTCTATAGTGGTGTCGGCCATTTTTTATCCGTCGGCCATTTTTTATCCTGTAATTGTAGATTTCTATCGCTAGATGGCGTATATCATTTTTTGTAGATTTCTATAGATGGTTGTGTGCCGTCCATTTTTTATCCCGTAGATTTTATTCGCGCCCTCGGATAATGTGACGTAATTTTGTGATGTAAGCACCGAATATATTTTTTCAATTAAATAAAAAATGTTTCGTCTTGACCAGGATTCGAACCCACCGTATTCACCGTATCGATTTTATTAAGTCTGCGAGTATTCCTACTACGCCATTTGATAACGTTGTAATCCAATACCAAATGTAGGTATTAGAGTTATAAAATAATCTTAAATTGTGTGTTACAACGTATATTTCCTGAATTTTTCCGAATATCATTTAATGAAAAATAATTGATTTATCACAGTAAACCAGTATTTCCTGTAAGATAATATATCTCGAAACATTAATTATTTCCCAAATTAAAATTAATTATGTTAGCTGATAAACACTACATTATCACACAGGAAACCATTATTTTCTTATCTCAAACAGTTTGTGATAAATGGTGATGTTTTTTAATCAAACTTCCACAATTTACGTTTAATATATAACGCTGAGGAAAAATAATGTAGTCATTCATCGTCGACAAGTCAACAAGTTAGCAGTGTTTGCTTGCGCGTCTCAAAATCATCTTTAAAACCATATTTAGAAGTATATTACTAAACTTTTAGAATAAAGTTTTTGCTGAACTTGTGATAAATTTTATTGCAGTAAGTTTTTCATGATTTTTCTTTATTGTATTTGAATTTCTCCATTTTTCCTTTTTTTAGATGGATTTAAAAGAACTAAATAAAGTGTCTCTTTTAGAGAGGAAAGAAACGATAAGACTATATGAATTAACACAAGATACACCATATCCAATTTTAAGTGCACATGTAGTGAACACTCGTTTTGGTAAAGCAGTCGTATTGGTGTTAGAAGAGGTGCGAGTATTTTTACCGAATAGAGCAACAGAAATTTATGAGGATAAAATTGAATATCTCACGGAAAAGAAATATTCCCTAATTTTTCGGGGGAAGATCGAAACAGGAAAACCAAATCCGGTCATCTCGTTTGAAATTGTTCAAAATTAATTTTTCTGGTGAGTTTTTATTTTATCATATTGTAAGTGTACAATGACAAATTTAATGAACGAAGTGGATGAGACAATAGCATTCCTAAGACAAAATTATTCTGAACCTCTAGCTGATAGAATAATTAAATTAATAGACCGACATGTAAGGAAATGTGTGTTAGCGCTAGACAAAATTAAATTTTCTATTGGCGAAAAGAGAAAAATTCAAACAAAGATTGGGGAACTTAAACTGATGCGATATCAAATCAAGTCAATACCAAAAAATGTAGGTTATGGGTTGAGGAAAAGACGGGGTGTAAAATGGGTGGATGCCGGTGCTTTTTTTAATAGCAGATTCAGGACGGGTCTTATCACAAATTTAAAACATAAAGATATTAATGATTTTTTCAAAGATGCGTTTAATTTATTCAAAGATAAAATTTCAAAAATAATGAGGGATTTTAAAATGATTAAAGTTGACACCACTCTCATTAGAGATTATATAAAACAATCAAATGACCGGGAAGTTTTAGATCAAAAGAATTTCAGTACACCTAATGCTATCATTGACGAAGAAACTGATTTGATGGATTGGTGCAAAAATTATGTTGTTGATCCAATTTCACACAAGATGTCTGAGTTTCAAGAGAAACAGAGCGGTTGGACCTTAAGCAAAATTATTTCTTTAGAGGTAGCTATAAATAAATACGAAATGGGTAATGGTTCTTCGTTCATTCGATTGCCTGAGCAAATACAGAGAAAGCATGCTTGTATCAATATTCAGTACACATATGATGAAGCATGCTTTTTCTGGAGTGTTGTTGCCGGTCTACATGCTCCCACAGGAAAAGTGAGACGAACAACATCATATCCACACTATTCGAGTGTTTTGAAAACTAAAGGCTTAGACATGCCAATGAAACTATCCCAAATTAAGTAATTTGAAAAACTCAACGAAATTTCCATAAATGTTTACATGTTGGAGTATAATGAATCGGCGAACAAAAAAAAAACATTTTATACTGTAGTTCCAGCACGATTAACTAAGAAAAAATTAAATCGTCACGTCAACTTATTACTCATTCAAGATCAATATTTTCCAAAATTAAACGATTATCAAGTCCCACCCTGTGATGATGATGATGATAGTGTTGTTGAGATTAAATACCATTATTGTTGTATTGAAGATTTATCGCGTTTGATTGGTGTACAGTTGAATAAACATGAGGGGATAAAATTTATTTGCGATAGATGTCTCAATTATTTTCATTCGCAAGAGAAACTTGATGATCATACAGAACTTTGTCAGAATTTAAACAATGAAAAAATTTAATTTCCCAAACATGATTATGTAGAATTTAAAAATTATACATACAACCAAAATTGTCCTTTTGTTATTTATGCTGATTTTGAATCCCAATTGACGCAATGTAATAAAAAAATTTCACAAACAACAAACAAGTATCAACATCATCAAGCGTACAGTGCAGGCTACTATGTAAAATGTTCTTCTGACGATTCGCTGTCATTTTACAAAAGCTATAGAGGAGTAGATTGTATGGATTGGTTTGCCAACGAAATGTCTAATGTAGCCAAATTTGTTGAAACAAAAACTAAGACGATTGTACCGATGGAAGTCGAACCAAATACTACTACTATTGATGCAACTGTTTGTCATATTTGTGAGAAAAAGTTTAATGGAAAAGATATCATTGTTAGAGATCATAATCATTTTACGGATGAGTTTCGAGGATTCGCGCACCAATCTTGCAATTTAAACTTAAAAAACTGTTTGTTGTGCTGATTGTATTTCACAATTTGTCTGGTTACGACAGTCATTTTATTATTAGAGATATTGCCAAACGTGGTAGAGTCAGTCTTTTACCAATTAATAGGGAGAAATACATTTCATTCACTCAGTACGACTAGGAAACGAACATAAAATTCAGATTTATTGATTCATTCCGATTTTTAAGGTCCAGCTTGGATACTATCGTTAAAACTTTGAAAACGAATGATTTAAAAATTTTGAAAAAGGAAAATCGCGATTTAACTGATGATCAATTTACATTATTGACACGCAAAGGTATCTTTCCTTATGAATATATTAACAACATGGATAAATTAAATGATGATAAATTACCACCGATTGAATGTTTTTACAATAGATTAAATGATGCGAACGTAACTGATGACGATTATGCTCACGCTCAAAACGTTTGGCAATCTTTCAATGTGAAAAGACTTGGAGAATATAGCCATATATACATGCGCACCGATATTCATCTTCTAGGAGATGTGTTCGAAAATTTTAGGAAGACAACTTTAGCAACGTACGCCCTTGATACTACCTGGTACTACACCATGCCGGGGTACACTTGGGACGCGATGCTAAAGTTAACAAAATGTAGACTACACATTTTAAAAAATATCGACATGATTATGTTTATCGAAGAGTATATTAGAGGAGGAATATCGCAGTGTTGCAACAGATATAGTGAAGCAAATGACAAATATATGTCAGATCATGATCCTGAGAAACCGTCAACGTACCTACTCTATACAGATGTGAATAATTTGTATGGGAAAGGGATGTGTGAGCATTTACCGTACGATGGTTTCGAATGGGTCGAAAATGATATTGAGAAATTTAACGACATCAATTTCATAAAATCCATTACAGATGATAACACTGAAGGCTATATTCTTCAAGTAGATTTGATGTATCCTAACAAACTACATAATTTACATAAAGATTTTCCTATGTGTCCCAAACACCGCAAACCACCCGATTCGAAATTAGCAAAATTAATGACTACGCTTCACGATAAAAAACATTACACTCTACATTATAGAAATTTAAAGCAAGCCTTAGAACATGGTCTAGTATTGGAAAAAGTCCACAAATTTTTGAAATTTAAGCAATCTGTGTGGCTTACATCGAATTGAACAATCGATTGAGGACTTTAGCCACCAGCGACTTTGAAAAAGATTTGAAAAAACTAATGAACAATGCGGTGTTTGGGAAGTGTATGGAATGCATACGTAAACATAGAATTTGTAAATTAGTATCTTCGTATGAGGGTCGTTATGGTTCTAAAAATCTTATCGCTAGTCCGCGTTATCACAATAGAACAGTTTTCGATGATGGTGATCCTCCTCTAATGGCAATCGAATTGAAAAAGTCCGAGCTCAGTTTCAATAAACCGATGTACGTGGGTATGGCTATTCTTGACATTTCAAAAACCATATTGTACGACTTCCATTACAATTTTATGCTACCCACAATGGGAGTAGACAAATGTAAGTTGATGTACACCGACAGTTGTTTTTATGAATTAATTTCCGATAACATATATGAAGAATTAATAAAGAAAAACTTGGATAAATTTGATGAGGCTAATGGACAAATCATCACTCATTTCGTCGGCTTAAGGTCCAAAATGTGCAGCTACAAAGTTCAGGGGGGTAAAGTCGTTAAAAAGTCAAAGGGAATTAAGAAATGTATATTAAAAAATAAAATAATGTTTGATGATTATGTGGATTGTCTGAAAAATTGGAAACAAATGACGGTTACTCAGAATACGATACGTTCCTTCGCCCATGATGTGTATAGCATCGAACAAACAAAAATCGCGTTAAGTCCTCACGATGATAAGAGGAAATTACTTCCCAGTTCATTCGATACACTTCCATGGTGTCATCATAGTATTTCAGAATAATTTTTCAATTTAGGATATTGATTTAATTGTGCCATTGTACACTTTTAATATGTAAAATGAAACTCAAAGATAGGTTCTAGTTTTATTTTAATTTCATATTAAGCTGTAACATTTTCCGAAATAATTTAGTTTGTATTATCCTTATGATTTATCAATAAATTGTGCCATTGTTCACTTTTCATATATATATGTAAAATTAAACTCAAAGATAGGCACTAGTTTTATTCTAATTTCATATTTAGCTGTAATATTTTCTTAAATAATTTAGTTTGTATTATCCTCATGATGTATCAATAAAAAAAATACATATTAATTTTAAAAAGTGTTTTATTAGCCAAATATAAGAAATCATAATTTTGTTTTGTAAATTTCTTTAAACAGCTCACGAGACGTCAGAAGGAGGACAAGAGGAGATAAAAACACAATAATTTCAATTAATCAATTTATTACATCATCTAAATCATTTACAACTTTAGGTTTACAGAAATATATACATTCTCTAAGTGCCGCAGACAATAAGCTATCACTACAATCACATATGCTATACAATAACTCAAATTTACTTAAATGTACATTATTTTGAGCAAAATTCCTAATAAGTTCAATCACATTGCTGTAGTATTCACCAAAATTTAGAGATTCCAAATGGGCGAGACGTGGGGAAATGAGGTGATGATGGAATTGTAGAATTTGATGAACATATTGTTGAGTTAAAGGGAAGCTGATGCCGTGTTTGATTACTTCCAACCATTTTACACAATCGAATATTACTTGATGAATGGTACAGTAGTCGCCACATTGTATCGTCTCTGACTCATAATCATCGTAAAACGCTGGAAGTGGTTCATCTATGAATGAATTATTATTCAAAATATCGATAAACGTGACCCATTCGAAAGTTCTGAAGGAAATTTTCGTAGGTTTATTCGTTGCTGATAGAGTGATTGCACTACCAAACGTTCTTGCTGGACTCAAACCACAACCAATTTGAAAATTCGTATGTGTAGGATACTCGGTATACAACAGGTACTGATCTTCTTTTTTAGCAGCTATTTCATACATTTCCAAAATATGATCTAATTCGACACTATAATTATAACTTTCTGTACTACTACTAAAACCACTATCTTGAGAACTCATATTGACGACTAACAATCTAACCTACAGCTCTCTCCAATTTATACCAAGACCTACCCCCACCACCACACACACCTTCATACAAAAATATAATCATACGCGGCGAATCGAAAAGTAGTTACCCAACAACACCATCTGTATTTTCTATCCATCTGTAGTGTTTTTTATCTAAACCCAACCATTTAACAAGCATTTTGTTGCCTTTTCTTCTAAGCACTTTTTCCACCAAGTAAATATCTGGATTTGACGTTTTCTGTAACTCTTTCTCGTAAAACCCTCCACTGATTGGTATACCCTGCATATCTTCTAGCAAATATGCGGTGGGATTTGTTATTTTAACTTTAACGATTTTGAATAGTTCAGTCGTCCAATTGGGTGTATATCCTTTCTCAAAGACATGTTTCGACTTGCTTATACGTACAATATCACCAACTTTGAATTTACGAGGTCCGGCAATCTGTATGTGTATAGGTTTTATTTGAAATATCTTTTTCGTTGGATTTATTGACATTGGAAGGTTTATAGTTGGTAGTCAAATGCTTTGTATTATTGTATTCCATCGTAATTTTGGGTAAAATGTTTATCCATTTATGTGTACCATTTAAACTGAAATATTTGTAAAGCCTCGATTTCAATGTTCGTATAACTCGTTCTGAAATAGAAGCTTTTTTCGTGCTAAATACACTATAATGATTAATCCCATGTTTTTTCATTAGTTGTTGAAACTTGCTGTTGTTAAATTCCGTTCCTTGGTCCGATTGAAGATTTTTGGGTGTTCGACCTGTGTGGGTGAGAATGTCCGAGAATGCACGAGTTAGCTCTTCGCCAGTCTTTGTCTTTGATGGTCGTGTCCACAAAAACTTTGAAAAGCAATCGATGACAACTAGGTTCATTTTTTGATTTTTATTTTGATTAGCATAAGGCCGCATTTCAGCTAAATCCATTTGCCATAAATCATCTATGCCTTTGACAATTGTACGTCTGCGTGGATAATTTTCACGTACAGGTTTGTGGAGCTCGTTAACAAGCTGGACTTTGAATGACATGTTTCGTAAGCGCATGCACTTTCTAAACTGATGATCCATTACTCTTCTCATCTATTTTCTTCTTTTGTTCAATTTCATGCTTCTTCAAGTCCTTGTCCAAAACATGAAACGAACGTTCTATGTATGTATTATACATATCGATCTTATCACTGATTAGAGTATTACTTCTCGACAATTTATCCTGTATTTCTTGTTTAAAACTCTTAAACCAATTTCTCAAAAATTCCTTGCCCATAGCAATTCCCTCGTCGACATATATTTTAGTTGCCATATCTCGAGCTCTGACAGGAGGATTTCTTGAAATAAATGCATCAATTTCTTTGATTTTATTTTGATGAGATACCAACTGCGTTTGTAATGTAATGTTTTTTGTATTGTGTCGAGCTCATTATGGTACACATGCAATTGTTCATCAACATATAGTTTGTTAGCAGTCGGCATCTTTACATTACAAATTTTTACATTTTCTGCATCAATATTACCATCAGGAGTATGTGGATACGATACTTTCGGCATATACGGCTTAACCCGCTCATTAGCATGATTGCGGTGATGTCCAAACTTATCGACAGACATGATTGAAATGATTATGTTTTTTCCTTTGTTATTCAATTATATTGGCCTCTTTCAACTCATTGATTATTGCAATTATCTCGTTGTTGTGTGAGAATGATGTGTTACCAGCCTCCTTGGAAGCAATTAGTAATTTTAAACGGTCACACGACAGTCTCCTGGAGGAACTAACAGCTCTAAGCCAAGACACAGGCGACGTCAACCCACCTCCAAGTGAGGAAGTGGAGATGGCCTAAAAAGTAGCCATAAACCATCTCACCACCATCAAGCCGAGATAGACAATGGAAAGGTAAGATTTATTCAGTGTAACCTTCAACACAATAAAGTGGCTTCGGCAACTTTATGCCGCCACTTGGATGTGATGCAGGATACAATAGCACTTATCCAAGATCCCTGGATGAGGCAAACTAAAATCATGGGTCTAAATAATCCAAAAGGTTTAATTTTCAGCTTCCCAAGCAATCAGCAACCTAGGACGGCCATATATGTCCCTAGGTATTTTAAGACCTACCCACTAACGCATTTTTCGTCCTCCGACCTAACGGTAGTAAAGGTTGAATATGCACAGAAAGGTCAAAAGAAAGTGTTAATACTGGTATCCGCATACCTCCCCTCAGACGCAGCTGAACCACCACCAACCAAGGAGCTGGAGGACCTTGTGGAACACTGTCTCACCCAAAAGCTTGAATTGATAATAGGCTGCGATTCAAACTCTCACCATGTATGCTGGGGCAGCAAAGATATTAACACTAGAGGTAAGTCTTTTTATGATTATATAACTAACAAGAATCTCTGTATTCTAAATAGAGGTACTGAACCAACTTTTATTAACTCTCGTAGTCAAACGCGAATAGATATTACCCTATCTACTATAAACACTTCGAATATAATTTCCGGCTGGCATGTATCCGACGATATTTCAATGTCGGACCACCGCTGGATAAAATTCGAAATAAAACTAGCGCTCACAACATCTACAATGACCACAGGAAAACGGATAGGACAAAATATGTCCACTGTTTGAAAGGGGATCTGCGAGGAGTCGAGGAAGAGCTGCCCAACAATAAAGGAGATTTGGAAAGTTATTCTAAAACTATCCAAAACTCCATAGATAGATAGATAGATTGTAGGGGGGTCGTACAGGCTGTACAGCCTCACAAGCACTTCGACCTATAAGTTCTGCGTGACCCTTGATCTATTCGAGGCCCGGGATTCCGAGACTCCTTGTGAAGTTTATCAGTTTCCTGGGAGCTAAGTTCCTGATGTCGGAGGGCGTTAAGAAGGCCCCTTCCAGGAACTTAAGCCTCTTGCAGAAAAGCGCTGGGCATTCGCAAAGCAAATGTTCTGCAGTTTCCGCGAAGTTCTCGCAGTAGCGGCAACTGTCACTCTCTGATTTGCCCATCTCTTTGAGGTGATACCCCAGAGGGCAGTGTCCAGTGAGGAGTCCCGTTACCATCTTCAAGTCTTTCTTGTCCAACTCGAGAAGCTGTTTAGCTTTCTTAGGCGATAGGCACACTAGTCTTTTCGCTTGTCTTTGTCCTGGCACTTTATTCCAGTGAGATTTCATTTCATCGGTTTCCCAGAGTCGGAACTCCTCTTTTAAGTGGGCTTTGGAGAGTCCACAGAAGGGTTCTGGGCCGGGAAATTGTGTATTTGCCCCTTCTTTGGCAAGGCAATCTGCTTCTTCGTTGCCTTTAATTCCTCTGTGACCTGGCACCCACATCAGGGTGAATTGATTGTTTGCTGCCAGTTGTCTCAGGGATTGTTTACAGTCCCAAGTTAGCTTTGACTCACAGGTGTATGACCTCAGAGCTTTTAGCGCTGCTTGGCTATCTGACAGTATATAGATTTTTTCCCTTCGAGTGCCTCTTTCAAGGCATTCCTGGGCACATAGTTCTATAGCATGTACTTCTGCTTGGAAGATGGTTGGGGTGTTACCAAGGGGTTTTGAGAGCCTGAAATTCGGTCCTGTAACGCCCACTCCAACCCTTTCGTCCATCTTAGATCCATCTGTGTACCACACTGATGCATCCCTTCCCAGTTGAGGTCCGTTCTCTGTGCAAGTTTGGTGGCTGTTTATGACCACTTCAAACTGCATTTCGAAGTCGTACCTAACTGGCATGAAATCTGTCGGTTTAGACATGGCTTCTAGGGAAATATGTTCCAAAATCTCTAAGTGTCCGATCAGATTTCCTGCTTTTAGGCTTTTTGTCTGGCTCAGTCTGAAGGCACTGTTTGCTGCTTCTTTCTTTACACATAGGTGCAATGGCGGAAGGTTCAACATTACCTCCAGAGCTGCAGTAGGGCACGTAAATATTGCCCCTGTTATTCCCAGACAGGCTAGCCGCTGCACTTTCTGCAGCTTGACTTGTGCCGAAATTTGTTGAGTTTTTGGCCACCACACTAGTGAGGCGTAGGTGACCATGGGTTTGATGATCGTTTGGTATGACCAATAAATCATTTTTGGTTTCAGACCCCATGTCTTACCAAAGACTCTGCGGCATGTCCAACTTGCCGCTGTAGCTCTGGAAAGAATGTGGTTGATTTGGCTGTTCCAAGTCAGTTTATGGTCTATTATAACTCCCAAATATTTCACCTCTTTGGAAAATGTTAGCTGGGTTCCATTCAGAGTTGGGGCTTTAAGTTCGTACTTTCGCCTCTTGGTGAATGGAACCAGCACTGTTTTGCTAGGATTGACGTTGAGTCCTTCCTTTGCGCACCAGCTTCTGATTATGTTTAGGGCTAATTACATGCGGTCGGAGATTACTCCGTCATGTTTGCCCCTAATGGTGACGACTAGGTCATCGGCATAACCTTGAGTCGTGAAACCAGATTCGTGTAGCTTTACTAACAGGTCGTCGACAACCAGTGACCACAGCAAAGGCGATAAAACTCCCCCTTGGGGGCAACCTTTTTCTGCTGTCATCTTGACTGTCTCTCCCCCAAGGGTCGCCACAATGATTCTGCTTTTTAGCATTGATTGTGTCCATCTGATCAGTGAGGCGTTGATATTCCTTTCCTCTAATGATCTGGTTATGGAGGCATGTGAGGTGTTGTCGAAAGCACCCTCTATGTCAATGAAGGCACAAAGAGCCATTTCTTTTGCCACATATGTCTTTTCAATGCTTTCAATTAGGCATTGTAGAGCATTAATCGTGGATTTTCCTGCTTGATAAGCAAACTGTTTCTTGTGAAGCGGTCTTAACTCGAGGAGTTCGCTTCTGACATAACAGTCTATTATTTTCTCCATTGCTTTCAGGAGAAAAGAGGTGAGGCTAATGGGGCGATAAGACTTTGGTTCGTCCATTGGGCGTCTTCCAGTCTTAGGTATGAACGCCACTACAGCCTCTCTCCAGGTCTTCGGTATGTAGCCGAAGATAAAGCTGGCTTTGAATAGCCTTTTCAGGAAGGGTTCTATTAATTCAAGGCCATGTTGCAGTAAGGCGGGGAATATCCCGTCCTTTCCTGGCGACTTAAATGGTTTGAAACTTTTGATAGCCCATTTGATTCTTTGGGTTGTGAAAATTTTCCCAGCTAGGCTTTTGCTGGCTCTATTGGGGTTGCGAACGACCCCTTCCAGGTGAGCACTTTGCTGTTCATTTTCCACAACCGCTTAAGAACCAGGAAAGTGCGTCTGCAAGAGAACACTTAGACTCTCCTTAGGGTTATCAGTGTATCCTCCGTTCGGTTTTTTGATCAGACCGATACCGTTGGAATGTTCTTTTGAGAGAACTTTCTGGAGACGCTGTGCTGGGGCCAATTCAGTGATCCCCTTGCACAACTGTCTCCATGTTCTTCTTTTCGATTTTCTGAGTTCTTTGTTGTACTCAGGAAGAGCTGTTTTGTAGTCTTCCCAGTGTCCCAGACTCTTAGCTCTATTGAAAAGTCTTCTGACTTTCACCCGTAGTTTTGCTAGTTCCTTATTCCACCAAGGCACGTCCCGAGTGGTTGCCTTTTGTTTTTCGGGACAGCTGAATTCATATGCTTTTGTTATAGCATTTTGAAGTTGTGTCGAGGCTGCATCAAGTTCCTCTATTGATTCAATGGATGTTTGGAAGTCCTCCGTTTCCCCTCCAAGATGCTCTTTGTAATCATCCCAGTTAGTCAACTTTGGCACCCTATATCCCTCGAAGCGTGTCTCCGACGTCTCCAGGTCGAACCTAATGTGCTGATGGTCCGACATTGAAGAGTCGTCAGAGACATGCCAGTTGTTAATGTAATTTGTTATAAATGAATCAGCAAGGGTTAGATCAAGTACCTCTTTTCTGATCGCATTTATAAAGGTGGGTTTATTACCTCTATTGATAATGTCGATGTTAGTTGCCGCCAAATATTCTAAAAGGTACTCACCTCTTGCGTTAGTGTCCGTGCTTCCCCATGTTAGGTGGTGGGCGTTCGCATCGCAGCACAGAATGAAGTGCCTGTTCCCTTTTTTGCACCATCTGATGAGGCTTTGGACTTCCTCTGGTGGAGGGTGTGTTGTCGAGTCCCCTGGGAAGTAGGCTGAGGCAATGACCATCTGCTCCTTGCCTGCTTCAGTTGGCACTTCCACGATGGCGGTTGCCAAATCTCCAGTGATGAACTCTGGAACAGGTAAAAATTTTATATTGGGTGCGAGCAATATGGCTGCTCGTGGTTTTTCGTGAGAAGTGCAATAAAGTAACTTACACGATTTAATGTTGAGTCCTTGTATTCGTCCTCCATTTATCCAGGGCTCTTGGAGCATCCCTATATGTAAATTGCCTTCAATAAACCTCCTTCTAAGCACACTCGTGGCTGCTTTTGAATGTTGGAGGTTTATTTGAATGCAATTGAGCTTTTGGCTCATTTTTTCGGGGGCTTAGGAGGGGCTTTTGGTTTCCCCTCTTTCCTAGCTCCGCCGGTATGAGGGCTGTCCTTGGTCCGAGGCACCTTTTTGCCTTTGGTTAGTTTCTGCCCTTTACTTGCAGATTTTTCAACATTTTTGGCAGCCTGTTCGGTCTGCTTCTTGTTGTTATCTGCACTCTGTGTGGTGCCCGAGGTACCAGGTTCTGAGGGATCAAGTGTGGCCGATTTGTGTTTGCCACCCCTTGCCCTGAGGGTTGTGTGACCAAACTTATAGTTGATCACCATCCCTGTTTTCCTTAATCTCTCGGTCGACTGAAGGTCCACCGAGACAGTAAGAAGTTCCAGAGGGCCTTCGGATGTTCTCCTAAGTACCCTCCAGTTCGTTGCGTTGAGGTCATTTTGGGCCTCTATTAATCCAAGGATTTTTTCCGTGGAGTATCCCTGGCTGCCTGGCAAGTCCGCAACCAGAATCTCGCTGTGAGGCATCGCTGCCTCTTCAACAACCTCCAGCCGCGCACCCTCCCAGGGTTTTATGTCCACGATGGCACCTTTCAACCACTGCACGGTGGCGTTATCGGCGCACATCAGGGCTAGCCATCCAGGTCTATTATGTGAGCTGTGGAAGAAAGGCTTTGTGGTAGCCTTCTTCCCCAGCTCAATGATTTTGTCCAGTATGGCTTCCTTTACGGCTTCTATTTGTTCCGTTGTCAGGAGAACCTCTGGATAGTTAGCTGGCAGAATGCCCACTTTCACGCCTCCGGTAGCTTGACTGAAGGTTGGTTTGGTGGGCACTGAGGCACTGCTGCCTCTATCTGTCGCCTTCTGTCTTTTCTTCAGTTGACCGTCGGGAGTCTTTTCCTCTGACCGGACTCTTTTCAGTCCTTTGTCAGAGGTAGGCTTCTTCATAGGTTCAACCGATTTCAATCTGGCCTCTTCTATTGGGAGGCCTTGTTAGACGAGGTATTTAAACCTCTTTCTGGCAGCTCCGCTGAGCCTGATTCTGTCCTTCCCTTTCAAGAGGGTTTTAGAGGACTTATCAGTATCCTCGTCGTTGCCAGATTTGAGCAGGTCAGCTTCAGTGTCAGTACATTCGGCGTCCTGTGTGATGCTGCCTGTTTCCATGAGGATTTCGTCCTCTGTGTTTTTTGGGGAGTTTTCCTCACCCTGATTTTTTCCTACGTTTTCCATAAATGGTCCCACGAGAAGCTAGGGAAAGAACAGTCACCTACGGCAGAGCCCCGCATGCCGCAGGAAGGCCATTGAAACCGGGGGGCGCCAGTTGCCCCGGAGTTCGCATAATAGCAGCTAGTCTACCCACTAGCCATGCAGTCATCAGCTTATGCTGTTCCACCTTGAACTTGGGGAGATTTTTATTGTAGTTCTCTTCTACTTGGCCGGCTGTTTAAGGCAAGCCCCCGCGTTCTGTGAAACGCGGTGTGTACTAGGCAGGTTTCCACAGATAGAGCGTCCACTCCGGCGCGCCGAGGACGCTCCGGACAGGGTATCCAGTCGCCCCCCCGAGCCCCGGAGCGCAGGCTCCCTCCTCCACGCTGTGGTTCCTAGTACTGTCCCTTAACTAAGGGGGATTTTTTCAACATACCTTGTTTAGATCCGTTGTGTTTAGTTCACAGCGGCCCCTCGCTGCAGAAGCATTGAGAAACCACTGCTATGCAGGGTCACCTCGTGCAGGGTGCTATTCTTCATAGCGCACAACGGTCTTGGGATAAGCGTCCTCGAGAGGTTCATATGACCTTCTCAGCTAATTCCCCTGGAACCAGTGGTACCAGAGGGACCAATGGTTCCTCGACCCCCCAAAACTCCATAATTAATGCCTATAAGATGTCTTGCCCACTCAGGCGGGTCGATCTTGATGGATCCCCTACTCCGTGGTGGTGCCATGAGATTGACCAGCTCAGGGAGACGGCGAGGAAATTCTTTAATAAGGCTAAAAGAACCAGACTCAATGAGGATTGGAACTTATACAAGTCTCACCTCAAGGAGTATAAAAAAGTCATTAGACAAAAACAAAGAGAAGCATGGAGAATCTATTGCGAGGAACTCGAGGATTTCCCACAAGCAGCTAGACTTCAAAAAGCTCTCTCAAAAGATCCCCACCGTCATATCGGTATACTAACCAGGGAGGATGGCACAAAAACTGCCAACCTAAAGGAAAGCCTTCAATTATTGATGTCAACTCACTTCCCGGACTCCAAAATCACAAATTCGGTAGCCTGGGAGGATGAGGAGAATCATCACCCGACGGACGACGACTGGCGTATATCACGTCAGATCGTCGACTCGGACAAACTGAGGTGGGCCGTCTCAGGCTTCTCCCCCTTTAAATCCCCGGGAACAGACGGCATTTATCCAGCCCTACTTCAGTGGGGCATGGATGACCTAATGCCGCACCTGGTAGGAATCCTCAGATCCTCACTGGCACTGAGATATATTCCAAAAGGTTGGAGAGAAGTCAAAGTCGTGTTCATACCAAAACCAGGAAGAATGGACCATTCCATCCCAAAAGCATATCGACCCATTAGCCTCACATCGTTTTCATTGAAGACTTTGGAGAGGCTGTGCGAACGATACATAAGAGATGTGGTGATAACACGAACTCCACTGCATCCAAATCAACATGCATACACTCCAGGGAAATCCACCGGTTCGGCTCTTCATCTCGTAGCGGGCCGCATCGAGAGATCGTTGGAAAATAAGGAGTCCACCCTGGGTGTATTCATAGACATAGAAGGAGCATTTGATAGTACCACTTTTCCTAAAATAACGAATGCACTTTCAAATAAAAATATCCCCCAAACCATAAATGGCTGGATATATAACATGCTCTCAAAAAGAGCGATAAAAATCAGTGTGGATGATGTAACCATCAGAGGCTTGGTTGTAAAAGGTTGTCCACAGGGAGCGGTGCTCTCGCCACTACTGTGGAACATGGTCTTAGACTCCTTGGTCAGCCACCTCAACGAAAGCAACTTCTACACAATAGCATACGCAGATGACCTAGTGATACTGCTAACAGGAAGATTCGAGGAGACGCTCTGCTCTTTAATGCAAGAGGCCCTCAATATCATAGAACAATGGTGCAGGGACCATTCGCTGTCAATAAATCCAAAAAAGACGGAGATGGTTCTTTTCACGAAAAAAGGAAGCTTGCAAAACATCTTGCCCCAAAGCTCCTAGATACCAAACTTAATTTCTCTTCAGAGAAAGAATTGACCATTTCTTTCAGCGGTACAGATATCGGTTTAAATAGCTTATTTAGACATGGACATGGTGACGATGACTGAGGATAATGTCTAGTGCTTTATAAATTTATAGAATCCTTTACGGTACCTACCATTATTCAAAGCAAAATCTTTTACAATCACCAATGTTCCATATCGGTCAGACGACCATCATTCTGAGCAAATCTTTTCAAATTCTTCAAATGTCATGTCTGGTGACACATGTTCCTCAAATATATGTTCTAGATTAATTTCATCCTGCTTGAATAACACAATCATATTACAATTGTCACGTATGAGCTGTTTCGGTATTTTCGAATATGTTTGACATAAGTAGGCCGCATCAATGTCTTTATGACGACACATTGAATAGTATTCACGAATTTTCTGATGACCATCGCAGGCAACATCATCAAATATGAATATCGAGTTTGACTGTGCTTTATCTGGACTAATAATTTTCTCATTGTCTTTAAATGGAAAATAGCCAACACGTTTAACTTCTCCTAGGACTTCTTGCAACAACTTATATTTTGGTTGAAATAACGACTTGGAATAAACGTAAACATTTTTGAATTTAGCACCTTTTGGATTGAATAAAAGCGACAATATAACATTTGTCATTAGAGGTGAAGTCCAAGTTCTCAATGGGTAGCGTCTGCTCTTGTTGAACGATCTTCATCTTGTGAAGAATTTTATTAGAGTGTTATTCTATAAATATGGATGTCCCCACATTATCATACATCAGTCTTAATGTTGGTGTTTGAAGGGAGAAGGTCTTTTGAATTCTCTAATAAATAAACTGCCATTCGAACTTCACTTACCTACCTACAATTATTGCGGACGTAAGTGAATATAACTTGTCTTTTTTCCATTAAACACACATACTACCTTCATTTATAGCTGGAACAAAACTACAAACGCGACTTGCACGTGGCGACGCGGGCATTATTCCATTGGACGACGCTTGCAAACAACACGATATAGCTTATTCGCAAAATAAATCTCTTGAAGAACGTCACAAAGCGGATGAGGAATTGGAAGATAAAGCTTGGGCTCGAGTAAAATCAAAAGAGGGATCTTTTGGTGAAAAGGCTGCCGCCTTACTTGTTACGGATACCATGAAAGTGAAACGAAAGTTGGGAATGGCAAGTCGCCCAAAGAAACAACAACGTTCCTTTCATCGAGACGTAGTGTCAAAGATGGGAAAATCAATGAAGAGGGGAGCATCTTTGAGAGAAAGTGCCTTGTTTGCCTTACGAGCAGCCAAATCACTTATTAAACAATTTGGAGGATCGAAGAAAATTGTTGTTCCTCGAGTGATACCAGTAAAATCTGGAGGTTTCCTACCTCTTATACCTCTGTTTGCTGGGCTCTCAGCACTTGGAGCACTATTGGGTGGAGCTGCTGGGATCGCAAAGACTCTTATTGATGCTAATAATGCTCGAAAGAAATTGGAAGAAGATCATCGTGATAATAAGGCTATGAAACATGTTGGAAATGGTTTATATCTGAAAAAGTATCCCAGTGGAAGAGGATTTGGAT
>OY998175.1:77086880-77179366 GCA_963921935.1 Galeruca laticollis
GTAGGAAGTAAGAGATTTCAATTCTTTTCTTAGTTCTGCATATTGTGGCTGGGTCCTGCTCCCGTACCAGAAATATTGTCTGGTCAATTAGTTGTTAGAGTTATAAATTATTTAGTCCATTAGTTTTGCTTTCAAGATGAATATTATTTAGAATCACCTTATATATTTATATATATAGCACTATGTACACCGTGTAGTACTACATGGGGCCATATTACCTGTAAATAAGCAACTAGACAAGTTGGGTAACTAAGCTGTTCAGTGTGAGGATTATAAAGAACCCTAGAAATATATTTCTTTTATTTTTGGCTCCTCCACGACCCACTCTACCGGTCCGAATAGAACAACCATATAATTTCGAGCTAGTCAAACCTATGAATTAATTTGTTAAAACCTTTTATGTTTTCCTAGTAATAGTGGTGAAGTACTCTAACTGATACCCACCGTAGCACATTTTGCATTAATATTTCAAAATGTGTAACTTCACAGTGATAGAACTTTGCAACAAATTGATGAAATCATAAATTCCTTAAACAAAATTCAAACATTTTCAAACAAAATATAAAGCTTTTCTTGATAATATGCATCTTAGAAATTTTTCAAATTTTCGGTAGGACAAAAGCATAAAATTCATTCAAAAATAACAACACACTTGAAGCGCATGAGATGTTTAATAAAAGTAGGGAATGGGGAGAAACAACATGTCATTGATGTTAGTAAAGAACATAAAAAGTCTAGTATTAATAGAGTCAACGGGGAAAAACATGAATGCCGCCTTTGATAGTAGATTAAAAACGGGGATTATCATAAACTTGAATCATAAAGATATTAATTCATTCTTTACAGACGCTTCTAAATTTTTAAAAAGAAAATGTCTGTGGCTTTCAATTGGATGTCATGCAGAATTTTTTGGTAGAATCTCCCCTACCTTGGAGTGTTACCAAGCAAGTCACACAAAAATTCTAAATATAAATGAGGTTTTTTAAATAGAATAGTTCAAAAGATCCATCACGCTTTGACAAAGCTCTTATTAACTTTATTACTTGCTCACAAGTCATTCCATACAATCTTAGAAATGCAGTACTTGCTACATCTTATTGGAGGAGAGAGGTATTTGAAAATAAACTTGAATATCGCGTAGGGTCTAACTATTATAGAGTTGATGGATATAACATATGTGTTTGATAGCATTAAAACACGTTATAAAATAATTAAAAAATATTTTTTAGCAATCAATGACCATCATCATAACGTTTACGAATCAGAATCATGATCTTTATCACAATAGACATTTTTTGGTGTCAAAGATGCAATCAAATAGTACTTTTTGAAACAAAATATCAGGAATCTTGTATTTCCGAATTTCATTATGAATCACCTAGAGCTAAAAGATTTAGAGGAACGTATGATGCTGATATCGATATTGATAATTTTGATGAACATTATACTGATTTTCAATTTAATCTCGTTATTTGTATATTTATTTAATATAGTTATATGCTTTTCGTATTTGTGTATTCTTTAAATTCAACCGTTATATGCTTTTCTTCGTCTTCTCTATTCTATTTTTCCGTATTTTATTTGTAAATTAAATTAATAAAACTATATGTATGTTGTAATAAGTTTGTTTATTAAAAATCATCCTTACAACCCGCATGACTATAGGGAGAAGAGAGAGAAAAATGAAACGCAAACATTTCAATCAAATCAATTTATTACATTGTTTTCATCCAAACCGTTTACAACTTTTGACTTATAATAATTCTCTAAGTACAACACTACTACTACAATAACTCTAATTTACTCAAATTTCAATTATTTTGAACAAAATTCCTGGTTATATCTACATTTTTTTTAAATATTCACAAAAACTTGGAGATTCTAAATAGGTGAGTCGGTGTGAAATGAGACACTGATTGACTTGTAGAATTTGATGAACATCTTCTCCACATAAAAGGAAGCTGATGTCATGTTTTATCACTTCCAACTATTCAACATAATCAAATATTACTTGTAGAATGGTGTAGTAGTCCCCACATGGCATCGTCTCGGGATCATATTCTTCGTAACATGCGGAAAGTGATGCACTTATAAATGAATTTTCATTCAAAATATCGGTTAGCGTAGCCCATTCGTATCTGCTGAAGGAGATTTTCGCTGGTTTATCAATGTATGATTTACAGAGAAAATTTTTTAGGTAAGTACATCTGTATTATAAAACTACCTAAATATATTGTTAAGCAAATCCTTATACCAAAGGGATTCCAACAAAAATTTTTTGTTTCTACGTATTGATTCACTTTATTACGAAACTTTATTTATACAATAGTGATTCGTCCAAGTGTTAGAGATCTTCTTCTTTATGTTTTTTCTATTCAATAATGTTTGCTAGAATGAGCTCTTCAATTATTTTATGAAATTCATCATCATTCGAGTGTAGTTGTTTTAATCTGTCTACCAATAAGTTCGGATCTGACCAATTAGAAAGAATATCATAGCTTTTTGGTGTGTGAAACCCTCTTGTAATTGGTTCATTGAGTTGTTTTATGCTATTATTCAACTTATTGTTAATGCAAAATTTATGAGAGTAATCGAACTGTTTTGTAATATTACCCGAATTTCCGGAGTATTTACGCTTTTTAAAGAGCGGTTTAATTATTTCACTGAATTTAGTGGGACAAGCCTGATGTCTTAGATGTCATCTTCTATCACGATGGATATTCGTTAATTCCAGTATCTGTTTGTATAATTGTAAATCAATTGGGGTGAAATGTTTGGGATTCTTATAGAATACTAACTGTTAAAAACCGGGCGTACTTTTAAATACTCTGCCACCTACAATTAGTTGTTCATCACTAAATTATAGTAAATTAAAATGTGTGGGTGCGCGATTCAATATATTATTAGACGGTTAGCAGACATACACCATAGAGGCACCAGACATGCACCACCGATATACGTTCTAATGTGTCTCTGGGGTGTCTCTGATGCATCTCTGATGTGCCTCTGGGGTGTCTCTGATGTGTGTCTACTATGTTAGGTTACTCCACTTGCGTACGCGCACACAAGTGGAGTAACCTAACATATTTTTCAATATAATTTTCGAGGTCATCGTACTGTAAATGTTCATACATTGCCTCCTCATACAAATTATTCGCTTCTGTATAGAGTATGTACGTTGATGGTTTCTCAGTATCATATTCAGACATATATTTGTTATAATTTACGTAGACGCCCCAATCAAAATACTACTACTAAACTGTGTGTGTGTCATTAACTTTTATATCTACATATTTCTACAGTCTTAATAATTACAAACACCCCATGTATATATCAATTTTAATCATAACATACCTCGTATATAGTCGGGTCATCATTGAAAATTGTTCTATTGCGATAACGCAGACTACAAATGAGATTTTTAGCACCATAACGACCATCATGGGAAGATACAAATTCCATGTTTGCATATACATTCCTTGCATTTTCAAACACAGCATTGTTCATCCGTAAATCTTTTTTCAAAGTCGCTCACAGCTTAAGTCCTCAATTGATTGTTTAATTCGATGTATCGTTTTAGCCATGTGGATTATTTAAATTTCAAAACTTTGTGAACTTTTTTCAATACCAACCAATTTTCTAATGCCTGCTTTAAATTCCTATAATGTAAAGTACCTATAACACTCTTTTAATCGTGTACAGTGGTCATTAATTTTGCTAATTTTGAGCCGTGGGGTTTGCGGTGTTCGGAGCACAGTCTTTATGTAGATTATGCAAATTGATATGATACGTCAAATCAACTTGGAGAATATAACTTTCTGGAGAATCATCTGTAATGGATTTTATAAACTCTTCATCATTTTTCAATATCATTTTCGAGGTCATCGTACTGTAAATGTTCATACATTGCCGCCTCATACAAATTATTCGCTTCTGTATAGAGTATGTACGTTGATGGTTTCTCAGTATCATATTCAGACATATATTTGTTATAATTTACGTAGACATCCCAATCAAAATACTACTACTAAACTGCGTGTGTGTCATTAACTTTTATATCTACATATTTCTGCAGTCTTAATAATTACAAACACCCCATGTATATATCAATTTTAATCATAACATACCTCGTATATTTACGTAGATATCCCCGCAGAATAATGATGCAAATATATTTTTAACATCGTGTATTGAAGAAATCTTAGTATACTGTTATTAACATAATTTTATGTAACACACAGCAGGTGATTTGAGCCCCGAGAATGTCATTGTTATTTTTCACATAAAAACTTACCTGCCCGTCAACCGTAATTTCTCTCTCTTATACCGACAAATCACAATATTTGAATATCATTTTGTGGATTCCATTAGTAAAATTATAATTAAAATTATAATCAAGTTGTGGAAAGTGTTATCACATTTTGGTATAATAATCGGTGGTTTATTATTAACGTTTCAAACGATGACGTTGTGGGTTCGAATCTCACTCGAGGCAAAAATTTTTTTCGGTTGTCATGCACAAATTTACCGGATAAAAAATGGACGAGAGGCATCTAGAGAAATCTGCAAAAATAATGCGCGCCATCTAGCGAAATCTACTGGATAAAAAATGGCCGACGGATAAAAATGGTCGACTGGATAAAAAATGGACGACACCGCCGACAGCGCCAACGATGCCACCGTCGCCTAGCGGACCTTTTTCGAAGTAGTGGGTTAGAACCGGCATAGCTACACTACTGCAAGAAACTGATATTTCTGCGTTTGCTGTTATGATACAAGGGTTTCAACAGCAATTAAATAGTGACCCTGACCTTCAATTATTTTTACAATATTTTAAAACGTACTATGTAAATAAGGCACCCATGTGGGCATACTGTTATCGGGTGCATACAGGCTTAAATACAATAATAGAGCTAATCTTGTGAATAGAAACAACAATAATTTTGACAATACAAATAGACAAAATAACTATAACAATAATTATAATAGACATTATAATAACAATAATAATCAAAATAGGCAAACTAATTATCATAATAATGAACAAAATCGACAACAAATCAACACAAATAATAATGCACAAGGTCAACACAGAAGAGTATATTTTCAAACGAGAACTCAATCTCGAGAAGGTAGTGTGGAAAGGAGTAGAGGAGAACGACGTAGTAGTGAACTAAATCCTATAAATAGAAGACAGTCAGACAGTGATGTTGAGGAAGTGAATCATGATTCTCAACATGAGTTAAATTTTTAATACAGCGCTCTCCAAATTTTACAAGCAATACGTGTACATACGAACATTATAGGGAATTTTTAAAATCTGATAATGAAATTGAATTGAACGAAACATCTAGTTTAATAAAATTAAAAGCACAAGTAGGAAACCAAGAGGTAGACATAATAATTGATAGTGGTAGCGAAGCAAGCTTAATTGATAGTAATTTCTTGTCGAGATTTCCAAACTTATCCAAAAATCTTATTAAAATTCCTAAAACTAATATCGTAGGTGCTAATAATAAAAAACTTTGCGAGGTAAATCAAATTTTAAATATAACTGTGCATTTTAATAAAGAACCAGTACAACTTGATTTGTTAGTAACTAAAAATTTACAAACTGATGTGATTATTGGTTTTGATCAGTTAGATAAATATCAAGCTATTATTGATTTTAAGAAAAAAGCAATCAAAATTAAAGAAATTTGGGTAAATTTTAATTTTTATAATACTTATAACAGTGTTACAAACATGACAAACATGTATATTAATCAGACGAAGTGTGATAATGATAAATATTACAATAATTGTAATGAAAATAATGAAGTATATACGGGGGATGATGATGGGGAATTGAATATAGATGATATTAAATTGATTTGTCCCAAAAATAGGGAAAATATAATATTGAATTTAATAAAAGAGTATAAAGAACTTTTCAATAATAAGTCACGCATAGCTGAAAATTATATACACACATTTCATGTAAGAAACACTGAAGATTATAAAAATAAAACTTACCCAATACCTTATCATTTAAAAAATCAAATGAAGTTTGAAATTAATAAACTATTAGCTCAGAAAATAATATCACATTCTGATACGCCATATATTAATTCATTAGTTGTTGTTAAAAATAAAGATGGAGAATTACGTATTTGTTTAGATGCACGAGCTTTAAATAAAATTTCAATACCTCAATTTGAACAACCGATAAGCACACAAAATTTAATAGGTAGAATTACCAACGAAAAGATTTTTTCAAAACTTGACCTAAAACATAGTTTTTGGTTAATTCCTTTAAAAGAAGAATGTAGGAAGTACACGGTATTTTCTGTAGATGGGGAGATCTACACGTTTAAAATTGTACCATTTGGGTTACAGAGCGCAGGTTCAGCACTGATTAGGGCAATGAACAATATCTTAGGTCAATACCAAGATTTTTTTTTAATGGCTTTGGATAGCCTGATCCATTCAGCCACGAATTTATTGTACAGCCTGTTTCAACAGTTAGCATAGGAGGATAGACATAGTATATAGGTATATTGTTAAGTATACTGTAAACACTGCATTGACAAAGCAAGTAGTCTCCATTCACGGCCCTAATCAACTTAACGATGGGTCTTAGTAGTGGATACTTACAACAGGATTACACAGGGATACTTTTCACGCTAAGGTGCCTTTCATAGCGACTTTATAACAGACAAAACGGGCAACGGATAGAAGGTGAAATATATAACATATGGATAGACACGAGGAACAAGACTGAACAGATCTACACTGAAACAGAAACAGACATTCAATACTAAATTCTTCTTTTAGTCCTTTTTAAAAACTCCCATATGATTTGGTTTAGCCTAGGATTTCGCCGAGAGAGATAAAAAGCTGTAGCTTGATTCTGAGGGAGCGGAATCCGTTCATTTATAAGGGATTTCATCAAATACCTAACTGCATTTTCATTATGTAAGCAGCCAAACATCCAGTGATTGATGTCATCAACATTGCCGTCGCAATCACAAAATTCCGATTCACTTAGTTTGAATCTATGAAGGTACGCTTTTACAGTGGCATGATTAAAAATACATCTGACGAACATGGAGTAGATGTTTCTATTGGGATAACTTCTTGCAGCAAAAGGCTCAATAGGTAAAGCAGGGTGGATTTTGGTATAAATATTATTGTTTCGATTTCAGAAGGCGTGCCATTCAATATCCCAATTTTGCTTCAAACATTGTCTACGTATTGCTATTAGATCACTTCTATCTAGCCAACTGATTTCTGTACCTTTTAATATCGCTTCTTTAGCAAAGTGATCTGCTTTAATGTTACCAAAAATACCAATGTGCCCTTTTACCCAAATGAAACAAATAGAACTGTTCATTCCGTGTAATTTTAGTAGATTTTCTAAAATTCTTACAACGAGCCCATTCTTGTGAAGCTGATTATGTGAGTTTTCTATAGCAGATAACGCAGACTTTGAATCAGACATGACTAGAACTTGCTGATCAGAGATTTGTTTTTTAACGGCCCATTCTAGAGCTTGGTGTATTGCAAATAGTTCTGCGGAATATATTTTTGCCATAAATTATATTGATGACATCTTAATTTTCAGCAAATCTGAAAACGAGCACCTAAAACATATAAATTTAATATTATTAGCTTTAGATAAAGCAGGTTTAAAACTTAACTTAAACTTAAAGTGTGAATTTTATCAAACTGAGGCAATTTTTTTAGGATATAAAATTGACAAATCTGGTATATCTATGGATCCAAATAGATTAAAGATCATTTCAGATTATATCAGACCGATAAATTTACGAACATTGAGGGGTTTTCTGGGAATGATTAATTATTTTAAACGTTTAATTCCAAACATCACAGAATTAGAGTTACCTTTGTTAAATTTGCTTAAAAAAGGAGTTAAATGGAAATGGGAGTTAGAGCATGAAAGGGCTTTTGTAGAAATTAAAAATAGATTTCTCAATACTATTGAAGATTTCTATCCGGATTATAGTTTACCATTCATTTTGAGAACAGATGCATCTATACATCGATTTGTAGGTACACTATTACAAATTCAAAATGAAATAGAGGTTCCAATAACCTTTGTTTCCAGAAAAACTAAACCGCATGAACAAAAATATGCTAGCAGTGAACTAGAATTAGCATCTATCTTATATGCTGTACAAAATCTTAAATTTTATTTGTTAGGTAGAAAATTTATTTTAGAAACAGATAATAGTGGTTTGTTATCATTATTAAACAATAAATTTGGAAACAGTAGAATTCATAGATGGTCATTGCTATTACAAGAATATTCATTTGATATTAAACATGTTAAGGGTAGTTTCAACATAGTTTCAACTGACTCAATATCGAGAATGGATGGACAAAATACACAAACCAGACAAGTGAGAATTGGGCTAAACATATTAGCAGACGATGAGACAATCATCTCTAGACAATCGATTTTACAAGATCAAATGAATCTAAACACACAAGCAAAAATAAAATCAGAGCTCAGGGGACAATTTTATATTCGGACGGTAGCTGGACAAGAACAATATGTAATTACTGAAGAACTAGCTTAGTCAATACTTAAAACATTACATATCACATATCGACATCCAGGAAGCAGGAAATTATGGCTATTATTCAGGGAAACATTCATATCTAAACAAGACCATACAATTTCTAAGAAAGTCACTAGAACATGTGAAACATGCCAATTAGCTAAAGATAAAAACAGACAGAATCAAAAAAATACCGAAAACAATAAATTCATCTCATCCACTACAAGTAATATCAATAGATTTCATATCTAACTTGACAACCACAGACAATAAAAACAAACATATTTTTATAATCTTGGACGTTTTTGCAAAATACATTCAACTTTATGCTTGTAGACAAACTAATACAAATGTAGTCAAATCATGTATCAATTCATTCATTAATACTATAGGACGACCACAACATTGTATCATGGACAATGCTACGTATTTTAATAATAGTACATTTAAAAAAATGTTAAACGAACAAAACATAAATCCCAGATTCATTTCAATTAGGCATCCAAATGCAAATCCTGTAGAAAGATATATCCGAGAGGTAATAAAATATCTTAGAATAATAGTACAATTTGAACACCATTTATGGGACTCTAAATTATTAGATGTAGAAAATTTTATGAATCAATTACCTAATACTGTGACAGAAAAATCCCCACATGTATTGATGAAAAGAACGCCTTTAGATAGACCATGGTTATATGTGAATAATCAAGATTACCAGAATATTGTTGAAGAAGTCAGTCAGAAAATAAATCGAACTGCTGATAAGTACCTAAAAAGGAAAAATAAATTAATAAAAAATGGAGTAGTATACAAAAAGGGTGATTTGGTTATTGTAAAAGCATTACGAGTACCAGATACAAGGGCTAGAGAGAGTAAAAAATTACTTTTACCATTTGAGGGACCATATGTAATTGAAAATGAATATCCGGTGAATTCATATGTATTAAAAGATCTTATGAGTGATAAGATATGTGGTATTTTCCATGTATCACAAATTTATAAATATTATGATGAAGATAAAGAGTGATCAGAACATATTTTAAAAGATAGATTGAGTGTAAATATTAGAGGATCCCAGTTTCCAGTAGAAACATTAAGCTTTTCTAATTAATGCTTCCAGTGTTTCTAAAATGACACCATACATAATTCTTAACGCTTCCCCTGATACGCGGGACAACGGTGGGAATGATATTAAATCATTTGAATGATGATCAACCAGCATAGGAGGATCGTCATATTTATCACACAATAATTGCCAGACTATTTTATAATGTTCACCAGTTGTCTTACTTTTTTGAACTACCTTATGTGCTTCACCCTGTAAAGCTTTCTTCAAAAAACGAAATTTTTCTACATTGCTTATTTGATCGTTACTGTTATATAATAATAAGTAATAAGAGACGTTTCTTTGAATTTTCCATGATGTTTAGTACATAGACAAATAATATAAGAGACGGTTTGATGCATAGGCGGCAAGTGGCACCATATACATATAAATAAAATATACTGTGCCTAGCGGTAGAGTGCCGACATATATATGTCTGCACCGTCGGTGGCCAAAAGATCAATACGCGCATGCGAGTCACGAGACGTTGCATTGAATATCATTATTTATTGGCTGTATCATTCCCGCTTTGACGCTTTTTGACCTTCAGAGGGGTGGCAAAGGTTGTTAGCATAGCCAAATAATATATTTTAATTTCTCTATGGTTGTTTGTTTGGACACAGCATAGTAAAATTAGGATGTGGTTTGGATGTTTAGTGATTTTGTTATTTGTTCTATCATTGTGTTGTGATTTTTACATGTTTCTTTTATTTAGATTTTTATTAAAAACTATGTTTCCACAACGGTGCTTTTTATGTAATGAGATTGGTCCTAATTTAAATTTTCATAAGTCTACAGGTATATAAAAATAAATTCCGTTTGAAAACAAACATGCCATGGGGTACTCCATCGTCATTTCATTTGTCAATATGTATGGCTATATTAGTGTGTAGATATCGAAGAAATGATTTATAAAAATAATAACTCTAATTGGTTATGTGCTCATTATATATATTTCATGTTTATCTACTTCATTTCTATTCCTTTTGAAGTAACCTAGACAACTATAATAGACGTTATTTCAGATTTATGTTAGAAATGAAAAAAATGTATTATTTACATAATTGCACTTTATTTGGTCAAATCAAAAATCAGACAGGAAGTTTTTGGTGACTCAAATATCTTCGTTTAAAAATATTACAGGCGGCAAATACAGCACTTGCGCATAACTAACATGGCCACACAGAGTGTAGTCGGACCTCTCACTCTTAATGGAACGCATTTCGCTTCACAGGTCATATAACTACTATTTCGCTTATTGGAGATATAGGCAAAGAATAGAAGGTGTATTCTTTGATATAGGTAGTTAGCAGTATATTTTATTTATTACGTATATGAGTGGCACAACGTTTCTGCGCCGCCACCCGCGCATGGAGTATCTACAGTCGCGCGGACTACAAGACTGTTTTACATAAACAAAATAGAATAAAACAATTTAAAATATTATAAATGACAATGAATTTCAACATATTGCCTTTATTATGAACAAATATTTGTGGGGCATTACCATTGAAACACCGCTCGATCGGTTCCATGATTATTTAATAATAAAGTAAAAATAGTACATCAAATCATAACCAAAACTCAACTACCACTACTCCTCTTGCCGCCAATTCTCCTCTTCTCTTTTATTAAATTCACATGACAGTTGACGTGGCCTCGGATAACGACTTTAGCCAGCTATCAACCCGGAATGACGTAAGTCCTACAGTTCGGCCGTCCTGACATGAGAATCGTCCCGATTCTCGTATCAAGCTCACATAGGATAGGTTTCATAAAAATAACTCATGATATAAAGCTTAAACAAAGAACAACTTATTGCGTGAAAATAAACCAAACAGAAAATCTGCCATAATGGATTTTCGGCTTGATACTTAAATCACTACATAACCACAAACATAACTGACACAAATGCAACAATTTTTGTAGGCATAATAATAAACATAATGGTGGGGTATAAACATAATATTTAGGATCGTAATATTCATGAAACATAACATAACATTCATAGCACATAATATTCATGAAGCATAGGATCATAATATTCATAACACATAAGTGCATAATATTCATAAATGTAGGAAGTCACGAAATTTATAAGTAAACAAATAGAATGACATAACTAACGAGACGAAATAAATGCCTTATTCTACAAAGGTACTGACAATTATTGTCATTAATACAGTTAATTAAAATAAAGAAACAAGATGTAATTCCTAAAACTTCTGTAATTTATATACAGGGAATTAAGTAGCAAATCAAATGAAATTATTTAGTAGAATGACCTATTGTTGATCTCGAAGCCAAAGCTTCATTTGGTCTGGACCAACCACAGTCTGAAATGGTCTTTGAGTAACTTGAAACCCGTCTATATCGGTCACAACATATCTATTGAAATCCAATATTGCCTGGACAACATAAGGTCCTTTAAACTTTGGAATGAGTTTCTTATTCATTCCAGGGGTGGTATCTACATTTTTGATTAACACGTAGTCACCTACATTGTATAACGTTGGGTATTTATGCTTTTTATTATAGGATATTTCATTTGCTTTTTGATTGAGTTCTATTTTTTTACTGGCTTCGTGTCTAAGAGTATTTAAATCTCGATCAAAAATCTGGTTACTTTCCAGATAAAGTCTAAGTGAATCATTTAATTTACCTACTTGCTTAACACCGAACAATAACATACTTGGGGACTCTCCAGTTGATCTACACATTGTATTGTTTATAGCAAATTCTACTTCCCCCAAAACTCTATCCCATGTATCCGTATTATCACATAATTTAGAAAGCATGGGGGTTAATGTGCGATTGACCCTCTCTATCTGACCATTGGCCTGTGGAGTACCTGTAGCAATTAAAATGTGTACAATACCTTCATAATTCAAGAAAGTTGCAAGATCATTTGAAGTATAGCAAGATCCACGATCTGAAATTATTCGCCTTGGTTTACTGTAGCATCTGAAATAATCACTTAAATGATCTATAACTTCTTGGGCATTTGTTGATCTACAGGGGTAAAACCTCACAAATTTAGAAAAAGCGTCTATAATTTCAAATATAAATTTATAACCTTTACTAGTTTTCTCTAGGGGACCATAATGGTCTATGTGGATGGTAGCAAACGGTTCCTCACTTTTTGGTATACTCTGTAGTAAACCTTCTTTCTTCCCACTCATCGGTGAGAACTCTAAACACTTTAGGCAGTTAGAAATGTATTCCTTCACTAACATTTTCATATTAGGAAACCAATATACCTTTTTGATATTGTCGATCACTTTATCCATGCCTACATGACCGATATCATCATGACAGGTGCGTATAACATTATTTATCATGCTTTCAGGAACATAAAATAATAGTTTATCTTTTTCTTTCCTGTAAACTAGTCCTTCTTTCATTTCATAAAATTTGTTTTCTTGTTTCTCTAAACTATTACGTATTTCTAATATCCTTGAGTCAAGATCTTGTTTTATACTTAATATTCTCTCAAAACTATTACCATCAACTATTGCAATAACATAACACCTACTCAATGCGTCTACATGTCCCATCCTTTTACCGCTTCTATGTACGATTTCATAGTCATAATTTTGTAAAAACATGGCCCATCTCGAAATTCGCGGGTTAATTGTTTGCTTGCTTAACGTTAAACGGAAACTATCGCAATCTGTGACTATTTTAAATCGAATGCCAAAAAGGTAAACATGGAATCGTTTAATAGCATAAATCGCGGCCAGAGTTTCTAACTCAAAGCTGTGATATTTAGATTCCGCCGGAGAGGTCCTATGACTGTAATAAGAGACGGGTTTGAATAAACCATCTTTTTGTTTTTGCAACAATATCGCGACGAATCCATGACTACTGCCATCGCAATGTAATTCTGTTTCAAGATCAGGAGAGTATACACTTAGGATTGGGTACGTAGATAAAAACGTTTTTAATTTCTCAAAAGATTCAAATTCATCCTGTCCAAATTTAAAAGTTGTATTTTTTCTTAATAAATCATAAAGAGGCTTGGCTACTATGGAAAAATTAGGGATGAACTTTCTAAAATAACTTGCAAGGCTAACAAAACGATGAGCTTCTTTAGTGTTTTTTGGTAATGGATAATTTAATAAAGATTCCACATTTTCAATACTCGGCCTTATGCCACTTTGATTAACCAGATATCCTAAATAAGTGATTTCGTTGAAAAAGAATCTACATTTATCTAGTCTAATTTGTAAACGATATTGCCTAGCTAAATCTAAGACTTCTTTAAAAATTTCAAAATGTTCCTCTAAAGTTTTCGTAGCTATGAGTAAATCATCTAAATAAATGAATACTTTATTTTCTCTTATCATATCATTGAAAATAGTTTGAGTAAATCTTCCAAACACTCTAGGGGCATCAGTTAAGCCAAATGGCATTTTCACATATTCAAATTGACCCAATGGTGTTACGAATGAGGTATATTTTATTGAGGATTCAGCCATTTTAATATGGTGAAAACCATTTTTTAAATCCAACGAGGTGTAAAAATTCTTGTTTTTTAAACGATCTAAGTGATCTTCTATTAAAGGCGTAGGAAAATTAGATTTGACTGTTATTTTATTTAATTCTCTATAATCTACGCATAAACGTATATCTCCAGTTTTCTTACGAACTAAAACAATCGGGCTAGAATAAGGTGAATTACTAGGACGGATTATGTTTTCTTTTATTAAATCATCAAGAATTACTTGTAATTTTTGTTTTTCTGTAAAAGCTAATCTTCGGGGCCTAAAAACAATTGGTTGATCATGTTTTAATTTTATTGTCATTTCAAAATCAAAATTTTTATAATCTATTCCAAAATCCTTTTGATAATTTTCATAATAACAACTCTTTATCTGTTTATGTAAGTAGAAAGGCAAATTCGGGTTGATAATCATATTCGTCGATGCACTTTGTGGTTCATCGACATAATTTATATTCATAAGTTCATTTATAAAACATATTTCATCACTTACGAGTTCGGGATCAACATTAGGTTTTTCTACAATCTCTACATTGTTTTTAAAAGTGACAACTAAGTTTGGTTTAGAAATAAAATCTCTTCCTAAAATAGCAGAGTATGACATGGTATTATCAGACACAACATAAAATTTCAAATTAGCATCAATATTATTAATGGATACATCTGTACAAAAGACACCTAAAATTTCTAAAGGGGAACCATTTATACCAGTAAAATTTAAGTTACTTTGAATTTCAGATATAACTAAATTACTCGGAACAAATTTCTGTTTTATCAGACTGATTGGCGAACCACTATCAATCAACGCTATTACACTAAACTGACATAAATCGTTGTTATACTTAGCTGTGTAATCCACGGTGACAGTATATGGCATATTTAATGTGGGTTGTACCACATTCGTAGTACTATCCGGGGAATTCTTATCAGGACATTCGTGACTTCTGTGGCCCATCTTGCCACAAGAAAAACAGGAACCTCTTAGCCTGGGTGGCTTTGGACAACTATTCACTTTATGGCCCTCCTGATTACAATTAAAACATTTTACGGTGCGGTTTGATGTACCAGAGGTAGATGGTCGACTGCTTATTGAATGACCGCGATTTGTTGAAAAGCTGCGAAACTGATTCATTGGTTTATTGAAATTATTGTTATCTCGTGTACTCTCTTTTGCTACGTTGTTCATTCGACTGAACAAATCTTCAAGGGATCTAATTTCATGTAACATCATTCGGGCTTGACTCTGAAGCATTTTATTATCAAATCCATCGATTATATAATGGATCAATTCATATTCTGACATGCCAGCATTATTGCCAAGAGTAACTTTATCATGGAAATAAATGCTAAATTTTTCACCTACCTTCCATCTTCTTCTTTCAAAATTTTTACGCAATATCACTAGATCTTGATGGCAAGAAAACATTTTCTTTAACTCGTCTCTTAAACTGGCCCAATTCATCATAACGTGGTCTAATTTCGAATTATACCAATCTTTGGCATTGCCTATAAGTTTTCCAATCACTATTACCTGCATAATATCATCGGGGACCTGATATACTTCTTGCACAGCTGATATTCGTTCTAACCAAATCGTAACTTCTAAATTTTCACCAGAAAATTCGGGCAGCAAGTTCGCAATTTCTTTATTTGAAAAGTTTTTAGCCACTGTTTGTTCCGTAGGGGCCGGGGGCCTCCTCTGTTGGTCTTGATGTAATATAAGTGCCCTTACTGTGGATTGTATCAAATCTTCCACGGTAATGTTACCTTGAATTTGAGGTGATATGCCGGTCGGGGCTTCTTCATCTCTGTTTTCCGTTGGTTGTACTGATTCGTTTCTTGAGCTTGAGCCAATCCCACTTCTGAGCTGTGGGGCATTACCATTGAAACACCGCTCGATCGGTTCCATGATTATTTAATAATAAAGTAAAAATAGTACATCAAATCATAACCAAAACTCAACTACCACTACTCCTCTTGCCGCCAATTCTCCTCTTCTCTTTTATTAAATTCACATGACAGTTGACGTGGCCTCGGATAACGACTTTAGCCAGCTACCAACCCGGAATGACGTAAGTCCTACATATTATAAAATATCCTAGTATATTAACTTTTAAGTCATTAAAAATGAAAATATACAAAAACAATCTTACATTGGTTTGTGTGAATACGGCTTGTGTTTGTCAAAGTGAAGTCAGTTGTTGGTGTATTCTTTGGTGAAGTGTCAAAACTAAAAATATGGTTATATTGGTTATGGTTACAAATTCTAAGGATGAGTAAAATTAGTATAGTGTTGTTCAATTTATTTAGGTTTCCCGTTCTAATAAAGTAAATAAAAGTAAGTGAACCTTTAAAATGTCATTACCAAGTATAATTCGTCATAGCTGTATTGTAAAAATTGTTAATAGTAAATATTTTTGGCCACTTCGCAATTTGGGTTTAAGAACAAAACATTTTTCAAATTTTCATCTGACATTAATCAACGAGAACAATGGTACAAAATTTTAGAACTTATACAGGCATGAATGAACAATATTGTTCATTCATACCTCGATTTTCAGTTAAAAACTCAACGGAATTAATTAATAATATTCAAGATATAATACTACCCCATAATTCTAAATTCATATCGTTCGATGTAACAAATTATCGTAGTGTATCTATACAGTCTTCAATCCCAAAAGTTCTTGATAGTTTAATGTTTGACTGTTTGAATTGGCAGTGTAAAGAGATTTTAATTGATGAGCAGCATGGCTTTAGGGGGGGTCGATCTACGGTAACCAATCTGCTCATATACAATAATAAGTTGCCGAATGCCTTGGAGAGAGGTTATCAGGTTGATGCCATATATACTGACTTATCCAAGGCCTTTGACAGAGTTAATCACTTGTTGTTGGTTAGGAAGTTAAAAAATTTAGGTTTTTCAGACGGATTAGCGACCTGGATGCTTAACTTTCTTAGTGAGAGAAGGTTGAAGGTAAAAATTGGTAATTTCTTGTCAAGAGTGATTGATGTGAGCTCTGGTGTCCCTCAGGGGGGACATTGTTCTCCTTTGCTGTTTAGCCTGTTTGTCAATGACATCAAAGATATTATAGGGGATTGTGAATTTTTAATGTTTGCCGATGATCTCAAATTATTTTTAGTGATTCGGAATGACATCGATATTGATTTGCTTCAAAGGGAACTAGATAATCTGTCTGAATGGTGCAAATTAAACTTGTTAGATTTGAATGTTGATAAATGCTTTAAGATCTCTTTTAGTAAAAAGAAAACTAGAATCCCGTCCTCTTATTCAATAGATGGTCAGTTGCTAGTAAATAAAGAATTGGCTAAGGATTTGGGAATTCTTTTTGACTCTCATTTAAGTTTTGGTGAGCATATCAATCAATTAGTGGTTAGGGCTCAAAGGATGTTGGGATTTACTTTGAGGAATTGTAATGATCTCTCTCTGGAAGCTGTGAGGTCTATATATGTTGGGTTGGTCAGATCACAACTGGAATATGGTACATGTATTTGGACACCACAGTATAATGTTTATAAGTCATTACTCGAGAGATTGCAAAACAAATTCTTGAGATATTGTAATTATAGGTTCAATTTGAATCTCATTGCTGATCATGATTATTCTCTAATTTTACATAAACTAAACTTGCTCTTGTTGGATAAAAGAAGGATTATGTATGACATTACCCTCATTTATAATATACTTAATGGTGTTGTATCATGTCCATCCTTGTTGTCTGAAATATATTTTGCAGTTCCACAAAGAACGCTACGGCATTGTAACCTATTTTCCATAAGTTTTCATAGAACTAATTATGGTAAACATTCTTTTATGGGCAGATCTCTAGAATTTTTAAATAAGAAGGATAAGTTGGATGTTTTTAATAGCTCTTTCCAGGTCTTTAAGAGTACTCTAATAAGGTTTCTTTGAAGTAATATGTACTGTTATCTTATATTTGTCATAATATTGTCATGTTATTGTTAATTTGTCTTGTGATTTTTTAAATACATCTAGTAATGCTGTTTTTTTTAGATTTACTTAGTTAAGTTTGTTAATTATTGTAGTTTAACATAACCGCATTGTATGCTGTTGTTTCTATTTTGTAGTGGGGTTTTCCCGTCTAATAAATAAATAAATAAATAAATAAATCTATTCCCTAGTATACCTCCTAAAGAAACTATAACTCTTGTTGATAACTTGCTCACATACAATAATGTAATAATGTTAATCCTATAATTCACTCTGATATCATTACTTTATTAAAAGTGTGTTTGAATCAAAATTATTTTCATTTCAATGAGGAGGTTTATAGCAGTAAAGATGGTTTGATTATGGGCAACCCTCTCAGCCCCCTACTAGCAGAAATTTTCATGGATAACATAGAAAAAAGAATTCATGAACACCCCCTAAGTAAAAAATTTATGTACTGGCACTGATATGTGGACGACATTTTAGCTAGCTTCATCGGTACAAATAGACAATTAGAGAGCTTCATTACTTACATAAACTCGATTCACAATCATATCAAATTTATCGTAGAACTTGAACAAAATAAGTCTATAAACTTTCTAGACCTTACAATTTCAAATATAAATAATAAACATGATTTTTCTATATTTCATAAACCATCACATACAGATATTACAATTCATAATAGTTCGGTCCACCCATTCAGTCATAAACTAGCAGCTTTCAATAGTATGATACACAGTATCATAAGTATCATAAAACAAATAGCAGTTAATAATAATTACGATCCAAATTTAATTGACAATATCATAAATAAAAAATAAAAAAACAGACTTTAGAACAAGTATTCCCTTCAGATAAAAATAATAAACAATTTAAAAGCTTAACATCCTTTGGAACACCATCCTTAAAAATTAAATCGTTTTTAGAAACTTTAGACATGAATATTTCCTTTAAAACTAATCACAATTTATCCAAATTCATTAAAAATAATAAATCTAAATCTTCAAAATTAAACAAATCAGGAGTTTATAAATTAAAATGTGGTAATGACAATTGTGATATTATATCGGTAGAACTTTTAGAAATTTTAAAACTAGAATTTCGGAACACAAACGTAGCTATGACAACAAAAAATTAGATTCTAACTATTCAAATCATTTATTAGAAAACCAACACATTTTCGACCCAAATTTTGAAATTCTCCATGTAGTCGGTAAATCCTTTAGTTTAAATTTATTAGAGGCCCTAGAGATTAACAAAAATAAATATTCAGGTAATCTCCTTAACAACCAAATAGATATCAATCAGTATCCTTTATTGAACCTCTTTACCTAGAAGATAGCTTAGGAATGTTTGTAGTGAATGAATTTCCAGGTAATTTCTTTCAATACAATTGTTAACCTTAGTAAATAGATTTAGCACTGTATATATTAAGACATTTTTATATTTTACCTTCATTCGTTTAGACAAAGCTACTGTGTTAGTGAAACGCGTCAACAAGTTTAAATTGAACCTTGGAATATGTTATTAAATTGTTCATTAGATTAAAAATCTTTTATACTCTAAAATATTGCAACAATAATTTAAAAATTAAAAAGAATAATAAACAGAAAGAACATCCCAAAATAATGATTTTATCCCATCTATAGGATGAGAGCACTGTATTCCTAGTAGCTAGTAAGCCCGTTTAACACAACGCTCTTTTATACATTGTAAAGTTGGTAAACCTTGGCATTGGTCTCACTGTAAACTATAAAGTAGTACGATTTTACTGGATAATAAATATTGTTTAATATTGTATATATACTTAAGTACAAATAATTATATCACTTTGAAATAAAAGTTTTGATTTACACAGTTTACATTACATACATTTAAAGATTTTTTCTGTACATTATGTAAAGTGTTACTTCGAGAAACTGGTAGCGCAAAAGTGTAAAGGACAACAAAAGAAAGTAAGGAGTAAGTAATTCATTCATTTATTGTGCTGTATAATTTTTTAACAACAGTGTATAAGAATAATCAGAACTAAGACTAGGAAACTATAATTAATAATGCTACTGCCTAAAAAAATTACACATGAAATAATATACATAGTTTTCGATTTTTGTATCTCTCAGTCACTATACCTTATTTGCATATTTCATGCAGTCAACTATTTTCAATCTAATGAATAATTTTACAACATATGACAAAGGAAATTCAGGACAGGGATGAACAAATGGTATATCCATAAACACTTTTGTATGTATCATATGCTTTAAAATATGTCAATAACTGATTTGTATCCAGAACTTCACATACTTCTGAAAATTTTATACACGTTTCACACCTTTGCAAAAACAATGCTTTCTTCATCAAATACCCACTAACATAATTGAATGCATTTAAAGTTTTTTGTTTCTATAATCGTAATCTGGTAATGTTATTGCTACATTCTGAACTGCTGCTTGGTCAGTTTCAGGAATATTACAAACAGGGGAATTCAACCTGATTAATAAATTGTCAAGGTCATTACTACAGTTCATTTAATTAGAATGAAGAAATTTTTGGAAAAACAATTTTCTAAAGGCACGTTCAAATTGGACAGGAGTGAGGTTAACACAATTGCCCCCTTGCTGCCTCACACTTCTGAAGAAATTTTCAAGACAATCTGTATTAATTTTGCAGGTTTGTAAATATTTAATATCAACATATTCCAATTTCTTCCACAACTTTTTTTAACCATTTATTGTGATACTCTAGCATTTCTTCATCCTTAATTTGGAAGTCATATCTTCTACCATTTTATTTTTGATATTTAAATTTTTTAAAAAGAGTAATCTTTCATCCAAAAATTGTATTTGGTAATCTGCTGCTACAAATTCATTTTGACATTTGTTTTCGTTTTTTTGTTTTGTGGAATTAAATAAGTAAAAAAGTATGTAATCTTTCTCAATTACTTCAATGGTTCCAACAGCATCACTAGGAAATGTCCCCAAGCTCATATATGTATTCATACCACTTGGTACGATATTACTTAGAGCTTGAATAGCTAACTGTACTCTCATTTTGTCAAAATTTGACGGAAAAATATGCCTGTTTGTTAATTTTGATTTACATCTATAAAACGTCTGTTTGTCTTGAATTTAAAAAGACTCTAAAAATGACCAGGATGTGTGTGTGCCATCAAAACAAAATGTATTTCTTATTAAATTATTGCTTGTAGCTTTAATTAAATGACAAGGATCAAAAAAGTAAATAATCTCCTTGTTATCTACTGCGAATACTGGATTATCAGGAGCTACTACAAGGGAATTGGCGAGTTCAATGAAATTAGATCCCACATCACTTGCAAGAACATTTACATACAAACCTAAGCTCTCCAATTTTAGTATGCATGTCTAATGATAGGATGAAGCTTTTTTTACTGCTAATTTGATACCCACAAAAAATGTGCAATTGGTTGCTTCCAGTTCACATACAGCCCGCTCCTGCCATAATTAGAAGTGTATTTTTTGCAGAAAAAAGTTCTTTTTATCCAGTCCCAATGTCGATGAATCCAATTACTTCATCTCGTGCATTACTATAGAAGAGATGACTTTTTAGTGCCATATCATCAATGCATGTGGTACAATGTTTGTATTCATTATTTCTAGAGTTTTAAATATTGCATCGTTATCTAAACCAGGCTTGCAGACAAGTTTTTGGGCAATTCTTTGCAGGCTTCGTTTTGTTGGAAGACATAGCATGTATTATTTGCATTCAATCATTAACATTATATAACTTCTAAGACAACTTGCCATACTACTAAATTAGATTCAGATGTGTTTCACATAATGGCATGTATGTCAAATCAATCATTATTTTAGTTTAGTAAATAGATTGAAAAAATGTTCAGACCAGTGGTTAAATCAATGTAACTACTACT
Organism: Galeruca laticollis; assembly: GCA_963921935.1. Classification (NCBI taxonomy): domain Eukaryota; kingdom Metazoa; phylum Arthropoda; class Insecta; order Coleoptera; family Chrysomelidae; genus Galeruca; species Galeruca laticollis. The sequence goes on from OY998175.1 coordinate 77,108,946, forward strand.
TAGTCATTTAGAATATCCGATTTAATGAAGAATTTACTCATAAATGTGTGCTCCCATGGTCCCAAAAAGTAGGCAAACCGTTTGTATTCTACTGAATCTATAGTTTGTTTTGGTTTATCTATTTATCATCTTTGTCCAGTTTTGGAGGAACATCCACGACATAAGAAACAAATCCTCCTTTAGAAGCCATCACAAAAAATTAAGCTAGTGCCGCAAATAATATTGTACAAGTATAAATAAAGTAATAGATGACTTTATCTCTGATAGGTCTATATTCATTAATCATCACATTTCCAAAGGAATCAAACTACTAAAAGATGCCAAAATAAAATAAACCTAATATTAGAAGTGGTACAAAAATGTTAATTACTGTGTCAGCTAATTTCAACGTCCGCACATATTCAAATTGACTTATTTTCCTTGTTTTGTTTTATTATGTATACCTAAAAGTTACTTTCTATTTTACTTATATACCTGTCCTATACAGTTATAGATGTCTGGTATTATTATTTAAAATATATTTTTCATTTCTACACATTATGTTGCAGACATTAAAATATTTTCTCTAGGTGTAAAGTATTAAATTCTGAATCTGGTAGAGTGTAATTGTTATATTATATCACCGGAATTTTACAAATTTTATCCCATCATGTATATTGAATTTTTTCCTGTTGTAATCTGGTATTCTAAATATATAATCTATATTACCGCATTGGTTTTAATATATACCCTTTCCTACATACTGTTACTTAAATACATATTTACACATAATGAATTCCAATATCAATATACAAAAATAAGAATCATTTGATATAGCATGTTATTTTTAGTAATAAATGGTTCTTCAAAAACAGAAACTAAAACTTTGTGTATAAAGAAATATTAAAGCATATTTTTCACAATATTTGTTAAGCCCAAGCGTCTCGTTAAATTAACTTTATCAACCGACAAATTAAGTTTAACGGCACGCGTTCTATTTAATAAATAAACGGTTTTAAAGATCAAAACTTTTCCGCATCTGTGAGCCTCACTGAACAATACCCTATCATAAAATTGTCACTTATATACACTTTGGAAGCGTATTGTACTAACAAACCGAAATTTCTCCAATGCCATATCATCAGTTATACTAGCTCCAGTGAGCTGAAAATCAACAGCGTTCATCTATTATATGCCCTGAACAATATCCAATCATAAAATTGATCACTTGTAGACACTCCAGAAGCTGTATCATGCTAACAAATTGAAAATTCTCCAAAAATTACTAAAATTTGCTACTTCAAGTATCATAGCACCCGCTGTACTAGCTCTAGTAAGCTGAAAATTAACAGAGTTCATCTGTGAGACTTGTATACACTCCGGAGGATGTATCGTGCTAACAACCTGAAATTTCTTTAAAAATTTCAAAATTGTGGTACTGCAAGTACCATAGCACCCGTTGTACTGACTCTGGTGAGCTGAAAATCAATAAGGTTCTTCTGCTGTGAGATGTCCCGAACAATATTCAATTATAAAATTGGTAACTTGTTGCACTCCAGAGGCTGTATCGTGCTAACAAGCCCATATTACAGGTTTTTTATGCTTAAACCTTTCATTGACAGTTAATACTTTCTCGGAATAATGTATTGAAAATACATTAGTAAACAATTATTTTTTTGGAATGTTTGATCAACATTTTTTCTGCCTGTAAAGTAGGTATACCTTCAGAATTTTAAAACCTTTTTCTCAGTGTAAAAAATTAGCTTTCTGTCAACTACAATTTTACAAGGTCACGAAATTTTGCCCCCAGAACATCAAACGAATTATGCCGGCTTTCGCTTCTTGTTGGTGTATTCTTTGATAATAATAGTTACCAGAATTATTTCATATTTCATTGTGGGAGTCAATTATTATTATAATTATTATAACTGTTATTATAGTGTGTGGTGTAAATATTATAAACTATAGCATAGCATATTATCTGTTCTTAGTTTTCGTTTTTTAATCTTTATTGCGAGTACTTTATAAAGTTTGGAAAAAATTCATTTGCTACAAGTAGAAGATGAAGTATGACAAAACCAATTACGTTTAGAGAGAAGAATTTATTAATCCTTAAAATCGCCAATGTTAAATATATTGAACTTCTTAAGAATTGGATTAATGACAAAAATTAAGAAGTTTAGTATTTAATTTTACACAACGTTCAACACAGGTAACACCGTAATTGGCCATAAATACGTATTATTTAGGTACCCTTTGCAGTTGTTTACGTATTAAATTGCAATAATACGTAATTATCCAAAAATTATTTTTCCAACATATATAAACTTGTATATATAAACCACAAAACACCATAATCTTATCTATGCCATAATCATAACATAACGATATGCACCTTTCCTTTGAAAAAAGTAAACATGCCAACAAAGATAAATCTAAATGATTGTGTGTTAAAAAGGGACAGGGATACTCAAAACATCATAGAAAGACCTAAAATGGTCTTTCTATTACTTTCTACCGAACGAAGTGTTCGTGACACACGACCAATGCCGAAGTAGCTTACAGAATAAGGTAAAGTGGTATAGAGAATTTATAGAAAGAAATTTCCTTTCTATAACGATACAGAATACGCGCTCTTGTTTCTTATCACAAATATGTAGTAATTCTAGTTCTGTGCTAGGTGTCAATGAATGATTGGTGTCAAAAGTAGATGTTTTGCCTAATGGGATTAATCTTGTTGTTTTAATTTGTATGCTCCTAAGTGTTCACTGTATCGGATTTCAAAATTTCTAAGGGTCTGACCCAAATAGACAGCATTACATTCTGAACATTTGAGTTTATATATACCTGATTTCTTTAATGGTGGTATTTTTGTTTTTACATCTAACAATTTTGTACTTACGTTACTTTATGTTTTAAAATAAATTGTTGTATTCGTTGCTAAAGATATTATCTTTTAAATATTATTAGAAATATTTCCTGCATATGTGATGGTTTTATAAGTTTTTATTTCTTCAGTTTGTTTAGGAAATATTAGTTGTAATGCCACTTTTTCCTCTTTTTTATTAATTAGCTTATTTATCATATGTAATGGATAACCGTTGGATGTTGCTATTTTTCTAATCGTATTAATCTCTCTATCAAAATTACATTTGTTCATAGGAACTGGAAATGCTCTATGTATCATAGAATTATATGCCGCTAGTTTATGTGACATTGGGTGATTGGAATTATATGGAATTGTCACATCAGTGTGTGTTGGTTTTCGGTAAATTGCATAATCAAGTACATTATTAACTCTTTGAATTTTCAAATCAAGAAAATTGATTAAGCTATTTTCTTCAACTTCTAATGTAAATTTAATTTTTGGGTGTATATTATTAATGTGGTTGAAAAATATATCTAATTGTCGTTCACTACCTATAAAACAAGCTAATATGTCATCTACATATCTATACCAAAATAAAACATTTTTTTGAAATATTACTTTCAAAGATTTCTCTTTCTAAACCGTCTATAAAAATGTTTGCCAAAATAGGTAAATTGGTAAACCTTCATTTTGAATATATATGTTATTGTCAAAAGTGAAATAATTCTGATTAATACATACATCAAATAAATTAAGTATATCTGATATTATTCCTAGATTAATATTTTTATCTTCTAGTAATTTTCTTACAAGTATTAGACATTCTTTAGGAGGAATTTTAGTGAACATATTAGTAATGTCAAATGAAATAAGCTTAGAGTTATCTTGTAAGTTGAATGCTTTTAATTTTTTGATTAATTGTATTGAATTTCTAATTGAGTATTTAGATGCATATCTATAACTATTAAGTATATTGTTAAGCTTCTTATCTAATATATTATTAGGAGTATTATCATAAGAATCTACAGGTCTAATTGGTTTCATTATTTTATGTAATTTAACGGTTCCGTATAATTGTGGACAATGAGGATTCTTATTTATGATGGACCTCTTTTCGTAATCACTTAAAAGATAATTTGAATTATTAACAATATCCCTTACACTATTAGAAAACTTTTTTGTTGAGTCTGCCCTAAGAACTTTTACATCGCTAGATTCTATAAAGTTATATATTTTTGAATTATAATTTTCAGTTGTCAATATGGCAGTTGTGTTCCCCTTATCAGATTTTGTAACTGTTAGGTTATTATCTTCTACTTTTTTTTTGATTGCATTTAAAACTGTAATGTCATTTTTTGTTTGATGTTTAACTTTTGAAGGTTCAATATTTTTGATTAAATTGGCAATTTTTAATTTCTCATAAAGAAAATTATTTGAATTAGATTTTCTATCTATTTCTGACTCTGTAGCTATAATTTGTTTAATATTATTCGTAAATTTTGGTGGTATGCTGTATTTTATTTAAAAATTCTATTTCACTATCTGTAAAATTAGTGTCTGAAAGGTTTTCAAATCGTGGTGCAAAGTGTGTTGGTATGTAGGTACTTACAGTTTCATGATGTTTAGAGTATTGAATTCTATGTTGTGTGTGTTAAGTTTATGTAGCTTTTGTTCTTGTTTCTTAAATTTCTTGTGCTTTTATCGTGCTGACACTTTCTCTGATTTTGTCATCTAAACAGTCAAATTCTACTGGATGTAGTTTGAACGTGAGTTCTCAATGTACAACTTTTATGTAGTTGTCTAAGTAGTCCTTTATTTTAAACCATTTTTTACATTCTTCTTATAGCCATACTCGTTAAGCACATTTTATTGCTTTTTGTGCTTGCAGTGTTTGAGTATGGTATTTTATATTCACATAATTTGACATTACCTTTTTTCTAAGGCATTCTTGGTTGAACCAAATGTTTTGTAACGTTTTTGTAGTAACTTCTGGTACAGTCGGGTCAAATCTTCCCTCGAAGATTTTTTTAATGAAATTAAATGTCTCGACCCTTACTTCGTGGAATCTACTCATATTAGTGTTTTAAATAAAACTCAATATTTCTAGCTAATTCCACAATATAATGAAAAATGTTGAAAATTCTAAAAAATTGACAATTGTTTCGATAACTGAATATCATCGTCAGAATGACAGAAGTTACAATTGTCAATTTTTTAGAATTTTCAACATTTTTCATTATATTGTGGAATTAGCTAGAAGCATTGAGTTTCATTTAAAACACTAATATGAGTAGATTCCACGAAGTAAGGGTCGAGACAGTTAATTTCATTTAAGTATAAGATATATCAAAAACACTCGATATGTGTATATTCGAGAACTTAAAATATCCATTAATTACCAACAGGTAGTATATCTTTAGTTGAATGTTTTTGGTGCTAACAAAACGAAATTTCTCCAAAAATGTGATATTATATCTGGATTTATAGGACCTCTTGTACTGACTCCGGTGAGCTGAAAATCAAAAGGGTTCATCTGAGAGAAGCCCTGAACAATATCCAATCGTAAAATTGGTCACTTGTATACACTCCAGAGTCTGTATTGTGCTAACAACACATGTTACAAAAGATTGTCAACGACCACGACATACAGACAGGATTTTTTTTAATCCTTTTTTTGTGTTTTCTCGCCGAAAATCGAAAAAATTACTAAAAAATAAAAAATTTCAACTTTTTTTGGGGTAAACCAATACTTTTCTCGCATCTAATACAGGATTGTGCGGAAAAATAAAATTATATACTTAAACTTTATTAATTTTTCTCATTGAATTGCAATGTGTAATATTTGTAAAGAAAATAAATTTGCATGAAGATATTAGTATTATAATATATTGTGTGTATGGTACAATAAAAATGATAAACCCATTCTCAGTTTTAATTTTTATTCTTTTTTTGAAATAAATTACAAAATGTTATAATGCCAAAGTTACAATTAGAAAATAAACTTGACTAGAAAAATCAATAGACTCGATAGTCAATATTCTACCAAACATTAAATACTTACAAATCTATTTTTATACACATTAACAGACTTGACGTATTGTACAAGGAAATTAACACAAATTACACATACAATTCCCTCTCCTCCATGGAAGTTGTCAACGAAAAATAAATACTTATTGGTCTGGAGTGAAATAATTGAATTACAATGTAATGTAGTTGGTTTGATTTTACCATTTTATAGACACCTAAGATAGATGTCTGTAAAGCTTAAACCAATATGATTTAGTTAAATTGAATTGAGCTTTAAATATGGGTTGGACAAAAACTTTTTGATGCAATATATAATTGAGCATAATTGTTTTGATTATTTAAATTCTTATAATATAGTTCTCATAAATAAAAACAAAATACAATAACTTTTGAATGGTACTTATACAACAAACTGTGTTGTTAATGACTTTTATTTTGAATTTTATCCATTACATAACACTAAATCTATAATCATATTTATAAACAACAGTGGATTTTTTTTAACAAAGATATTTATACAAGTTTTGCTTTGACCTAATTCGTCGTTTTCGGCGGCCGATTTCATTTTTCTACAACTACTTAATTCAAATGTTAATTACTTTGTTTTATTTTTCATTTTCTACTTATAGATTCCATCCAAACCTCTTCCTGTTACACATGTTGTACAGATACTTGAATACATTCCCATAGGGGGAAGTCATACATACTAAATCCTCTTTACATCTAAGTTACATATGACAGATCTCTTGGTCTAGGTAAAGTACCTTAAATATTAATGAAAAATGTTACTACAGTTATTTTTTAATGTTGTTTTAAAAGTAAGTATGCAGGACTTATTGCACATGATAATTATGTTCATTGAAGGTCAGATGGTTTAATTGAAAATTGTCATGAATAATTGAGAATAAAGTCTATCAATAAATACTAATGTGATGTTCTTGATGACTAAAAATTAATAATAAAAATAATATTTTTTAAATATATATAGAATTCGTTTTAGTTGTGAAGCATGAAAATGATTGAAATTAAGTAGTCTTTACTTTTAAAAATGCCGAGTCACCTACAAAAATATAGTTTCAACAGATTTCCTTCAGTTCTTATCCCAATTTATTTCCCAATTGAAATTTGAATCATTTCACCCTAGAAAACTTTTGGAGTGAATGGATTTTAAATAATCCTAATCAATTGGCTTGGCACTAAAGAGTTCATTTGTTATAAAATTTAAATATTTCACATTGACACCAAAGTAATTATAACAAATTAAAGGTAGTTACTGTTGAATTTCATGAACATTTACATTTATATGTTGAAAATGATTATTGTTCATCATTTTAAATAGTATTCTATGTTAATTTCCGTTATAAATGTGTTTATATGCCAAGTACTTATTTTTTTAGCTAAAATGGATGATTGTATACCAATAAGTTGATTTTTTTTTAAATGTCAGATTATTGTTTTGGTGATATATTAAAAATAATAAAAGAGGATGGAGAGATACAAAATATGTCTTAGGAATGTATCACATAAAATGCAAGTAAAATATGTTAACAAAAATGGGTTCAGAAGTTTTGATCGAATCTTTATGTTGAAACACACACATCAGTCGAACACAAAATATTTATTCAAATAATACATGAAAGTGAAGCACGTACAACAATGATAAATATATTAGTTAAGGAGTTTAGGGAAAAATGTGGATTAAATAGTTATGGTTCATCATGTGGATATGCCTAACTCAGTGAACAACGGCCTTAATATATGTCTTTCCACTATATTCGTGCTTTCAACGTCTTTTTTAATGAATATTTTGTGGTAGACTTTTTTTGATTCGAATTTTCTTAAACCCAACAAAAATACATAATACTAACCTACAAATGGTACTGAAGCTACTTTTTACTGTAAAGCGCCATATATTTTATTTACACATTAAATGTATAGTTATATTTCAGATCTTGACCATATAATTTGTTAATTAAATTTAAATTATCAATTGTCCAAGTTTCTTTATGACAAAACATTTTTATATGCTTACATAAAATGAATTATTAAAAATATTATGGTCAGAATCTGTATTATTATATTTTCTATTAATAAATGTCCTTGGTTGTTCTTAATTTTTGAACAAGTTCTTTCCATACTGTATAACAATTCGGATACAACTTACGCATCATTGTTGTGCAGTATATGAAAAATAAGTTTAATGCACCATTAGGCAATACCGTAAGAACAATACAGTTAAAAATATTTTACTTTTTATAATAAGTACTGAAAAAAAGTAAATCGGCAGGAACTTCCATTTAATAATTCTAATTCATCTGCTAATTAGTCAACATGGTCCACAAAGATGCATTTGGTTGCCCATCTATTAACAGCCGGTAATAATTATTATCTGACATTATTAATTACATAGATTACTGTCCAAATGCATCATATTTTTATGAAAATTCAGTATTTTAAGATGATGCAATATGTGAAGTCATTTTGGAAATGTTAATTGGTTCAATGTTGACATTATATGGGTTAAGAGCTTTATTTGGTGGCCTGGTTTTCAACTGCAAAATGAAGCTAATAGAACAGAGTAGTCTTTGATGAATATAGCTAGAGTTTCTGTCTTAGTATTCTATGTTGTGTGTTGGATAGTTTTGTACTCCTAGAAATAAGATTTTGACAGTTCACATAATACGTATGATTGACAATAAAAAAATTACGTTTGTCAGTTTAGTAAAGTTAATAAAAGCTTCTTCAAGTGCATTTTACTGCAGTAGAACCCATTACAACAGGTTATGGGCCCAGAGCAAAAGAAGAACTAAATATAACGGCTGTGAGAAAAGGGTCGACAAATCGATACCAAGTACAAGCAATATCAAACTGAAAACATAAAAAAAAGAGGGCGGAAGAACCAAGCAAAATGAATTCGTATACGATTCCGGTTTTAGAAGCAAACAATTTTAATAATTGGCTGTTTAGAATAATGGCAATATGTAGGAGAGAGGGATGCAGCGATGCCATAGATCAAACACCACCAGCAGAAACAGCGAGTCAGACCGACAAAGACAACTGGAGCAAAAAGGATGTGAAAGCCCAATCAATCATAGTGTCAGGTATTTCTGATAAACATCTAGACATCATAAAAGAAAGCACAAGTGCAAAGGAACAAATCGAAGATTTGAAGGCTGTCTTTGTAAGACCCTCATCGTTGACTAAATTAGCATTGTGGAGAAAATTGGTTAACCTGAAAGACGAAGAAATTGAGAAACTAGAAGATTAAATAGGTTTGATACCACAATAAGAGAACTGAAAGACAGAGGATCAGTATTAGATGAAGGAGACAAAGTATGTCACTTACTTTTATCTCTACCATCGAAATATAGCCATGTAGTGACTGCTTTAGAAACTGTAGAAAATGTGAAACTAGATTTTGTGAAACATAGACTACTAGACGAAGAACTCAAACTCAACACACAATTTAACAACATTGAATCTAGTTTTAAAGTTTCTAGTGGCTGCTACCAATGTGGGAGTCAACAGCATTGGTTTGCAGCATGCCCTAAAAGAGAAAGAGGTAGAGGTGGATACAATAGACGTTCCAGAGGAGGAAGAAATTACAGGCGAGGCTCGAGAGGAAGTGAACATAGTAGACAAGACATAAATCAAGCCCATGTTACAAAAGAGAATGAGAGTGAAATTCAGCTGTATGCAGCAAATTTGTGTTCAGAAATTGATGGGAAAATAATAATGGTTTTGGACTCAGGTGCGAGCAATCATTTCTTAAAAGAAGACTTCGAGAAATACATGATAAATATTAAAAACTTAGAAAGACCAGTAGCAATTCATATTGCAAATGGAGAGACATTACATGCTAATAAAATGGGAATATTGAAAACAGAATGTCAAGGACAAAATAAATCAATACAAGCATTGATAGTTAAGGATTTGAAGCATAAAATTTATTATCAGCATCAAAGGGACACAAGATTATTGTAGAAAAGAACAAAACAACCATAACTGGAAAGAATTTTTCGTTGACATGCGAGTTCAATAAATGATTGTACTTATTAAGAATAGATAAAACAGAAAAGGAAGATAAACCTGAACAGTGCAATATGACTGTAGAACAAAGTTTATGGCACAGAAGACTGGGTCATCCAGGAAATGACGGCTTGGTACAGTTGCAGTTGCCCACAGAAACTAAAGTGTGCTCAACCTGCAGGGAAGGCAAATGTGCAAGGTGTTCATTTAAGAATTCTGATAAAAGAACCACAAAAATTGGTGAATTAATCCATACAGATATATGCGGTCCACTTAATCCAACAGCTTTTGATGGCTCAAGATACTTCCAAACTGTTATTGATGATTATTCACATTTTGTAGTGGTAAAGACATTGAAAACTAAAAATGAGGTAGACGAAAATTTGATAGATTATATTGAAGAAGCAGAAAGACATAGAGAAGTAAAAGTTAAAACAATACGTCTAGATAATGGAGGAGAATTCATTAGCCATGTTTTTAAAACATACTGCAAGAAAAAAGGGATAATATTAGAGTATACCATGCCCCATACGCCACAAGAAAACGGGACTGCTGAGAGGATGAACAGAACATTACTTGATAAGATCAGGACAGAAATAATTGAATCACAAATACCCAAATATTTGTGGTGTGAGGCACTAAAATGTTCAGTTTATGAGTTGAATCGCCTACCAACAAGAGCTTTACCAAGAGGAATGACACCATCCCAAATTTGGCACAATAGAAATGACTTGAGTAAACTGAGAGTTTTTTGTTGTTGATCTTGGTACACAGTATTGCCAAAAGGTAACAAGTAGAATGCTAGAGCAAAGAAAGCTGTAATGGTTGGTTATTGTGGTGGAGGATGGAGTTTATGGTTACCTGATGAGCAAAAAGTTATTTTGCAATGTGACAACCTAAGCACCATTGCCACAGTTAAAAATTTTGAAAATTCAAAAATGGGAAAACATATTGAAATAAAATACCATTTTATAAAATATTTATGTTTGAAAAAGGTATTTATATTGAAGTATGTTTGTTCTTCTGAAAATATTGCAGACATGTTCACGAAGTGTTTATCAAAAGAAAAATTTGTTAATTTTAGAAATAGTATCATTACAGAATAGGTCTTTTGTAGAATCCTAAAGTTTTGCTATTTCATTTAACAATTTGAATGTTTGTTTATTATTGAAATTCCAACATTAAAATTGAGGGGGCGTGATGAATATAGCTAGAGTTTCTGCTTTAGTGTTCTATGTTGTGTGTCGGAGAGTTTTGTACTCCTAGAAATAAGATTTTGACTTAATATGTATGATTGACAATAAAAAAATTACGTTTGTCAGTTTAGTAAAGTTAATAAAAGCTTCTTCAAGTGCATTTTTACTGCAGTAGAACCTATTACAACAGTCTTATGTGATTTGGCAGATAAAATAATTTCACACATTAGTAAAGTGATTTAAAAGTGCTAAGAACGTGTAATACTTTATATGTTTAATAAATTTAAGCAATACAATACATTTTCTTGTAGTTTGGAACAGTGGTGCAAATAGCACCCCCGCAGTTTGGTGGGGCACGTCTGGTCAAAGGGCATTGCGATCTGGGCACATAAAAAATATAAAGGAATCGAAAGAAGGGTTTAAAGGGTATTTTCAAATTTCTAAGCGATAATTAGTTACAAAGCTATGAGCGGTAAACTGCCGTAAAAATCAAAATTTTCAAAACTGATAAATAATGATGTTTTATAATGGTATGGAGATAATTTGGTTGAAATTCGATCATCCCTCGCTTGTAAAAAGGTGTTTCAGAGGCCTGCTCATCCACTATTGCCGAGGGTTACTGCAGTATCTTCTGATATTTTTTTAGAGAAGCGCCACCTTATCAATGGAAGGGCTCCAATCAATGTAGTTACGCCACTGGTTTTGAATACAAAGAATCTAGGGCACTCTGCCTTCATATTATAATATGTAGGTACATTTGTTCGAACTTTTGTAAAGTATAATGCCAAAGAGATAGAGAAGAAGTGACAGTGGAAATAATGATAGATGCCAGATCACCAATACTAAGACAAGTACTCTCTGCAGTCTAAACCAAGAAAACAAATCAAATTAGATTAAACTTGACCAAAGATTTAATGATTCAAGTGGAGATATAGTAATCTGCATTGAACCCAATTTATTAGATAATAATTTTACTCAGTAGCTATTGAAGATATCCCAATCCAATTTTCTTTATTAATAAAATTTTGTTATTGCTACAATATACACAATTTGTTGCTTGATCCCTTTATTGTTTATTAAAAGTTTTATGAAATAAATCGGATGATTAAAATTTGGAACGTTTTAATAACATAAACGTAGCAGATTTACTGCCATTACTCTTATTTCACAGCTACTGCTATGAAAAATATGATACACATTATTATGTTTTACAACAAGTATGGTTTAGATATTAATCACTATTTTACCATACTGGGCTGTTGTTTATGGAACACATTTACATATACATCTGGATCTATCCCAAATATGAACAATTGCTGTTTAATATCTAGGAAGTTGCATTAAATTCTAATTTCTTGAAATGCCTAAAAATATTTCTTACAAGTCCAAATCATAAGAAACTGTTTCCTACTAGTATATAATACTTACTTACTAATGATATTTATTATCTTAGAACATTTGAGCAAAACTACTAACTCTGATATTAAATATTATTTATTGACTGTAATTATTTTTTTATTTCTACTGAAAAAATCCCAAACTTTACAACAGTATTAGTTTTATTTAACACTTCGGTAGTTCTCAAACGATCATAAAAAAATTTAGTTTTAATGAATTGAATTCTAATCATCAATTAAAAATCATTCTGAACAATTTCTCTTTATGAAATAAGAATGTTCCAGTTACTTCTATTGAGAAATACATTCATTTCAAAAAGTGACACGGAAATATTTTTAACCCTTCAAGACTCGTTGCAAATATATCATTAACGTTTGGTGGTTAGTAAACTGAACACATAGCATAAGGTCGAAAGCGGGCAATGTTTGTATATAAAAATCAACTGCATTAGCATTTTACGGTTCTGCAGAGGGTTTGTGATGAATGCATTAACCACTTATTTCGCGAATATACGCAGTTGCCAAATTAATCATGCAATTATAATAAGTGGTTACCTAGCTGACAACATATTGGAATTTGTGCGTTGCTTTACATAAAAAACTGCAATAAAGAGGAAAATTTGAGTCCCAATATCTATTCCCCAAATAAAGGAAACCAAATAAACCAACTCATACAAAATGAAGAGGATATAGATGTAGAGAAAATATTATTTGAAAACAATTTGCTGCGAAAAATGCTATATGAAGCAGAAAGTAAACATAAAATTTTGGAATATAATATCAGTCTATTCCAAGAAAATAAGAAACTTGATATATTAATGAAACCGGAGACGCCACAAAAACCTACAGTGGATAAAAACTGCGGAGATAAGGAAAATGTCAAAATAAATATTATCAGCATAAACCAGGTATTAGTAAACAAATGGTATCTATAATACAGGGTGATAAAAAAATTCCAAATTTACAAATCAATAATAAAAAACTATCTAATTTAGAAGATGAACAACAAAAAATAGTGGATGATATAATAAACTTAAATAAAAATGAAGAAGATAATTGAAAGATTCCTACCAAGAAGTATTACAAAGGCATTGAAAGGAAGAAATTAATTGGAGAAGGAACAACAGAAGATAGGGAGTTTACTGTTGAAAGAAAAGCTTGGTTATGTTATATCTATATAGAATAAGAAGACACATTACTGAAGAGGACATAAAGAACTTTATAGAAAAACAGGAGCCTTTCAAAAACACAAATTTGGTGATCAAAGAACTACCAACCAAGGAAAATCAAACAAAATGTTTTATGTTTGGTATTGATTACAACAGCAAAGATGATATATACAAACCTACATCTTGGCCAAAAAGTGTCGCATATAAAAAAGGTTCAATTTTAGGAAATACAGGGGATATGAAGACAATAGAGAAAAATAATGTAATAGAGCACAATATGAACCAAAAACCATAACCAATGGAACAACAAATGAACTGGGAACATCATATATTCTCATCAAAGCTCTCAATCCGGAAATAATACAGAAATAATATATGTTAACAGGACACCAATACAAGGAAACATGTACAAAACAAAACATACTTCAATAACTTCAACTATTCTGCATATCAATATACAGAGTGGATTAGCTAAGAAATGTCCAGATATAAATTTAATTATGGAAAAAGAAAATGTAAATATTCTATGTTTTACTGAACACTAGCGTGATTCTAATTGTATATATGTAACTTCCACAAAAAATTTCAAACTTGTATCACACTTCTCATGTATTAGAAAAGAAAAACGAGGCACTTGCATATGTATTAAGACCGACATAATAAATGATTTAAGTTTCGAAACAGTGAATTTAAAAAAATGGTGTGTTGAAGGTGAATTTGAGGTATGTGGTCGAAAAACAAAACTAGATTCGAAAAATTCTTTATTCATTCTTACCGTGTACATACCTCTAAACTCCAATAACTTTAATACATTTATCAGTCAATTATAGCTACTATAATAAATGACCTTCTATTGTAATAATGATCAATATTTTATCTGTGGTGACTTTAATGTAAACTTTTTGAATCATAGTAGCCAAAGAAGTTGTCTGGTCAATGTGTTGAAGAAGTTCAATATCAGGCATCATATAAATGTTCCAACCAGAATAACAAGGACAACTTCCACTTGTATAGATAATTTTCACCAATTTTCCTATAGATAATGTTAAAGTATGTGATACTTTTCTGTCTGATCATATTTATCAGGTATGTTCTTTAAATGCAGATCTTTCATGGGACACATAGTGTTCTATACATTTACACAAGACACCTACTCTAAAAATAGCTTCTCATGAAGCAAAGCCAATGAGTCACTTGATGTTTAGAAGTTTAGTAGCCGATCAGCTGATAGGAAATTACAGTAATAAGCTGAAAAAATTATGCAAAAGCAAGCGCATTATAGTGACTAAAGCAACAAAAAAACTGGAAGAATATACAAACAGCATATGACATTTACAAATGTAGGTGAACATCTACCTGATAAAGGTAAAATAAAGAGATGCGCATATTGCAGCACAAAGAAATCGGTTAAACGGTCTACATTACAATGTAGAAAATGTAACGTTGGTCTCTGTTTGGAATGTTTCATTCCCAAAATTTTAACTTGGTGAGTTTTTTATATTAGAAGTTCATTTTTATATATGTATCATTACGCTGATACATACAAATCAGTTTATTACTATAATTACTTATTTTAGTTTGAAAATGTTTCTGATGTGTTTCATGTAATTTCCATTTTGTTTTTTGTTACATTTACTTGTGTTATAAAAATAAAATTTGATAAAATAAAGAGTGTTCAATTTATTAACCACTATTCAAGATAGTTGAATATAGACCATTAAAGTTTAGTGTTTCTCTAACAAACCACCACTATTGTCATTCTTAGTCCAATATAATGTACCCTAGGTGCCCCTTTTATATTGTTATAACCCATGCAGTTAATTGGATTCAAAAAGATAGCACACTTTTATCATAAGGTATGTGTGCTTTTAGGAATTTTCATGGAGGTTAATATATTAGCCACCAAAGTTTAAAGGGTTAAATAACTATTTTTTTCTATGGCTTGGAGATGAGATCAATTTTGGGGTGGTTACAAGAAAGGAAGTTTGTCCATATATCTTTTGATAACAGGTATGTGCAACATTGATAATTATAACGAGGATAGATACCTCTGAAAACAATAGTGAAACTTTTATATTTTATAACAAAACACCTATGAGAAGAAAATGTGACTATAAAGACATGGCATACAATGAATAGTGAAGAAATTTAATGAGAATATATGGTTTTCAATACAATCCTGCTTTGAGATACACCTGTTGTTAAAAGGTATTTTTCATTGAAAAGAATACACAAGGGAGAAAGGCGAGCCAGTCCATTAGTAATTCAAAATTCGGCAAAATTATATTTTATGTCGATTTTTTCTCAATATTTCGCCGTCAAAGATGCTTTAGTGTGTTGAAGAACTATTCTTTGGCTAAGAGAACTTGTTTTAAATAGGTATATAATCAGTAGGTCAACTTTGGCAAGTATTGAAAATATTTAAAATGATCTTAAGAAATCTAAGATAAGGAACATTTAATGATGTCGATGCCATAAGAATTTGAAACTAGTGGCAGCCAAAATGAATTATTTTTCGATTTTTGTTTTACTTTGATATTTGATCACAAGACAAATGCTTTTAAAATGTGTATGTGTGACATGAATTTATAATAATCTGTTTGTTGAAGTTCGGAATGAATTTTAGGTCAATGATTATATTTCAATAGACATGAAATGGATTGAGAGTTTCAAAGCTAAATCTACCATATACTTTAGTATCATGATTAGATTTTATTTTCTTCTTGATGGAATGTTGACAATTTTCACAGCTAAATGATAATTGAATCAAATTTGTTAGAAATTCCATATCAGTTACTTTATCCAGTATAAGTATAGAAAGATATTTGCCTATATAGTTATAAATAAAGTCATTTGCATGCTATCTTTGAGCTGAAAGTATTAATTTTGGTTCTCATGTAAGGGTTATAGGTACATATTTGTAATATTTAGATCATAATAAATATAATAAAAGTTAAGTTAAACCTTAATAAAATCATATCAACATAAATAACATTACTTAGACTTGGAAAAATACTCTTAAAAGAAAACAATTAACTTAGAAAAAAAATACATGGATAACAGGGCTCACCGAAACACATTTTCCATTGATTCAACGAATGCAGTACAAGTTAGTTTCATTTGAATAACATCGAATATGCTTGAAGTTTTACAGTATAGATAATTATGAATAATGAGTAGAGGTAACCTCAGGAAAAATTTGAAAATGCTATAAAGTAGTCCAGGCGAATTAAATATATGATATAAAAAATTGTTATCTAAATTCTGTCTAGGGGAAGTGGTAGAGGGGGTTATTACAAACGTTGGAAAAATGAATTAACTAGGTGGGGATTTGCAGGGTGGAAAAGGGTTGGAAAACACATTATTGCGATTTGCGGCCAAAATTGATGTTTTAGAAAAAATGTTGAATATTAAAGTTGTATAACTCAAACAGATCTACAATTTTTATGTAGGTGACTTTTTAACATAACCTAAATAACATTTCTGAGAAAAACCGAGTTATACGTTTTTTATTTTTAGTTTCCGCAAAAATGTTCAATTTGAATGAAAATTTGATAAAAGGTAGCTGTTATAGTCCCAAATTATGAAAAAAAAATTCACATTAAAATATTGAAAATTTTTCGAGTTATGACGTTTTTTGGTCAAAATCACTTTTTTTTTCAAACGAAAATTGTATGTAAAAAAATTATCGTAGAAGGTTCCGCGGCCTCTCATTTTTTTCCTGTTTACATCTACTTTCTAAAAAAAATAATATTCACAATTGAAACACATGCTCAAAAATGCAAAAACCTGAAAAATCATGTTTTTCGAGAACTAGTTTTTTATTAATTGTTCTTAACTTGTTTAAATTTATCAAAATAATACAAAACAAACTTTACCATTGAATTCTACGAAAAAAAAAGAAACTGTATACCATCAATTACATAGATTTTATAAATTGTTATTGAAATAATGTTATACGGTTTCTTTTGTATTTTTTCTGTAGAAATCGATGGTAAAGTTTATTTTTTATTATTTTCATAAATTTAAAGTTAACAACAATTAATAAAAAATTAGTTCTCAAAAAACATGATTTTCCAGTTTTTTATTTTTGGGCGTGTTTTTCAAATGTAGCTACTGTTTTATTTTTTTTTAGAAAGTAGATGTAAAAACGAAAAAAATGAGAAATTTTCGTTTGAAAAAAAAGTGATTTTCACCAAAAAACGTCATAACTCGAAAAAATTTCAATATTTTAATGTTATTTTTTTCATAGTTTGGGCTATAAAAACTACCTTTTACCAAATTTTCATTTAAATTGAACATTTTTTGCGGAAATTAAAAATAAAAAACAAAATAGTCGGTTTTTCTCGGAAATTTTGAGGTTATGTGAAAAAGTCACCTACATATAGGCTGTAGCTCTTTTTGAGATCTACAACTTTTACATTTACTTGTTTTTTCTAAAACCTCAACTTTGGCCGCAAATCGCAATAACGTGTTTTTCCACCACTTTTCCACCCCCCAAATCCCCACCTAGTTAATTCATTTTTCCAATATTTGTAATAACCCTCTCTACCACTTCCCTTATCCAGAATTTAGATGACAAATTAAAAATGAGCTAATTTGCTTGGATTAAAGTTTAATATTATGACTATATACTTAAACTTGTAAATTTATTTGATCATCTAGCACAATAAAAATTCACGTAATTTGTCAAAAAGAGAAGATAACTGGGGACAACGTCCCCTTGAATGCATGGTAATAAGAAATTAAGATCAATTTGTTTCAACGCATACATTTTATTAAATAGCAAATAGAACACAATACTTTCAAAATTTTTACTAACTTGTCTCTTTTCATTGAAATGTAATCTTATAGATAAACCCCAACTAAATAGCAATCGTAACACTATGGACTGCGATGAAGTGTTTTTGAGTAGTTTACAAAATATTACTAATCGTTGAAAGCAACAATCTTATGCTCGAGTAAATTTACTAACTTCATTTCAGTACATACATATTATGATTAATATATAATCAGAATACTTTCTGTAGTAACACACATAGTAATAGTGACTATGTCTATGAAAAATTACCTTTCCAGTTATAGATACTTGAATAATTATAACAAATTGTTATAAATCAGTTGCATATGTAGTGATTTAAGGTGACAAAAGGATCTAGATGTGCATAAGAAAGTTTTTCATAAAAGCATCAAAAAATATTATGAAAAAGATTTGCACCATTATACAGATAGTCGATTGGAAATTTTTTTAAATACAATGCAAATGTTCAAGAAAAAATGCTTATTTAGTATCAAATATTTAATAGCAAAGTTTTAATATATTATTATTAAACAGGCGTAATCAGTCTTTAACATGACACATTCAGGTAAAGTTTTAATGTTTTGGTAATTTTCAATAAATTGCAATTATACTAGAACAACCGAAATACGATATGAAATATACTTTTAGTGTCCAAAACTGACAAGCTCGCCCCATTGAAAATGTTTGAGGAGGAATATTAGTCTGGTTCACAAATCCCATTTTCCTCAGAACCTAAACCGGACCACCGAAAATTATGATTTTGGTCTCATTCGATTCGGAATGGCATCTAGAACATTCTATCAAAGTTGCAAGAGGGGCTGAAAAAAAATGCAAAAGTTATAAACAATAAAGTAAAATAAAAAATAAGGGTTTGGTTTTTTTGAAAATTTCAAAAACTATTTGAGATAATCGATATTTGAAAAAAGATCCTTAAAAAGCAGCAAATTTCGTAATAAAAAGTCCTACCTCCCGGAACTGTACCGACAATCCTTATACTTTTAATTTAGCGGTCAAAATAACGGTAAAACGCGTGGTTCGGTTGCTGGGCGCATCGCCCCAATCTGACACATGAGCTAAAAAAATTATTTTAACTGATTAAATAGTAATATTAAGGAATAAAAACATTTGGGTACTAAGTAGACATATGAATAAAATTATTATCATTGTGATAAAAAATTTTTTACGGATTGTTTATTCATATGTCTACTTAGTACCCAAATGTTTTTATTCCTTAATATTACTATTTAATCAGTTAAAATAATTTTTTTAGCTCATGTGTCAGATCGGGGCGATGCGCCCAGCAGCCGAACCACGCGTTTTTACCGTTATTTTCGCCGCTAAATTAAAATTATAAGGATTGTCGGTACAGTTCCGGGAGGTAGGACTTTTTTTTAGGAGATTTCCTGCTCTTGAAGGATCTTTTTTCAAATTTCGAATATCTCAAATAGTTTTTGAAATATTTCAAAAAAACCAAACCCTTATTTTTTATTTTACTTTATTGTTTATAACTTTTGCATTTTTTTCAGCCCCTCTTGCAACTTTGATAGAATGTGCTAGATGCCATTCCAAATCGAATGAGACCAAAACCATAATTTTCGGTGGTCCGATTTAGGTTCTGAGGAAAATGGGACTTGTGAACCAGACTATATTGTTCAGATAATTGTATGATAGTGGTTGAGAAATAATTCAAATTGATACAGAGATACGACTTGGAATATGTCAGAAAATAATATTGTTGTCGACATAATGCGAAAAATTGAATGCGGAATATTTTTCAAGCGAATATGCATTTCCATGGAGCCATTTTCAAGTCTTCATTTTTTTGAAGACGAAATATCTCCTCTTGTGTGTTAAAATTGTTACATAGATACAACATGGAATGTCGCCAGAGAGATATTTATGCAAATATCATCCCAAAACTCAAGTGACGTAAATGTGTGTAAGATAGTCAAAACTTGTGTGACACATACAATGTTCACTATTAAATGTAGTTAAAGAAAGTATTGCGATCTGGTTAAAGTAAATGCAGTTTCTCTTAATGGCACAAATGCTTTTACACAAAAATAACGTTCAATTAAATTATAATTTTTCCTCAGACAAAACGATATAAATGTTTAAATGTGTTTCGTTTTTTTGTACAATGTTGATAAATTCAGCGGTATGAATGTGCGCATATTTTCAACATATTGTGCATTCATTTTGATAAAAAACATTAAAATTGTACGAACTCATTTTTAGAACATATTAGTTCGAAAAGTTCATACACCTTCCATTATAATCAAGCACAAAGCTAATTACTTTTCCGATTTTGGAAAATGCCAAAATAACAGAAGTTAAACAATAATTTTTTAACATAGTACAATTTGAAGAAGATTTGATTTCTTAAACTGTAAGACTGTATCAAGGTGATTATTTAATTAAGGTTTTTAAAAGCCCAAATCTTCTAGTTGGCAATATAACGTCTGCATTTTTTTGGCTTAAAAAATATGAAAATAAAATTTTACACTTACAATATTTTCACTATAGATATAAATTCGTACTGATTTTTCTCTTGAATGATTATAAATTTTGCTGCCACGAATCGATTATAGTACAACTTACTGTAAGCCATCGACCATTTCGAAAATATAGTTCAGGAAACATTTTAGAAACCTAATGCTCTTGTAAATCAACAAACAATAACATGGTATATCTTATAAAGGGTCTTTAGGTAAATAAGTGTTATGATTGCAACTGGAAACATTGAAACTTCAATCAAGTTACTTGATAAGTAGGTAGGGTGAATCTGCTAATAATGGCCACTGCTCCAGTAATGGACACCTAATCCCTCCAAATACTCAAGACTTCTAAAATATGAGTCGAAAATGCATATATTAGTAGTCCAAATGTATAGTAGGTCAATGTTTATTAATGTGTGTCGGATTACGCGCCAAAATGTAGATACTATGACATATACGTCAATTTTTGAAAATGGCCGAATGTGAAGTAGTGGTTCATGTTTGCTATAAGTTTATGACATTCAGTGGTTAAATTGAGATACTGTGAACTGTAGTTTTAATACAAATCGAGTGTTATCTCTAATAGGATATCAGGTAAGTCAATGATGATAACATATGAGTTAAATTATTTTACTTTGATAGAAAGTATGTTTTTGAAGGGGTGGCCATTACTCAAATAAGGATTTTGGTAATACACCAATGATGGACATGGTGGGTGTCCAGTTCTAAAACAAGTAATTTTAGTAATGGACACCTTCAAATTTCATGGAATAAAAATAATTTCACCACTTATATGGTTTCAGAAATGGCTAAAGTAAAAACAAATAAGAAGAAACAAAGGTCATTCTTTCTTTACTCGCAGGATGACATGCAAAAAGCCATTATAGAGGTAAAGGAAAATGGCTTGAGCAAGAGGAGGGCAGCTTTAAAATATAATGTCCCACGAAGCACTCTAATTAGGAAATTGTCAGGGAAAGTTCTTCTGTCCAGAAAAATGGGCCCTGCAACTATCTAAAACAGAGGAGGATTTATTAGTAAACTGGATTCTTGCAATGGCCAAAAAAGGTTTCCCTGTACACAAAAAATTCTAACTGTAACTGTTAAGAAAATTCTAGAATCTAGTGGCAGAGACACTCGATTCATAAGTAAGTCTTCTCTGCCTGGACGATTTTGGTTTGAAGGCTTCCTTCGGTGGCATATTAATATAAAACAAAGGCATACGGAGTCAGTCAGCAAAGCTCGTGCAGCAGTTACCCAAGACCACATCCATAATTGGTTCGATGAAATATTCAGGTATTTGCAGGAAAATAAATTGGATCATATCCTTGACGCCAAGTAAAATATTCAATGGAGACGAAGCAGGTTTTCAGTTGTGCCCTAAGAGTGGAAAGGTTTTAAGACCTGCAAAGTCAAAAGAGGATTTCTACGAAAGAGTCAGTTCTGAAAAAGAGCAGATCACGGTAATGGCCACTTTTTCTGCCAATAGGAAAGTGGTACCACCCATGCTTATTTTTCCATATAAAAAAATGCCAAAATCAATTGCCGAATCTGTTCCTGACCAATGGGCACTTGGTAGGTCAGATTCAAGGTGGATGAATTCTGATGTGTTTTATGAATACATAGGAAACCATTTTTTACCCTACTTAAAAAGAGAAAATATCTCAAGAACTGTAATACTTTTTGTAGATGGGCATAAGTCCCATCTTACTCAACAAGTTAGCCAACTATGTGATGTACCATGGCATAGTACTTATTTCCTGATGTTGCGGTCTTCAAAGCAATAAAATCGGGATGGACGACGGCTGCCAGAGACTCCTAAGGAGGTTACCCGATACACTATGGGTGGGATTTTGAAATTTGTATTTGACCAGTATGCCAAAATTACAACCATTAAGAATGGGTTTCGAAAGTGTGGCTTATACCCCTGGGATAAAGCCAAGGTGGATTATTCCAAATGCATTCCGAATAGACAAATTATTGAATACATAAATCCTGAAAAAAATCAAATTACATTTCAAAGGAAAATTCTTCAGGAAATTTAAAAAAGGATAGGTACAGAAGAGTTGGTTCGGTTTTTAGAAACATACGAAAGTGGACATAATTGGATGGGAAACAAACAATCCACCAACCTGTATAAGGTTTGGTTATCAATAAAAAATGAGTGTCATGTTACATCTGAAAGTGATCCCGATTTAAATACCGAAAATCTAGTTATGAATACATCTATAACCAATGATACTGTGAATACACCAAGAATCTTGATCAATATACCAATAACAGCTACTGTTTCTGTTCCTTCACTAGCGCCAATTTCTACATTAACAAATATTACGCAGAGCTGCAGTGAGATAACTCCTGAAAAGTCTGTTGAACCAACAGGAATAGCAGGATGTTCTATGTGGAAGACACCTCCAGATGTTAAAATCCCTATGCCTTTTAAAAAAATGTTGGTACTTCCAAGAACACCTGAAAAAACGACCTCAAAAGAAAGCGAACAGTTTATCCAGCTGTGGTTTCTTGTGGCAAATATAGGGAATGTTATGAATATGCCGAAAAAAAATAAGATAAAAGAACAAAAACAAATCCTGCAAAAAAAGTGAAAACCAGGGAGGAAGACTTAATTCCTGCAACAATTACAAAAAATGCTACATCCAAGAAAAAAATAGAGTACAATTCTGACTCCTCCAACTCTCCAATAGACGTAGCCTACGATGATGATGATATGGATTTAAGTGATAATGGTGATTTAGAGCTGCAAGTTGGAAAATATGCTATTATAAAATATTACCCAGGGGAGTATATTAGAAGCTATCACTTGATTGTAGGAATGCGTTACTTCTGTATATTTTGTTAACGAAATAATTAGCATTCATGCAATATAATCCTTTTCACATTTCCTATTAAATAATAGGGAAGGCAAAAAGTGGCATTAAAATAATATTTTCTTTCTATTGTAGGGTTGATAATGAAATACGACAACGAAGGTGCTGAAATCTGGTCCATGATTAGCGCTGGTGTGGGATCGTGGAAATGGCCGGTAAAAGAAGACATATTGTATTATTTTAGAAACAACATTGTCCGCATAATTGCAGATCCAGTAGCAAAAAATAATAGATGGTTCTATACTGTCCCTGAGATGGATTACTACGAATAATGATTAATAATGTCTTCCTTTTAAACAGTGTCCATTACTGAGACAATAAATGTCCAATACTCAAACAATGGTGTCCACTACTGGGACAAATGAGTTATTTTTATAAAAAATATAAATACACATTAAATCAAATATTTGTTTAATTTTAGAGTAAACAGTTCGAATCTACTATAATTCACCTATCTACTGAGTTCACCAAAGTTGTATACAATCAACTATTAAACTTATCAGTCCATTTCCAATTTGAAAAATTGTCTTGGGTGTCCATTATTAGCACATTCACCCTACATAACTTAATAAAAAACCTAATTTATTTGGCAACATAAAATTTTTCCAATTGTGAATATTTTTCTCCGTCACTTTTTCATTTATAAAATCAATATTGAAAAAGAAAGTATTTTATGCTAAAAAATATGGTATTGAAAGGAAGGATTTTTTTGTGAAAATAGCTATTATGTTGGAAGCAGTTGACCATTTTTTAATAATCCAGGGAGGCTATTTTTTTGGACATT
Source organism: Galeruca laticollis (assembly GCA_963921935.1). Lineage (NCBI taxonomy): Eukaryota > Metazoa > Arthropoda > Insecta > Coleoptera > Chrysomelidae > Galeruca > Galeruca laticollis. The sequence continues at coordinate 77,133,580 of OY998175.1, forward strand.
TAACTGAGAGGCATTTCAACAATATATTATTATGTCTGCTTCAAGTTAAATTGGTGTGTCACAAAAGCCATTGAAAATATGAAGTACTCATAATTTCTCAACATTTTAAGAGTCCAAAATTGTGGCTACCAAAAAAGTAGCCAAACAAATTTCTGGGCCTTTTACAGACTATAATTACTAGAAGTTTGAAAGTGATTTTGAGCATAGTCACTAGAATCATATTAAAGATAATTCTGATAAATATAATATTTATCACGGAGAATTAATTCGAAAAACTGAGTGTATGGGAAATTTATCAAGGGTATATGCAAATGCATGGAGCATTTTTATAAGGATAAATATCTGTCCTATTCCTCTTGTACGTCTCTGGTATTCAGTATCTCTTTACTGTGATAGGAATATGTAAAATAATTCAAATTAAGGTACTAGTAACTCTATTGTTCAAATCTTCATTTACTCAATACAAGTTTTTCCAATTCCAGCCTTGTAGCAAACTAAGTTTCAATATGGAAATATGTACAATCATTGTTTTGCTTCTGTCTATTGAACATTCTCCCTGGTTTTTTTACAATCTAATAATTCTTTAACTGATGTCATATAACAAAAAGAACACATTTTCAACATCTCACTCAACTTTGGTACAATTCTGCGGCTACCCCACTATATCCAACCTTCAGTAAAATAATACTACATTTATCAAAAGCTGGAGACTATGAGGTAATCGAGAATAGGGTGACATTATGTATCGAATTAACTAACTAATGTTTAAGATTAAAAAGACTTACTACATTTATAAATGCTTAGTTAATGTTGATTGCATTTAAATATTTGACAAAGTTTGTCACATTAAGGAAATGGAAATAACATAGTAAGTATATATAGAGATAGGATATCAGGTGTATTAGGATATAATGTTTCTGTGTGTCAAAACTATATTTGGACAGAACTATTAGAATTTTCTTGCATTCGACTATGAGTGTACCCATAATGTGTTAATATAATTTTGAATATAGCACCCAGTGATTGGAATTTAAAAATTATTTTGTACAAAACACACCCAATAATTCAACAAATTTTGCTTTATCTTTTTACCACCTCCCATTTGATTGAGTATAATTGATGTGCTCAAAATTACAATTCTTTCATTTTTAATTTTTACCTACATTTTCTAAAAAAATTAATAATATCCTTCAGTTGTCAATTACCAATAATATCCATGAATTTCTCCTGTTCTCTTTTTCTTCTTTCAAAACTATGTGGTAAATCGTAAGATAGGAAGGAAGGAAGGAAGACATGGCTACCAGCCAAATATGAATAGTATTCAGTATAAAGAACTGAACCAAAAAATTTAAAATTGATTGGATAATGTGTTCATGGAAACGTTTTTATTTGAATCTTAAAACATGTTAGTCAAAATATATCACAAATTATAAAGCTTTTCTAGATGTCTACTGATAGAAAGTGAAAAGTGTTATCTGAAACAAAGTTTACTTTTAATATCTGCCCAGCAAAAGTCTAAAACCAGGTAAATTTAAATTGATATTAGTTTGATACTTCCATGCTTTAAAAACAAAAAAAGGCATACTTTTCGTAATATTGAGTTATACCTAATATTAAATTATTTATATTTTCTTCTTAAAATGATTTACCATGAAGAAAATGTCAGATAATATTGAACGTTTCTGGGTGAACTAATTTCTTATTTTCAAGCAGAGATTTAGATATCTCCGATACACAATGTCCCCAGAAAGAAAAATATATGTATATATATACTGGGTGTATCACCTTGTCACTGTGAGAGGAGGAATAATATTACAAAATGTTGTTTAGTAGAGGCCGCAGTTGCGCAGGTTATTCGCGATGATAACATCAGTGACTGCGTCAAAGACGAATTGAATGTTATGCGTATCGGTAGCGCATGTCATGTGGCAGTAGATTTCTTTGGTAGTCGATTTGTTTTTCGCTTCGAATTGGGCTTGGATGTATGCGGCCGCTTCACCGTATTCTTGCGCACCTGAAATTATTAATTATATTGATCAATAAGTTCAATTCCAAGTTTTGATTAAACGAGATGTCCACTAGATACAATATAAAAAAATGTATGCACCTATATATATATATATATATATATATATATATATATATATATATATATATATATGAGAGAGAGATTTATGTCCAAGCTGAGCCAACGATAGCAAACTGTACGTACAATATTGAGCCAGAGAAACAAACCTGAGCCGTATATGTGGTTCAGGTTTGTTTTTGCATTATAAATGGATAACGCCAATATAAGAAACAAAATTAACATTAATTTTAAAAAGTGCGCCATTTTTAGCTTCTAGAATCATAATTTTCCGTTACGTTATTTATTTTATTAACCTAGTATCAGAGGATGTTTCCCTCCAAAAAATGGCTAAAAAAAGTACGAAATCTGTGAATTTTAGTTCACTATAAAGTACACTATGGCGCTGCTGGGCCAGCTTTATATACAAATACATTTTAAAAGTTATTACAAGAATCCCTATGTAAATCTGGCAACGTCTTGTTGTGTTTCGTATTAGGATTATTTAGTGTTCCGTCGAGAAAGAACAGAGAATGTAGTATTGACGGAAATGCATTATAAATACATCCGCATAAGAACACTTTTATACAAACCAAACCAATTTTTTTTATTTTCAACAAAAATTGTAAATTACTCGTTTAAGATATTGTCACGAGCTCCACGTAACAATTATATATATAAAATATCTCTAAATTAAAATGACATCCCGCATAATGAAATATTTTATTAAAGAAGTTCTAATTCTCAACAATTCCAAAACATGGAGAAGTAATTTTATAATGCTAAACATTACAACGAGATTAAAACAAAATTTATGCAGGCATTATGAATATCAAGGTCTGCAATAATAATATTTTTTTAGGTTTCGCTTTCGATTCACTTTAACTCAATATTTTTTTGGAAAAAAACGGCAAAGCGCTGACACTTTTGTCAGATTTTTTATCATAATCGTCACCTAGCTTAACCTTTCTTCTCAACCCACTCAACAACAATAAAATTTGAATAGAGAACATACCATATGTAAAATTAGAGATAAGGTAATTCATTGTAGAATAAATTCACAATCTTATTAATCTTTACAATCACCTATACAAAAATACTGTTTATATTAACAAGTTTTTACCTTTAGATGATTATTAATCCATAAGTTTTGACAACACATCGACTTTTTTCTCTAATGGGTCACATGGTAAGTTATCTATTTAAAAGTGTATATGTATAAACTTTTTTAGAGAAAATTTTACATTCTGCCACTTTGTGTTTTTTAAAATTTTCTACTCCATAGAAATCTCCTTTTAAAGGCGTACTGATCCTAAAGATTGTCTCTTTTCTCAGTAAAAAATATTCGATTTGGCAAGAATTCATGGCTCATGATTGTCAAGTCAAAATCATAAAGTTGTATATTTGGCTCAGGTTAGGTAGCTTCTATCGGCTCAACTTATATGTATGATTGTATAATATGTATATATTTAGGTTTACAATAAATGTCTACCATTGTTTTGAAGCTAATTTCTAGACTATTGCCCAATACTGGCAACAGTGTCATTAGGGATTTTAGGACATTCTTATTTATACTTCTTTTAATTTTAGTTTAAAAAGTTATAAAAAATGCCGACTAAGACTTGGAACGAAACCGACCAGCCATGTCGGTATATATGTCAGCATTTTTTATAAAGTTTTACATAGGAATATATCGTTATTTTTACACATTAAAAGAACAAAAACGTTGTGTGCATGTTGTGATAGTGATTTTAGGATAATTGTATTTATTTCGTTATTTTTACAATAAGAGAAGGAAAACGTGTGTGCATAATGTTTCTAAAATATAATATGTCGTGGAGAACTAAGAAAATTCTTGTTCTATCCAAAAATATTATAAGTAAGATCTAATTCAAATTAAATTGAAGCGATCTAACAATTCGGTAAGGAGAAATATTATTTTCCTTGTCATAAATTAGAAAAAAATGTATGCATTGTTTTATAAATTTTTGTTATTCATAACATTTTTAAGGCTGCTTTGAAGAGCTCTTACAGAACCTGTACACAGAGCCAATGCACCAGTGCCGCCAAAAAAGTTTTTGGATAATACTGGAAATAAAAACAAAATAGGTTCCTGTATTTTGACAATATGTTAAGAGTGTCATAATTGTTAGATTTGCCAAATACAAAGGAAAATAAATGCACAAATATAAGGACTTCTTTCCTATTTTGTTATATTAGCAGTTTTATTGAAATTTTGGGAATCGTTACAGTTCCATATGCAATATAATCCATACACATTTTTTTATACTTAATATTTTATTCCATGAAAATATAAATGTTTTAAAATAATCTAAAATTAATAATAATTTTCATAGAATTAAAAATTTCAGTATAAAAAAACATGCAAGGCTTATAGTGTACGTGGAACTATATCGATTCCCACATTTAAATAAAATTGTTTAGTTCTCTTGAAGAAGTCATTATAATTTTCCATTTATCTCTTTTTGGATTTGGCGAGTTTAACATATAGTGCATTATTAACATATTGTCAAAATATGGGAGCTTAAAATGTTTCTATTTCCCAGATAAACCCAGTACTTAATATTCTTGAATAAAATCAGGGGTTAGCAGCAGTGACTTTCTTCCTTGTTCTCACTGTTTAGGTTTTTATATAAAAAAAGTTTATATAGACCTTCAAAAACATGCCAATGTAGGCCAGCATCAGCACAAGGACATATACAAAGTTCCCAAAGTGATGGTCAAACCGCACTTCTTTTAGGAAAATTTAACCATGACGAACTTTTAACGAAAGAGCTATTTCCAAGAATAAGGGCTGATGAAGTAAATTTAACTGCAAAACCCTCTGATATGTAGTTATGCATATTCATACATGAAGGGCAGAAAGAGCACAGGAAACTTGGACTTCGTAAGAACTAGTGTACGAAGTTTAGCCAAGTTATTACAGTACTCCAAAAAATCGGACAATAACATTACAGGGTTTATTGATCTTTTGCGTCCAACATTGTTCAAACAAATTATCAGTGGAGTCAACATTATAGCTGGCTATAATGAGGCCAATGATATATACGAATCTCCCACATTTGCAATGAACTTTGGCACATTATTAAAAAAATGTTGCGATTTGGCTATTATTGAGTTACTTCAAAAATCTAACACAGAGGCTCGCGGGAATGAAATAAAAATTCTAAAAACGTTAATAGAATGTCAATGGGCTAATGAAGTCTCAGCTTAAGCCAGTGCTAATTTAAATAGTAAAAAATGGAATAAAGAAGAATTATTACCCCTCACATCAGATCTTATGTCTCTTAAAGAGTATTTAGTCAGAATGGCCAGTGATATGTTTGAAGAACTTAAAAAGATGAAAATAACACAAAAGCGTATAATACTCTCAAAGAAATTTTGTACTATCAAATCATCTTAATGAACAGACGGCGACCGGCAGAAGTAGCACAAATGAAAACAGATGTTCACAAATCAATAAATTTGATCACTCAGGAAACAGAATTCGACCATTGCCTTACTGAAGCAGAAAAGATATTGTTGAAGTCCTGCGGCAGAATAGTAATAAGGGGCAAAAGGAGGCGTGGAGTTCCCATTTTACTCTCATTAGTTATGAGGACACACTTCGATTTTTTAATCACTATGAGACGAAATTTCATCGAAGGGAATGACTATATTTTTCATACTTCAGCGAAAACATTTATAGACGGAACTAAAGTTTTATATAAATACCCTGAAAAGTGTGGGGTTCAAAACCCAAAATCTGTGTGTGCCACTAAATTGCACAAACATTTGGCAACCGTAACGCAGTTACTTCAGTTTTCAGAAGCTGATCTGGAACAAGTATTCAGATCCATGGGACATACCCTTCAAACCCACTGCAATTTCTATAGGCTATCTGATAGTACCTACCAGACAGCCAAAATATCAAAACTGCTGCTACTTACCACTGAGGGAGGTTTAAAAATGTATAAAGGATTAGAATTAACGGATATAAATATTGATTTGGATCCCATATGTGAAGAATACTGTCTAGGAGATGATTCGGTAAATGTGGAATGGGCTGATAGTTTTGAAAATACTTTAAATGACGAATCAACAACAAACGCTAGTGAACCAAGGGTTAAAATTCCTAAACAATCTTGGTCTCTACAACAAAAAAAATAATTGCAACATATTTTGATAATCATATTAAAAGGAAGAAAGCGCCTAAAGAAACTGAAGTGGATATATTCGTAGCTCAATATCCCGTTTTATTCAAAGGCCGAAAATGGACCTCTATACAAGCAGTTGTATACAACTTTTATACCGGAAAACTCATGAATCAGCTTTGAATATTTTTATTTGTAATAGCAGATTGATTGCATGGCTTATATTTTTAATACTTTTTTAAACAAAAGAGAAATATTTTTTTGTTCTTTAAATGTTTTTAATAAATTCATTTTTTTAATACAGCCTTTTTATTTTTCCTGGTGAAAAGAACAGTTTTTGTTAATACATACATAAAACAGTTATTCTTAAGAATGTCGATTTACTTAGGTAGGTAAAGTCTGTTAACGAATAGTTACTGTACATAGAGTTAAACATTAAGTATTAAGTGCGTCAAAGAAAAGCTCAGTATGAGAAGGAAAATGTTCAAGTGCTTAAAGTAGGTGTATATTTTAATTATTATCCATAATTATTTACTAATTTCCCAGTAGTAGGAAATATGTTCGTTCGTGAGTAGTGTTTATAGGATTGCCGCACTTGTCTGCGGCTCTTACATCTATATTCCTTTTGAAAAAAATTGGCCCTTTACCTAATTGTTCCAAAATGAACAATTTATTTTTCTTATCTTACATTTGTGATGTAATTGGTAAGCAGCAGTACAAGATAACGGACATCATATTCTTTACTAATCATAAATAACTCCTCTACACTTTTCATTGACCTAAGCCTCTATTCAAGTGGGTTTATTTGAACAATATTTTTATACATACAGGAAAAGTTTACTGACTTTTTTGCTATAAAAAAGCCGATTCAGTTTGGCAACAATGTCTGATTCAGGATTGTTAATTCCTATCCATGAATTTGTATATTTTGGCTTAGAATAGCCCATTTCTATAGGCTCAAGACAGTATGAAAAGTTGGATGTATATATTAAAGATAATTTGGTGATTTTTTTCTATTTTAAATGATCTCATATATATATATATATATATATATATATATATATATATATATATATATATATTCCCATGGGAATTGTAGTCACACCCAGTGGGTGTCTTGTTGATCCATTTATCATGGGGGATCAGTCCATTATAGTATTTTTTTCTATACCTAGATATTGTGATACAACTTAGTTTTTTCTACGATTTTTCGCCACAACTGCGTATATCTTTTACTTTATTTTTCACTTCCTTAATATTCATGATATTTAAATCCGTGTTTATTTGGTCTTCCCTTGGCTCTGTTTACAACTGGTATCCACTGTTATTTTTCTTAGTGTTTCATCTCAACTTTTTCTATAAATGTGGCAGTACCATGCCAGTCTGCTTGCTTTTATAAATTTTACAATGTCTTCCCCAATCTTCTTTTGCACAATTTCATAATTTATTAGTCTTTTCATTTCAGTTTTGTTATTATGGTATCTCTTAAACCAACAGCGGTGATGACTCCATCTAATGCAATATTAAAAAGAATTATAGACATTGTATCTCCTTGCCACACACCGCTGTTAAATTCAAATTCCTTAGTTTGCCCTTCTTCTGTCATTACTCTTGATGCCAATCGTTCCATCGTCATATTTATTAGTTTTCTCATTTTACTCGGTACCCCCCAATGTTTTTCAAATCTTCTTTAAGTGTCTCTCTGTTTATACTATCGAAAGCCTGTTTAAAGTCTGTAAATAGTATATTCAGATCAATGTTGTATTCATAACTTTTTTCAATAATTTGTGTCATTATGTGAATTGGGCTCATAGTCGACTTTCCTTTCCTAAATCCATATTGATAATCACTTATTTTTCCTGCTATCTTGTCTCTTAGTCTTTAATTTAAAATTGTTGTGAAAATTTTATAGGCCGAGTTTAATAGTATTATTCCTCTGTAGTTGGAATCTTTGAGCGGGTTCATTCTGCTAGCATCTTTTCTTTTTTGCATGTTTTATTCACTAATTTGAATAAAATTTCCTTGAGCATGGTTCCTCCTTTTTTATTAATTCCCTATTAATTTCATCGACTCCTGCCGCTTTATTATCTTATAACTTTTCTATTGCCTCGTTAAATTCATCATATCGTGGCTCTTTATCTACATCTTCCTCCTCTAGCTCCATGTCTTCTCTATGCTCAATGTAAATAGTCTGGTGTTATGGAGTCAGTAGGTTCTTAAAATGGCTCTCCCATTTTTCCAGTTCTATTTTTGTTGAATTGATTGTTTTTCTTTTACTTTTTATATTTGTAAATAACTTAGAATTGTCTTTGTTATTTAGCTCCATTTTTTGTATTATCCATTGATTTTTTCTGTTTTATTATCTTTACTGTCTCTTTCCTTAATTCTTTGTATATTTGATAGACTTGCTCAGTCCCTGATCCTATCCATCGTTGTCTGGCTTTTGTTTTACAATTACTTATATTTCTACAATCTTCGTCAAACCAGTCATTTCTCCTTGTGATTTTCTCGTTGGCCAACAGTTTTCTCTGCTGCATTTTTAATACTTTTTTTATACACTCCCTATTTTCTTCAATATTCTTTCCTTCTTGTATTCCTTTAATTCCTTCATTCAATTCTGCATAGGATTGTTAAAACAATTAACTCATTTAATCCTTTATTGGTTTTATAGTAGATTTTAACAAAACATTCTTTTGATTCTGTAGAAATTGGTTGCGTTCAGAAAACATACCTTATAATAACTCAACTGTTGAGTGAGCGCTCACTGAGCAACGAATGGTTGACGTATGTCTTCTGAACGATCATAGATAATCTTTATTATAGATTGTATTGACTTTGGAATACATATTTGAGAAATTAAAATTATGGCTAGAACTAGAAACAATTTAATTCTTGCATTAGATGATGGTGATGTAATAGATATTAATCAAAATATTATAGCCCGTGTAGTAGAAAATTTACAGGAACCATTGCATGATTATAACGTTAGAAGACGTGGTATTTGAGAAAAAAACAGAAATTATTATGAAGAAATAATTCCAGCATACAATGATTTAGTTTTTAAGGAGCATTTTAGGATGTCTGCAAGAGCTATAGAGGTATTTAAATGTATCTGTTCGATTGAAGAACTTGAATTAATTATTATTATTATTATTCGTGAACATTCTTGGTATCTATTATGCTGTATGTAACATTATTATATGTATAAATCACTTCATATTCATCACTCATGTTGTAATATTTTAATTAAATCATATATAATCCTACTAAATACAATCTTTGTTTTGTTTACTATTAATAAAGCCATAGATCTTTATATAAACATCACAATTTGCAACGTGTTGTGCTCACTGAGCGCAATTGAAAACCGCTCAGAAAAATGGCGTCCGCTCACCAAACATGTTGAGCTTCGCGCACTGATCAATATGTGCGTTCAAAGAACATTTACTCAATGGTTGTGCAACAGTTGTGTTTTCTGAACGCAACCATTGACGTGACCTCTGTCAACAAGAGGCTAAATTGAACGCGGCATTGACCAATGAGAGAACAAATAAGAACGGGTCTGAATGGTTGGTTGCATAGTTTTGCGGGTTGACTTCGAAATTTGAGGATTACTAATGCAGTTTAATTTACTAAATTTATTATTAGTATGAATATATAAGTTATAAAGATAAACTGGCAAATTATTAGGTTGACAAATTTTTATGTAGATACCAGAAGCTATCCAGTAATAATATAATTACATTACAGCTAAATTTAATTAACATAGCTACCTATCTAATTAAGAATATTGAAACCTTGATACTCACATACTAACATTATGAATAGTATAAAATCCTAATTTAAATGAATACCTAAGAACATATTTTGTTAAATAAATAAGAAATAAAACAGGTAACAGTGATAATAATTATATGATACCTTTATTAAGTTTGATAAACACAAAAAAAGTTATTTATAAAATGTATGCATAGTTATGTTAATTTGAAACTTCTTTTACTACCTATACCTATTTCCAACTCTTGTGCAAGAGTAGACTCAGTTATTACGGTTTTCTTCTTGTTACTAGTTTGAGGTTCCAAATATGAACTTATTATTGAATGATAATTGTTCTGTCTCTAAACTGTTTCATGAGCATTGAACAAATGATCTTCATAAAAAGCACTATAGTGACTGTTTACAAAGTGCACAGTTAATACCTCTATATTCACGATTGTAAAACCTTCTTTCGTGTTGGTTAAGACTTCTAGAATAAGTAAAATTCTTTTCACAAATAGTGCATACAAAATTATTATTTTAACAAAATATATGCCCTTAAATAAATGTCTAGCTGCAGCCAAAACTGCGATTTTTAAATTAAATTTCTATACAACACCTCAATAAAACGAATAAACAAAATTACAAAACAAATATCTCTACTCTAATGTGAATAAAATAAAATTAATTATTAATCACAAAACACCTCCCAGGTATCGCCACAAATTTCTAGCAACGACTATGCAACCATCCATACACATATGGCTATCTGGCCTCTCATTGGTGGATGCCGCGTTCGATTTAGCCTCTTGTCCTCTGTCATCCCTCTCCGCGGAATGCTCTTCTTCTTTTTTACCGAACCAATGTGTCTAGGTTAACACATATATAACAAATTCCACCTAATCTTTTCATTTTTCAGTTATTTTAGGTTCCAGCTTTTCCTACCTCTTCATTTCTTGTTATATTTCATTTCTAGATATAGTTTCGTCAAAATCAAGAAGTGGTCAGTGTCGGCATATGCTTCTCTATATGATCTGACGTCTTTTATAATATTTATTCTTTTTTTGGAGATTAGTTTGTAATCTATTTGGTTTGCTGTGTTTATTACAGGTATCATCCATGTAATTTTGTGTTCTTTCTTGTACTTACAATGTACATATTTTGTTTTGCTGCTAGGTTACACAGCCTTATACCATTGTCATTTTTGATTTATTGGATTGTATGCTTTCCAGCCACACCACTTACGAATTCTTCCTTCCCTATTTGAGCATTGAAGTCTCTAAGTATAAGGTATGTATCATGTCTGGGGATTTTTTCACATACCTCCTCTAAATTATCATAGAACTCCTGCTTTTCTTCTTTACAAGCTTCTTCTGTTGGGGCATATGTATTTACTAATGAAACATTTGCCTTATCTCCATTTATTCTAAAATAAGATATTCTTCCTCCGAGGCTTCTAAATTCTATCAACTCGTTTCTGATCATCTTGTCTATCATAAATCCTGTTCCTCTATGCCCTTGGTTTTGTTCTCCTCCATGGATAATCTTATTTCTTGTAGTGCCAGAATTTCTTTTGCAATAAGTTCCATTTTTCCTGGTTTAAGCATCGTTTTAATATGCCATGTTCCTATTTTAAAATCCTTCTTTTTGTACTTTTTTTTACTTGTCTGTTTATGCTTTTGTTTTTTTCGTATTCGGTTATCTTTCCCTTACGTCCTTTTTCATTGTCATGTCCGTTTCCATTTTTGCTCTCGTCGAGCGATGTAAGTTTCTTGATGCATGGTACTTTATTTTTCTTATTTGTTCATTTAGACTGCTTGTTTCTGGCGACCTTTCATTCACCTTTCTTTTTCGATTCTTGGAATTTCCTTGTTCCTCATCTAGTTCTGTGTCCATATCTCTTGCTCAGCTTATTATATTTAATAACAGCTTTATAAACTTTGTTTCTTGCCTCTTTTAGCTGATGGTACAATTGTTTCCACTCCTCAACAATTTCATTATCATAGTCCTTAGTGCCTTTTAGTTTTTTTGCTTTGCTTAAGTATTTCCATTTTTTTGCTTCCCGTTGTTAATTTAAATATTATAGGTCTTTCTACTACATCTCTAGGTTTCCCCATTCTTCTGATTTCATCAATATCAGATTCTGAATTGATTTCTATTCCAATTCCCTCCATAACTTTAGCTACATTTTCAATTGTTTCCTTGGTATTTTCCATGGTTTTGTCCTTTCAGTACCAGGTTTTTTTTCCGCATTTCTTTCCAGAGCTGCAATTTTTTCAACTTGTTTTCTTATTTTTCCTTATCACTTTTTCATTTTCTCATTTGACTTCTTTTAATTCATTTATTACAACTCCCTATTTCGCATCCATTAATTTTATATTGTTGCCTATATCTTTAAACATATTTTGAACATTTTCCATATTTGTAATTTTATCGTTCATACTCCGCGGTAAACAGCTTTAGCTATCCCACCTCAACGGTTCGGAGAATTCTAGCTGCTATATATTATAATCCCTTTAGTTTAGACTTTCTTAAAGATTTGGCAACACTGTATGATATTCCAATGCGAAACTATTATTTTCGAAATTGTCGCACACGAAAAATAAAATTCTGTTTACCATTTTTCTGTATGCACCTAAAGTCTACTTATTCATGAGAGGTTCTAGAAATTAGCATATCAGGCCATTTAGTCTGGGGGTGATTCTATATTTTCTCCTCAGGGAGGAGCCTAGAAAGTACTGGGAAATGTCTGTTCCCATAGGCTGCAGTTGAGTTAATGTACTTACTTCTCTTCTACAATTTCATTTTACAATCTTTCAAAATCAGCCAAATTCAATATATAAAACATTTTACCAGTCCAGAGGTTATTCAAGAAAATATTCATTTAAGTAGACATATCTCAGATTATAATAAAGAAAAAAGCCGAAAAAGGAAAACTTCTGAATGTTCACACCAGTAACATGAAACTAGGCATCAGCTCGCTTTCTTTCAGATTTTCTTAAATAACATGAGCAATCAAGTGATACCCTGTTTAAAACGTTTTTCCTGTCTGATATTGACAATCCGTTTAGTGTGAATAATTGATGATTGTTTATCATTGGATTAAAAAGATTGATAATCTTGATTGTATATAGACACTGCTTATTAGGGAAAATTAATGTGATCAGATTATTTATTCCACAAAAGTATATCAGATCAGTAAAACACATTTAAATGAATAAATAACAACAAAAATGAATTAAGAATAGATAAACTGTTATCAAACATGATACATGGATCTTTTTGATATGTCTCATTTCATTATTGATAATATGCAGTTAAATAATATACCTTTATCAGCTGTGTTTCATTTATACACTGCATAATTCAAATAAATACACAAAAAATCTATGGGAGTTGACTGGAAATCACAGAAGTCATTTGATAGCTACCTCTTTGTACAGTTTATTTGCATTTTCATTTAACCACAATGTGATGGAGCATATCTTGTAGAAAATACAATTTATGTCAATCTTTCAACTAAGCTGTCATCAATTAAATGTCAAAATATATTCATCATTGATATTTTTCTCAATAAACAATGGATTGATAACAACTTTCTTACAATTCCAGCCCATAAATTCAATTTCTGGAACATGCAAATTTGTATCTTCCCAATAATGGCTTTTAACTTTACAAAACTCCGAAATTTGGATCACCATCTTCAAGAAGATGTTGATTCAGAAAAGATGCATTACATCTTCCATTTTTTCCAATTGAAGTTGTTGAATCTGTTACAAATATTGAAATTGCATGGATGTCTGTTTTATCCAAGAATTCTATTCTCATCATGCTTTTTGTTCAGAACAGAACTAGTTTGTAAAAAATTTGGATACCTACTAGTTCAATCATAAATTTTACATGTTTTTCGGGGTCTTTCACTAAGCTGTTTTTTTAGCTTTTTAATCACATTTTCAATAATTAAAGATAACTTCATTTTTCTTCATATCATTTTTGGTTATAGTAATAACCAAAACTAAAAAGTCATTGGTACTATTGGCAGGGCCGGTAGCAAGGGGGGGCAGCCACCCCCTCCAAAGCCCAGGCAGTTGGATCTAAATTCAAACACAGTTGGTTACAAATAATATTTTTTTCGTTAATTTCTTTTCACTTTTTACGTATATGTTCTCGTTTATATTTCTTGAGTAAGGTGTTTTTGTTCCTATTTTTCAAACAGGTATAATTTGTAAGTATTATAATCTAATAGTTTAAATTTTGATTTTTAAGAGTTTGCTAGTAGGTTGCATTTTTAATATGTTAAGGCTTATACTTGTTTATATTAATACATATACAAAAATTTAGTTGGTTTTTTATCTTTTACCCCCCCCCCCCAAAGTGTGCCACGGTAAGGCCATGACTATTGGTTTCAATTTAAAAAGAAGCAATATTGAATTGTTTTGAAATTATCTAATAGCTTAGTCGAAATAATAGGTATGGAAGATTGTCGATGAATATTGATATCAGAAGTCTCAAAAAGTATATCCACCATTCCAAAATTCAGCTGTCTCGGTTTTTTGTTAAATTGCTTTTTAAGTAACTGCCGATTAATAGTTTTGAAATGAATACTTCCTAAAAAAGGCCCACAAATATTAAACACTGTATTTTACCTGCATATTCAGGAAAGCATATCGTTAAAGGTGATTTCCTAATTTTTTCTTCGAAAAGATCTTTTTTGTTGAGGAAGAGGATAATGGAGGTATCTGTAAACCATTTATTATTACAGATAGAGTCAAATAGTTTTAAGCTTTCTTGCATTCGGTTCTGAAAAAGAAAAAAATTATAAATACCTATATTTTAGAAGAAGTGAGAAAAATATATCATCTGTTCTGGAGAGAACTATGTAACTCCACATTTTTCAAGAAATTACAGTGACTATATACGAGACAGTGGCGACAATAGGGTAACCCGTTTTTGATTGGCTGGCAGTTTGGCAGCCATATTGAGGCCAAAATCTCTTTGTTTACGTTTGGTGTATACGAAGTTTCTTATAATGCTGGTTATACTTGTGATTAGAATTATTGGTTTTGTGCTTTTTTGGTGAATATTCAGTGAAAAAGAGGTGTTTTGCCTTTACACAATTGAAAGACTTGTATTTGGACTTATAAATAATCTTATTTCGAATCGGAAAATTCGTGATATTTGGTAAGCTAGCTTGCTTAACCCTAGAAATTGTATACTATTTATCAAGTTTTGATTTTTCTAGATAATAACATTTGAAATGCCGGGCTGTGCTGCAATAAATTGTAGCAATTCTGCTAAAAAAAGGTTTCTCATGAAACGTTTTCCTAGAGATCCATCTAGAAGAAAAGAATGGCTTATTAAAACTAGAAGAGATCATTGGACTCCAACAGACTATTCGTGTTTATGTGAGGTAGGTAGAAGCCTTTGTTTTACGACTTATAATTGTTATATCTAATTTAAAATTATTGTTTGTCGTTATTGAGATAAAATTGAATCTAAGATTCATTTTGCTCCTGAAATTTGGGAGCGACCTCGTGTAGATGGCAAGAAAATTTTAAAGTCAAATGCTGTTCCTACAATATTTTCCTTTGTGGAACCAAAACCTAAAAGGAAATCCCCAGTTCCAAGGAAATTTATTTCTCCAAAAAAACCTAAACATTTGTCGGGTAAGTAGATATCTCTTAGTAATTACAACAAATCCCCACATAATAATGAAAAACTCTCAGTTTTTGTCCTATTAAATGTGTTTTGTTGCAATTATAGTTTAATCATTAGTTCTAGGTGAAAATATAGCTCTAGATGAGACTGTGCCAGAGGAATCACCGGAACCATCTACTTCAAATTTAGCTTTGGATGTAGAATCAGGTCAACAATTGTCGATATCTAAAAGCAGTTTGAGTGAAGACAGTCTATCCACAGCTCCCTCACCGTTAATATCAGAAATTGATCCAATTAGTGGAATAGCTCAGTTACAGCTTGAATTAAACAGGTACAAGAAGTTGTACGGAAGAGAAAAACGTAGAGCTTATCGATACAAAAAACTGTAAGAGCCACACGAAAGAAGCTAATAAAAAAAAGAGAAAAAACTCCCAATTCTTCGGACTGTGAACTACTAAAGCAAATATTCAACGAAGATCAAATAGAAGCTTTAAAAAGGAGAAAAAATGGAAAAACAACAAAACTAATGAAGTGGACCAACAACACCGTTACAAGTTCTTTAAAATTAAAATTTAGTTGTGGTAGTAGTGGATATACTGAACTAATAAAACAAGGATATCCTCTCCCAACAACCAGAACTTTACAGAGAAAACTCCAGAACTTGAAGTTCGATTCAGGTATTCTAAATGAGGTATTTTCATTTTTAGAATTGAAAGTGGAGCAATTTTCAACTCATGAAAAGGATTGTGTCTTGGTTTTGGATGAAATGGCTATCACTCCAGGAAAAATATATGATACCTCCTTGAATAAATATTTTGGAGATGTTACTCTCCCTGAACATTCAGGCTTGGCGACACACATCTTAGTGTTTAAGCTGGGAGGTATTACAGGACGTTGGAAACAGGTTGTGGCCTATTACTTCACCAGTGACTCTGTCAACGGAGCTGTCATGAAGAATATAATAATAGATATATTTAAAAAAGCCGAACAGCTTAATTTGAATATTTTAAGTATTACATCAGATATGGGTCCCTGTAATCAAGCTTTGTGGAAAGCTTGGGATATTAAAGCTGGAAAGTACAGTCCTATAAAATGCAAGATTCTGCACCCATTAAATAATGATAAAAATGTATATGTCTTTGCAGATGTTCCTCACCTATTTAAAAATATTAAATCTATGTTAGTGACAAATAAAATCATCCAGTTACCAAATAATATTGTTCTAAAGTATGGACTACCCTCTAACATGGCCATGTCCAGTCATATCTCAGACATATTAAATCATCAGAAAGATAATTTTTTTAAACTTGCACCGAAACTCTCAGAAGAAGATCTCCTTCCGACACATTTTTCTCAAATGAAAGTGTCAACTTCAACTAATGTTGTTAGTCACTCAGTTAGTAGCGCTCTCAAATTTTTGGCTGAAGAACTTGATAAACCAGAATATTTAACAACGGCATGGTTTATTGACCAAGTAGAAAAATGGTTTTATTTAATGACTTCGAGACATCCTTCTTGTGCTCTAAGCAAATTTAATATTGACATTTATAAAGAAAAAATATCATTTTTGGAAGGATTTATAAGTTTATTTTCAGATATGTTGGTTGGCTATAAAAAAATTTGGAAACCTTCACAAACGGGTGTTCTAATCTCAACACAATCAATGTTAGAACTACAGTCAGAATTATTGGAAAAAAAATTATGAATTTATTTTAACTAGCCGATTTTCTCAAGACTGCCTTGAAAATTTATTTAGCGTGTTGCGAAGCAAACAAATAGTACCGAATGCGGTCCAAGTTGAAAATAACTTGAAATTAATATCTGTATCACAGTATTTAAAAAGTAGAAGTACCAGTAGTTACGAAGAAGATGAACGGCAGTTTCTTGGGGAATTCTTGGATTCTCTTAAGGACTTAAATACAGTGTATGATGAAGTAAAGCTTCCAAGTGAATTAAAGACTCCCTCATACAATTTAAATTTCAGCGAACTTAATTCGTTATATAATATTTCAGGATATATTTTAAAAAGTATTGTGAAAACTTCAAAAACTTGTGTTGCCTGTGTAGGTGCAGCAGGTTAAAAAAAACCAATATATAAGAAGTTTTCAAAACTCTCTTTAATCAAAAGATTTAAAGAACAATCCCTTTTTTTGTGACTGAAGAGGTTTTTTATTATTTTTTAGAAATAGAATGTGTTTTCTTAAAATATTTAGATATTGTTTCACTCCAGAATATAGACATAAAAGAATTTTTTATAAAGGAAATGTCGAAAATACATTTCAATTTACCAAATTGTCACCAACTTAAAAGCAAAATAATTAATAGATTCACTGTTTTCAGGTTGAAAATTAGTTATAAAAAATTTAAATTCGCCTCAAAAAAATATAGTAGTAAGTCATTAGCAGGTAACTTGTTATGAAATAAAAAAGTTTTCCATAATTATCAAATAAAATCAATAAAAGACAAATAACACATCAGAAATTTTATTTATATCAATTTTTATAGTTTATACTCCTGACGATGCAAATGTAATTTAGGAAACCGATCAAGTAATATATGTTATATTTTTGTTGTTGAATTTGTTATTTATAGATTTTACTTGATAATTAACTGAATCTGTGGTTATATTTGAAGACAATAACAGTTGTACCTATAGCAATATAATTTTTTGCATGATTTGTCCCCTATCATACTATACAAGCAATTAATATTCATTATTTTTTTGTATCATTATTTATTCTTATTATATACTAAATATTATTAGGTAAAAAAATAAAAATTGCGTGTTTTATTTAAATATACCCATTTCCTATCAAAATCAAAGATATATAATGTATATTTTCATGTATTTGTGTTTCAAATTGATAATTTTATCATAAATTTCTATTTAAATTATATGCATTTGATATTCAAATTAGCCTCAATATGGCGGATGGGCGGAGCTTATACTCAATTGTCGCCACTGTCTTGTATATAGTCACTGTACAAGAAATGGTATTTTGGTGCCATCTGTTGGGCAACATAATAACTAATATGTTTGCATATTACAGAACTCCTAGAATGATCTGGTATAAATTCAATTTTAGAAAAAGAAATCTCCTAGCCCATTGAAGCGTTTGGGAAAAATGCATAAGTCAGTATTTCCCATACTAAATCAGTAATATTGACAGGTCGTGATTAGTGGGTTAGGTTTTTTTCTGCTTACTTGCAAAATAATTGTTTTTAAAGTGGGATTTTAGAGGTAACTAACAAGTATAAAAAGATTAATTTTTTTAGTAGTGTTTAGGGGCTTTTAAAAAAATAGATAACAATTATGAGAATACAGATTACCTGTTTTTCAATCCTGCTCTAACTTAGACCCGCTAAGGCAAACATGCAAGAACTACAGATCATACAACACAAGAATGGCTTTATGAAAAAATCTACGTAGTTTCCCTCGAAACAATTGGTTACATGACAAAGCTAATATACCAATGGTTAAGAAATTCATTTCTAAAATGTTGTTAAACTTTGATAACTCCCGCCTACCTAAACAACTCAAAAAAAACTTAAATTTGCCACACTCTCAGAAATCAACAATAATCATGTATATAAGTTTCTGAATAATAATATTGATATAACACAGGATAATTTATCTTTTAAAATTGAAGTATTGACTGTGTCACGTCCACTTCAATCCCAAATTAGAACTTACACATACTTTTGCCATAGTTGCCACAGTGAATCCATCGATTATCTTGTTTTGGAACCCCTGTTTTTCATGTTTTTCAGGAAAAAACAAACTGGGGAGTCATAAATGCTAATGTAAGGTACAATTGATTTATTCATTCCACTTTTAGGTAAGATGATATAAGAGTAGTGCTTCGCACTGCTAGTCCACAGGATACCAAGATACAAGAAGGGAAGACTTCCCCTCAAAATGCATTGAATTCAACTGCTGAACATAATAAATCTGTGATAAAAATTGTAAATATAGATATATTATACTAAAATAAATTAAACATTTTCTTTTGGTTTGTTTTGTTTCTTTTTGTAAACTGAATTTTCCATGATTGTTTGTTACTAAGATTATTGTTATTGTACACCATTTAAAAGAGCCTTAACCAAAGATGTTTTCAAATGTATTTGAAACATTCTTTTTGTATGAAATCTTTTAAATTTATAAATTTTTCGTATCAATGTCATATCAATCCAAATTACCCTACCTGTCCACCATTTTCGTTAGTTCAACCCTCTACCAAGGACTTGATATTAATTAGAATCGTTGATTACTAGAATGTTAAATCAAACACATAAATATAAAATAGTGGTACTAGGAAGAATTCATCGATATAGTGAAATATTTAGAAACTAAATCACTACCTACTGAAAAATGTAGGAAACAAATAATTGAAAAGGTGGGGATATTTAACAATAATTGGAAATAGATAAAAAATATTGGAAGCAAGAAAATGGTAAATAAAAGAAAAGAGAGACCAATATACTAAAATGGAATAAAAATATCATTAAAGAGGGCAACATGAAGTATTGGGAAGAAAATATGTGGAAGATCTTGAATATGCTGCTACGCAATTGTCAATGTAAATTGAAGCAAAAAGTAATCTGTACTTACTGTCGTTTCATCTTCATGTAAAACTTGGTCGTATTCACTCATAGCTACACAAAAAATAATCGCAGTTACATCTTCAAAACAATGTATCCACTTTTTCCTTTCTGACCTCTGACCACCCACATCAAATAATCTGAAAGTCAAATGATAAAATTAATCGTTTATTGTAAAAGATACAATAAATAAAATATCGGAAATTGATCACTTAAAAAGTCTGTTGTCTGTTTGAGCGTAATCTATCATTTATTCATTTATTTTGTTTGCAGTGCTCCATTTTGTCAGACTATCTCAGGTACATCTTGCGATTTTACAGTGGATAAAAATAGGATCAGCCTTAAATTTTGCATTTCGAATGGAAAATGTGTTTAAAACATATTTTAATTATTTGTTGGCATAAGTGTATTGTTTCAGAAAGAACCTACTTTAATGGTGAATCCACGTAATTTTTTGCCATAGTAGTGTATAATACTAGTAGTATTTATCCTGCTGAGCCTATTTGATTTACAAATTTAATGACAGTGGGAAGTATGATATAATAGAAATTGTTATTACATTACGTACTGAGTGGTGTGGGATTTATGAACCAGAGAAGATACTGATTTCTGTGCAGTAATTTTGGACCTTTTTTAGACTTAACTTAAAGTTTGGTAGTATTGAAATGAGAAATACTTACTTGAAATTAAGGTTTTTAAACGAAAAGTGTACTTCAACTATACCCGTAGTTTTCACTCTTGTTCTTAATATGTCTTGTTCCGTAGGTTGGTAGTCCTTAGCTCCTAGCCGATCTAAATCATCTAAGAAACTGAAAGATAAAAAATAATAAATCAGTCGCTTATCCAGTAAACAGAATTTGCTTATGATATATGGAAAATTGAGATAAACACATTTGAAATATTATTAGTGCAATCAGTAGACTAAAGGAAAATTGTATAGTGTGGCGTTATTACTTAGCCTTTCGTGACTTATACCAATTTGATTATTTGTGGATAAACCTTTTTATTAGAACTAGTTTCATTATTTATTGATTAGCTCAGTTTATTTGGCAATGTTTCAAAATGTACAGCTTTCTGTGTTCATTTCGACATATTTTTAATGTAATATCAAAAGCAGTAACCAATTAGGGGGAGAATCAGTTCAATTCATTCTTTAGAATAAACATAGTAAACTATAAATGTTTTCACCTGACGTTGGCATCAGATTCCTTTGAAATGGGAGCATCACTCCCTCTTTTGCTGGTTCATTCTCTTGTATTCTAATGGTTATACTAATTAAATGTCTAAATTTGATTCTTTTTGACGAACATATAGGAGTAAAATATGGCTTAGCTGCAAAGCTGTCAATACTTGAAGTAAATCACTTGAAAATGTACTTCAAGTATGCTTAAATACTTCAATTATTTTACTTCAATTATTTTTTTATGTTAGATACTTGTACTTGTACTTAGAATAGATGCTCCCAAATACTTGAATTTTTACTTGATTTTGCCAAGTATTTTACTCGAAGTATTTTGGAGAGTACTTCAAATATTCCATTTTAATTCAAGTAAAAATTGTACTTGAAATATCTAAGATTTACTTGAAGTAAATACTTGCTCGATAATGGGTGGTAATTAATACTGGACGCCGACCAAATATTGATGCAAACAATAATTAGCTATGTTGTGTTAGGCATGAAGCATGGTGAAAACTATGAAAGCAGACTGTTTCGTTGCTGTACCACCGTACATGAATTAATTAATGTACGGTGGCTGTACGATTCTGTAGGTTTGCCACAGCTAGCCTGTGAATAAAATAATATACTACGTTTTCATGTTTACTTGTTAGCTGGGTTAGTCAAAGAAGTTGAAATGAACGTGGCGAAAACCCGGCATACTTCGGTACCTTTGTCGGCTACCTTATATGTTTTTCGAAAGAGTGACGCAGTATATTAAAAGCCCAATTTTTCTCAGTTTAAGAGTTTAATTTCCATATTAGATATTCAGATCGATTTAGCAAGTCAACTGAGCAGGTTGATAAATAATAATTGTCTAGTTTATAATTTCACTTTTCTTGAAGAGTTTCTTATATAGTGACGCCAGTGCAATATTCATTGCTTTCAGCAATAAAATTACATATTCTTGAAAAACAAAGAAGATAGAAGGAAGGTACGTATTAAAAAAATAATATTGTAGCTTATGTTTGTTTGATTTCGAACATTTTGTCTTCGGCAGTTAATCGCAAATGTATAATTCTGTACTTTTCAATAGCATTATGCAGTATTGAAACAAAAGATTAAATTTAATTTTGTTTTCACAAAACCGTTCCATAGAACCATAGGTGGTAGGTTGCAGTACCTATGTGTATTCTGTATTAAAGCTTGTCTAATTTTTCAAGAAAGTTACAATGAAATTATCCACTCCGCCGCCACCATTTTGTCTTGGCTTTGTATAAACAATATATTTTCAAAATTTCCCGAATAGACTGACTGAACAAAATATTTTCTTCTTGCTATTCATGCACAACTTTCTAAAACATGGTTATTACTTTTAGAAAACATGTCTGACGCAAACGAAAATATACCTGATGATGACACTTATTCTGTAGCTGATTTTATGGAAATTTCGGATCACGAGGACCCGACGTACCACCCAGACAGAGAAAAACCAATGAAAAAAGGGAATATAAGAGATTTTTTTTCACTTCAAAATCCATCTACCAGTAAATCAACATTATCCATATCGCCCACAACTACTTCTACTAGTGTTAGCAAATCTATCACATCGCAGCTGCAGCGCAAAGTGACATTGACATAGACATTAAACTAAAAACAGAAAAATGTCCTTATCTTGACGGTAAATTTTTTAAAGTTACATGTTTCGATAGAGATAATAAGATTCAAGCAGAGTGTCAATTGTGCCTTCCTACCAAATTAACAGTAAAAGGAGCTTTTGGAATATCAACAAATTTTTTAAAATATCTAAAAAATGCACATGAAAATATTAATGCCATGCAATCCTACAAGGCCTATAAAGTATCCAAGAGGCAGTCGCAGGGTTCTCAAGGAGGATGGACCACTACTACTACCAGTAAGGTAACAACATCAGAAGAAGTGCAACCAAAAAAACAGAAGAGAATCACAGACAGTTTCTCAAAAAACACGATAGTAAAAGTCGACCAAAAAGTCTTTGAAGCAAGACTTATACGTTTTATAGTGTCACTAGTGTCTATTATAGATAACTAGTGTCTATTATAGATAACCCATCTTTTATCAATCTTTTTGAAGGCATGGGTGTAAATTTATTTACACGAAATACCGCGATAAAAAAATTGAAAAAACATTTACGGAAGTAATGGCCCAAATTAAAAACGCATTAGATCAAGTTAATTACGTATGCCCGACTGCCGATATATGGTCCAGTAAACGTAGAAGTTTCTTTGGTCTTACATGTCACTGACTAGATGAAAATTTTGGAAGATGTTCTGTAGCGTTGTCCTGTAGGAGATTCAAAGGCAGCCATACGTATGACAAAATCGCTGAAATCCTGGAGGAAATACATACCAAATTTAATCTAAAATCAGGCAAGCTTGTTGCCACCGTTACAGATAACGGTTTGAACTTTGTGAAAGCGTTTAAAGAATTTGGCCTCGACGTATCATTTCTTCCATTAAATGAAAACGATGATCAAGGGGAAATAGAAGACGATGCCGAAAACCAAGATGTGGAATTTATTGAAATACCAAGTTCTTCTTTTTTAGAGCTACCAAATCTTGTAAGATGTGCGAGTCACACACTTAATCTAATTGCCACCACTGATGTTGCCAATGTCATTCAAAAAAATACTAATTTGAGAAATAAACACACAAATGTTATAGCTAAGTGTAATGTCCTATGGAAAATGGCAGGTCGTCCAAAAACGTCCGAGACTATTCTGAATGTACTAGGACATACGTAAAGTTATCCCGGTGCTACTAGGTGGAACTCGTTTTATGACGCTATTTCGCAAATTTTAAGGGAGAAAGATAAACGTGGCGAGCTTTTCCGACAGCTTAATATAGAAAATCAAATGCTCAAAGAAAGTGAAATTCTCTACCTCACCGATTACTGCAAAATTCTAAAACCTATTGCTAATGCTTTAGATCTGTTGCAAGGAGAACCATCGACTTATTTTGGGTATCTGTTACCAACTTTAGGTTCTCTGTTAATCAAATTTGAGAGACAGCAGTCAAATTCGAGTGAATTTACCACAAGTCATATGAAAATGTTACTAGAGGCTTGCCAAAATGGACTTTTTAAACGTTTTGCAAAGTTTTTTGATTTTTCATGTGCCGAAGCAAAAGATGCTATTGTGGCAACTTTTTGTGTACCCAAATTTAAATTAAGGTGGGTGAAAAATTTTGGCAGGTTTTATTCAGTGGCAGAGCTGAACGAAATTGTGCCAATAATAGTACTTGAAGTTGCAGAAAGAATGACTTTTTCCGAAAAAGTGTCAGTATCAGAGATATGTGATAGAGATGTAAAAAAAGCTATAACTGAGGATGAGTTTTTTGAACTAGAAGGCGACAACACTGAATCTAGTTCTAGGTCAAGTACATATAAAAAAAAGTAGAATTAGATATTTTACAATATCTAAATGACTCTGATACAGATATAAGTTCACTAAAAAAATATCCTGTAATACAGGAACTATTTTTAAAGTATAATACATGCCTTCCATCTTCTGCTCCCGTGGAGCATCTCTTTTCATTTGCGGAAATAATAGATGCTCCCCGAAGGCATGCATTATCTGACAAAAATTTCGAATACCTTGTGATTCTGAAGTCAAACTCGATAAGGTATTCATTGTCATAAGGAACATGAACATGAACTAGCACGCCTTTTTTACTTAATCTATTATTAAGATGAATATGTATGTTTTATTTGAATTGCTTTATTTTTTAATATTTATGTTAAATACTTTGTTTTATATTTATGTTAAATACTTTTTTTTTATAAATATACTTTAATTTGGGTTAGTTAAAGTTTATTATAGTTGACCGCACTCAATATTTTGTGATTTTTTTCCTATAAATAGAATATGGATACTATGAAAATCACTATGAATTTTTTTTAATTACAGATTGTATGGAAACGTAGAAGAAACACTCAAAATATGTTTTTCTACTTCCGTTATAAAACTAACAGGTTTTGCTGTTCATAAAATACCTACGTAATTCCTGAGTGGATAAAAATGCGTTAAAAAAAGTGCCGTAGCGGTTCATTTTTTCACGCTTTTGCGTTAAAAAAAGTACCGTAACGTGTCATTTTTTAACGCAAATCGGGAATACATTCGCTGATTAGTGTGCTATGAACGCTTGGCTCTTATGTCAATATGTTCCTCGATAAATTGTCAAACTGTCGTTTCTATTCGAAAAAACATGTTTCTTCTTAAAAGTTACGTGAAGTGAAATTTAAAAAAGTGTTATTAGGTAAATATTAGTTACTAATCATGGAGAGTGACAAAGGAGAAAGCCTCAATTGCACCCCGGAAGATGTTATCGAGTCAGCAACTGGGTACTATTACAAAATAAAAATTAATAAATTTGTCGAACTTATTTGAATCTGCGGACGTAGAAAAATTTTTGTATGAAACTCGTAAATAAAGCACCTTCTTTCACTTGTAGGAAATGCCGCACTCGCCTTCGGCTCGTTCGGTCAAACTTTCCTACGCGTGAAAAAAAGATGTACTTTATTCACTTGTTACATAAATAACTATTTCGCTAATTGCTATTCAGGTTCATGTTTATGTTAAAATAGTGTGGTATAAAACATTCTGAGTTGAGATTTCATACTACAACATGACGTTTTATAACAGCAACCATATTTTTGCAAATATCACTTCCATACCCTCACAGATTGTAGATTATTATTATTATTACCAAATAAGAAAAGGATAAAAGTTATAAAGGTATAAAAGTTGTTAGAATTTTACGTAGATACTTAAACCATCGAAATTACTTTAAATATTACTTGCAGTAATTTTACTTCCAGTATATTTGAAGTACTAGTGTACTTAAAGTATTAGCTCTTTACTTGAAGGATTTGTTTTTTACTTGAAGTGAAATACTTAAAGAAAATCAAGTAAATTTCAATTTTACTTAATACTTGGAGTATATATTTGGAAAATTGTACTTGTACTTCAAGTATATTTATAAAATATGTTTTCTTGATACTTGTACTTCAAGTACTTTCGTAGTGTACTTCTGACAGCTCTGCTTAGCTGTTTGAGATTGAAGCAATATTTCTCCATAGTTAGAGTGTAGCCAAAAGAATAACTAAATCTGAAATCATGTTCTATTGTACTGTATCCATTTTGTAGCCGTCTGGATAAATAAAGTAAGTATTTGTCTATTCAGTTTGAGATTTTTCTCTCCTTTTAAGTAATCATACTCATTAATCACTTCAAAATGTTAGTTAAGATTCTTTTCGGATTGCATGATGTTCGATTGTTTAGTTAAGAACTTTTAATGAACTTGCTCCCAGTACCTATCCTCAATTATTCACAAATACTTATTCTAATGCTGAAGGCTGATTTTTCTCTATATCATACTTAAATGTCAGTTTAAATACGAGTTTCTTATATATTTATTTGAAATTTCAAATTGTAAAAATTTTGAGTAGGATTCGTTCTCTTCGAAAATTTTCAGTTAAAAAATACTAAATTAGGTACTAATAGCATAGATTTGTCGTAAGTTCCAACACACCATATCTACACACCTACAATAATTGTAAGCAGTTGTATTATGGAACAGGTATGTCAAAATAAGTAGTTTCTGCATTTTATTAAAAAATAATGGTTCTTCCCAAAAATAGTAAACATTGAAGACTTTACAAATGGCCGTATATAATTTAGACAACGTCTCTACAAATTAATTTAATAGGCACTTACTATTTGGCGGAATCGTTGAGCTGATACTCGTTGGAACGACCAAAACATTCTTGAACTCCTGAATCAGTCCATAATCGTTTCATCGCGGATAAAAGTTCCTCTGAGAATGGTTCTGTGTCTTCCATCCTTTGGATAACGTCGAACACCATTTTGCCGTCAATCTGAAAAGCAAATTTAACTCTTATAATCATTCTTCAAACGTTTATAAAATATGCGAGTACCGTTTTTATATTTGTTGTTTGTTTGAATGAACCCTATATATTTTCTGCTCACTAGAGTCAGTACAATGGGTGCTATGGTACTTGAAGTACGACATTTTTGCCATTTTTGGAGAAATTTTGTTAGCATGATACAGCCTCCGGAGTGTATACAAAATACAAGTGACCAATTTTATGATTGGATATTGTTCAGGGCATATCACAGATCAACCTTATTGATTTTCATCTCACTAGAGTCAGTACAACGGGTGCTATGGTACTTGAAGTATCACATTTTTGTAATTTTTGGATAAATTTCAGTTTGTTAGCACGATACAATCTCCCGCGTGCTTACAAGTGACCAATTTTATGATTGGATGATATTCAGGGCGTCTTATAGATGCGCCTTATTGATTTTCAGCTCACTAGAGCCAGTACAACAGGTGCTATGGTACTTGAAGTACCACATTTTTGAAGACATTTCGATACAGTCTCCGAAGTGTATACAAGTGATCAATTTTATTATTGGATATTGTTCAGAGCGTCTTACAAATGCACTCTATTGATTTTCAGCTCACCATAGCCAGTACAACGGATCCTATTAATCCTAATATACTGCATTTTTGGTAATTTTTGGAGAAATTTCGCTTTTTAAGCATAATACAGCCCCTAGAGTGTATACAAGTGACACATTTATGATTGAATATTGCTCAGGGCGTCTCATAGATGAACTCTAATCATTTTCAAACCAACAGTATCAGTACAAGGGGTCCTATAAATCCAGATATACCACATTTTTGTTCATTTTTAGAGAAATTTCGGTATGTTAGCGCGATACAGCTTCCGGAGTGCGGAAAAATTAGTTTTAATCTTTAAAACCGTTTTTATTTTTTTACACAATTTTACGATTTAAAAATTTAGTATATTTTATTGCGAATTCATGACTTTCCTGAAACTATTGCTACTTTGGTATAAATTGCATAATTTTCTTTTTCTAATTTAGAACACATTGAAATTACTTTACTAATCTTATTAGTTAACCATGTATTATTAAAAGATGGACATTTATAATCAAAATTTGTAATTTATAAACTGAATATAAATAAATGTTAACTGTCTGTACTTCAAAGGAATGGGATGTATTTGTTTTTTAAATTGATCAAATACATATATATGATGTTCAGTGATTAAAATCTTCACTATAAAAGAACAAGTTATTAAAAACTTGCATATAGATTTACGTTTTATATCACCAGCCAATACTTTAATTTATACCTACTTATAAATACATTCCAGTTACGTTTGCAGTTCAATGGCATGTTTTTAAAATAGTCCACATCGAGTTTTGAGATTAGTTAAAAGTTTTATTAAACAAAATATTGGATAGTTATTAATAATAGTAGTAATAATTTATTCTGTAACAGATAACAGTGATAAAAGTTTTGAAAAGCTCATGATTATAATAGTATATTAAGTACCAAGTGTCAAAAAGGTCACTTTAGTCACTAGTTCCTTGTGAAACAAATAGCTAAAGACGTTTTTAACACGAGGTGCTTATTAAACTTTTACTTCGCCCGCGGGAAGGAAAACATTATATTTGAATTATATTCATTACATGACAGACGATGGCTGACAGCTGACTGACAAATCAAATGACGCAGAATAACAAAATTATCACGGAACATGAAATTAAACATACAAAAGATACACTTGATTTGACGTTTAAAAAACAAAAGATAAACGAGATGTGTCTTTTCGCATTTTAAACACTAGTGTTTAAAGAGTCGTTTTGTGCATGTCAAACCCGTGTTCAACGTGCGGTTTAAATAACGGAAGTAGAAAAACATAAAAATATTATACTAACCTCCCTCTCGTTGTTTCCATAACTTATTCCGAGATTCGGCATTGATCGTAAAATAGCTACCAAAGACTGTATTGTATTGCTGTAGACCACCGGTCGATACTGTTTGTGGTCCTCTGGAGTAAAGCCACTTTCGTGAATTATTCTGTAAATAAGAAAGAACATTATGTTAATACCGATTTTAATAAGTTCATTAACAATAAAGTTCAGGATTCAGGATATATATTGAAAGTCGAAATGGAGGAATTAAGCAGCGCGCCCATGGAATCAGTCCCGTTCAGTTCGGTATGGAACAGTCCTCTCGGACTGTTTTGCAATACACGGAAACAAATTAGCACCCGCGCACGGCTAACGTCCCTCTCGGCAACGTCCGTCGGTTGGCTTCGGCATCGGTCTTTTTTGGTAGAGAGGGCAAAACATTCCGAAGGTCCGAACAGTTTTATCACGTGTAGAAGGGGATATAGTTGTTTATTTATGTTATTTACTATGTTGTGTGGTAATTAGTTTACATTATGGATGAAGAACTTTTGATTGATACTGTCAGAGAATATTTGCACCTGTATGATCAAGCTAATAAATATTATCACGACGGTGCACGAAAAGAAAATGTTTGGGAAGAAATAGGAACAATTCTTCAACGCACAGGTAGTATATTTTAAATTAATAAAATAAACATACAGTGTAAATATGTTACAAATTTTATGCACCGAAAGTTTTGCTTTGATGCATAGCATGGTATGTTTCTTCTTCCTTGATAAACCTTTTCATGTTGCCAAGGTACAGAACCTTGAGGAGAAATAAAAAAATCTTTAAATGTTTCTCGAATTGCATGTGCTTCTCTTTGAAAATTGCCACCCTGTCTTGCCATAGATGCTATGCCTATTGGTATTTCTTCATGCGCAAGTTCTCCCGGCTGCAATTCACATTTATCATTTCGAAGGAAATTGTGTAATATGGTAGTAGCCTGTATAATTAAATTGAGATGCTCTGGTGTAATATTAAATTTTTTAAAATATATGCGAAATTTTTTTGATAAAATTCCAAACCCATTTTCAATTACTCGTCTTGCCCTGCTATGTCGATAATTGAAGATTTTTTTAGCTTCATCATTAACGCTTTGTCTGCCCGGATACGGTCTCATCAAATTCGGCAGCAAAGGAAATGCCTCGTCTCCCACTATTACATGGGGCAACACTTTGTTTGTCCCCGGTAGAGCTTTATTTGGCGGTATTCCCAGTTTTCCACAAAGTAAATCTTTGCCTAATTCTGACGAATGAAAGATACCACCGTCACTATTTCGTCCATATGCTCCTATATCGACAGTTATAAATCTATAATCAGCGTCTATTAGGGCAAGAAGGACGATACTATATTGTTTTTGTAATTATGGAAAAGAGGCCCTGAATTAGGTGGCCTTTCAAATACCACATGCTTGCTGTCCAGGGCACCCAAACAATTTGGATAATTCCATTTTTAAGAAAATCCATCTTCTATTTTCTGCCACTGTTCTGTTGTAGGAGCTGGCATTACGATAGGTTCTAGTGTTTTCCATATTTTTGAACATGTGTCGTAAATAATGTTTCGGAGTTTCTCCCAATCGATAGCTAAATGCGATTGTAGCAAATGAATCTCCGTAACCCAAAAACCTACAAGTTAAAAATATTATACGAGTATAAGTAGTTAATTCCCCTTGAAAAATTTAAAAATTCATTTAATTTAATCAATTCATTTTAAAGAATGCAAAATCCAATTTACTAATAACGATACATATTTTTCAGAAAATGGACATCTATACGGGATAATTTCCGAAAAGCTATTAGGAAACGGAAGACCAAAAGTGGTCAACCCGCTACAAAGTATAAACCATGGAAGTTCGAAAAACAGATGTCTTTTTTACTTCCGTATATTAGTGAGCGAGAACAGTCTTCAAATTTGCTACCAACTAATAATGGATCTGAGGAAGATGAAGATGGTAGCAAAATTCCAAATTCCCAAATTAGTGATTCTCAACCGAATTCCCCACAATCTCTTCCAAATACCATGCCCATATCTTCACATTCTTCATTGGGTTCATCTACATCCTTTAAAGTTCGTCGACCGGCACCCATGTCAACGGTAGTACAACATTATTTTGAAAAAAAACTAGCATCAAGAAAAGTGAAAGAAGAAAATGATCACCTTACAAAATTTTTTAAGACTATGGAAGAGACCGTACGCACCTTTGAAACACCTTTACAAATTGAAATTAAAGCAAAAATTTCATCTTTAGTAACAGAGTATGAACTACAAAATTTACGCGCACGTCACTCCAACACATATCAATCATTAGAGTCAGTTCAGCATACAACTGTGCAACAAAACCCACCTCCACAGGTGGAAAAATCAACATCATCATTAGCAAATTCCTATCTTTCTGATCCAGAACTAACGGGAGACTATGAATAGTCATGGATGCCACATCTTGAAAACTTATAAAATATTTTTTTTATCTAAGAATTAAAAGTTTATTTAGATAAGGAGAATTCTTAAATCATTTGTAACGTACCTATTTTTAGCTAAAAAAAATTGTTTGTCGCTATCATGTTGACTTTTTCGTAATTAAAATGTGTTAATTATGATATCTAATTTTTTTAAATGCAAATATTTACGGTTGGCGATAAAACGTTGTATGCACCACGTCAGTAAAGTGCCTTTATCGAACTCGCCTATACTCGGCTCTCTCGCGTCGCTCGCTCGACTAGTAATCTCAGACTCGTTCGATAAAGAACCCCTTTACTGACTTGGTACATAAATAACTATTTACTTACTTTAGTGTAACTGCTAAACGCTCTTCAGGTAAAATTGGTCTTTGAAAATTTATATTCTGCTGTTTTAAAGGCAATAATTTAACCAACTCAAAAAACTTTTCCAGTGACATTCTAAAATATTGAAAAAATTTCTGGTCATCTCTTAATAAATCAGGAAACAGATGTCGAAACTCTCCAAATGTATCTCGTTTCAGATTAATTTCATGGATCCAAAACCTCCTGTTTCGTCTCTCTAGTTCAAGGTACGCCAGCGCGATCATATTGTCTTCGTCGGACGATGAAGAGGTCATATCTTTTAACTCAAATAGGATATACAATGTAAATATATCTTTTACACAACTAAAATAAATTTACTACTAGTCGGCACAAAGATTCTTTGCGGACTGAAGCACGCCGATCTGTGAGCGGACGCTGGACTTTGCCAGTCTGAGCGGTGCCGCGCCGATCCTTTCCGATCCGATTTCATGAGCGCCCTGCTTAACTGTATTTAAATTTAATTGCACACCTATAAATTCTTCATTTACCAGGAATTGTTGTTACATAATTTGTTTTTGATACTGTAAATATTATATTCCTAATTTGAGTTATAATTATTAATAATCTGGTTGAATCTCATTGAATTTGAAAAAAATCATGTTTACACCATATTCCACACGATAAATATTATATAATCGACCTTTCCACCTGTTTGGAATGCTCAAACAGTGACTTGGTATTATTTCTGAAATCATTTGAATAAATTTTAAGAATTTGAAAACCCCAATGCAGTGACGTACAGAGGGGGGGGGGGGTTAGCTCCGGGCGCCACCATTAAGAGGGCGGAAAAATTGCCCCTTTTTGTACTCTTCATAACGAGACTTTTTCTCAGCACAATACCTACCTCAGAGCTCGTTTAGATGTCAGATTGCCCCGTAGCTCGCCAGTCGACTAGCTTCGACTCGAATAAGGTGTGCATTCTTCAATATTTATGTCGGATTCAAAAATAGGGCGCCCGAGAAGTTTAGACAAGCACCCAAGACTTCTTTAAACTAAGCCCCAACTCCTCAGAGGGTTAATACATTTTTCCACAATTAAAGGTTTTTGTCAGGTAAGATTTTAAAATTAAAACAGCAAATATCCCCTGTCTCTGATTTATTACTGGACCTAGTGTCTCTTTTCCAAGTTAACAAGAAATTACAAGTGACAATTTATATTAAACAAAAACCTGGACACAGCTGAAGGCTGAAGTGCCAGTAGTATACAAATAACTATGAGCTGAAGGCTTGAGGATCTCACAATTCAGTTCACGATAGAATCCTTATTCAAACATTCAAAGGAAACAGACAGTTACAGGTTCGTGTACAAATGTTCAAAAAAATCTACAATAATGAGACAAATAGTCTATCATCAAGCGAACCAAAGGTCATACAATTGCAAATTCATATATTAATATCTGATATATAGACCGAACGAGGATTATCGCAAAAAAATATTGGTATACCAAAAAAATGTATAAAATACAAGAACTATAAAATATATGTAAGGCGTATAGCCAAGGTACGCACCGTTGGTAAACCAGTACCTTATAAATTTATTGAGTTTATCTATTTATCCAAAGATACACCCCAACAAACGTATATAAAAAGTGAAGAAATGAATAAAATTATTGAAATAATTAGCAAAATGTATATAAAAAATGAACAGTTAATTAATTTAAAAAATATTAATGGATAAAACATTTTTGGGCAGTATGTCCAGTATTTTCAAGAGATGTTAAAAAAAGATGTGTGGCACTCTGAGACTGCCGCGATAAAGCTATTGCATAGAGTTTTACACTTTGACGTTCACAATTTCTTCTTCTTTTTAGCTCTTTTTTCAGCATTAGAAGTTTCACTTTCACAGTCCTCGTATCAGTATAAAATAATCAAAACTTATTGGACAGTCCTCGTATAATCATACAAGTATCAAAATTTATTGGACAGTCCTGGTATCGGCATAAAATAATCAAAACTTATTGGGCAGTCCTTGTATAAGTATAAAAAATCAAAATTTATTGGACAGTCCTCGTATCAGCATAAAATAATCAAAACTTATTGAACAGTCCTCGTATAATCATAAAAGTATCAACATTTATTGGGCAGTCCTCGTATAAGCATGAAATAATCGAAATTTATTGGACACTCCTCGTATAAGTATAAAATAATCAAAATGTATTGGACAGTTCTCGTTCAATCATATCAGTATTAAAATTTATTGAGCAGTCCTCGTATAAGTATAAATCAATCAAAACGTATTCGAAAATCCTCGTATAAGCATAAAATAATCAAAACTTATTGGACAGTCCTCGTATAGTCATAAAAGTATCAAAATTTATTGGGCAGTCCTCGTATAAGTATAAAAGAATTAAAATTTATTGACAGTCCTCGTATCATCAAAAAAATGATCAAAAATTATTGGACAGTCCTCGTACAAGTATATAGGTATTAAAACTTATTGAACAGTCCTCGTATCAGCATAAAATAATCATAAAAGTATTAAAATTTATTGGGCAGTCCTCGTATAAGTATAATAGAATCAAAATTTATTGGACAGTCTTCGTATCATCATAAAATAATCAAGACTTATTGGACATTCTTAGTATAGTCATAAAAAAATCAACATTTATTGGGCAGTCCTCGTATAAGTATAACACAATTAAAATGTATTGGACAGTCCTCGTATAAGTATAAAACAATCAAAATGTATTGGACAGTCCTCGTATCATCATAAAATAATCAAAATTTATTGAACAGTCCTTGTATAGTCATAAAAGTATCAACATTTATTGGGCAGTACTCGTATAAGTATAAAAAAATTATTGGACAGTCCTCGTACAAGTATATAGGTATTCAAACTTATTGGTCAGTCCTCGTATCAGCATAAAATAATCATAAAAGTATTAAAATTTATTGGGCAGTCCTTGTATAAGTATAAAAGAATCAAAATTTATTGAACACGCACTGGCTTTACAAAGGCAAGATATGTTGAACTGATAATAATCATACAAATTACTCTGATATACTGAATTGAATTTGAGACAACTCTTATTCGATGTTGTCTCGAGAGAATCTAAAAATCAACTCTATTTTAAATAAATTTGAGACAACTCTTATTTGATGTTGTCTCTTGGGAATCTCAAAATCAACTAACTAACTGTTTCAATAAATAATTCTCCTCTCCTTTGGTTACCAAAAATTCTTTTTTTTTAAAAAAATACAAATTTACGTTTTCATATACAAAGAGAGATTTTCATTGTTTTAGTATAAATGCCATTTTGCTAACAGAGACATCTGTATTCTTGTTTTCAAATCGTTTTTAAATTCTATCTATCATTAAGTCCATTCTGCATTAATGTCATAAGAAATTGAAATGTCAAATTTTATTGGTATATTGAACCTTTCAAATTATTGATAATACACTGTGTATCACTAGTATTACAACCAAATAAGCACATTTTCTTTATTTCAATTTTTTCTTTAGAATTTAGATAGAGGATATGTATTAATATATATATATATATATATATATATATATATATATATATATATTTCAAAACAAAATGAAGATTACGTTTGCCTGAAGAAACTTCTCTTAAAATTAGATTAATTCATATAGGGAATGAGGGGTCCAACTTATTTACTTTTTGAAATACAGGGTGTTTAAGTTGAAAAAAATAAAAATATTTTGAAGGCACAAATGTGATCTTTGTTGTTGTCCCGAAAAGTCGGGATCTTCCAATTGTAGACACAAATGTGCGTTTGGTTCCCCTGTTGAAATCCGTTGTTTTGTGTTTTCCCACTTTTCGATCAACAGCTTTGCTCCCAAGTGCCAATGAGCCAGAAACATCCATGTCTGCGGTTACCACTCTGTTTCAGTAGCCCTTTTTCTTTTGTGTGAATTACCCATGAATCTCTTTGTTGTTGTTGTTGACATATCACGCGATATTCGTACATCTTGTTTGTTGTATGGGTCGGAAGGTTTATGCTCCACAAATTTACCAAAAAAAAAATTGTATTTTTTTGTTTTTGATTTGATTCAAAACTTTTACTTGAAATAAGTCTGTCCAATTAGTCTCGTGCCATAGGGATTTTTTTTATTTATAAGTCATAGGAAATCATTATTGGACATATAATTTCATATTAGTCAATTAATTAATGAATTATGTAAAATCATTTTGTCTCAAGGTTCATCCAAAATATAATGCAAATCACAGTAAACATCGTTTAATTCCATTATTAACATATTATAACTTATTTTAACTTGTGAAATAATCTGATTTGCCAAAACTAACACTACTTTGCTCAGTATCGCCCTCTACTAATCTTTCACTTTCAGTTAACTTCTGTCCAACGTTAAGCTTGATGCACAATATACAGTGTGACCTAAAAATAGCCGAACTTTTAAGTTGAAGATTAAAATAGGCAAGGAATTGTGTTTCAAATCTAATACTTAATGAAAACTTGAAACTATCAATCAATTTATTCATAGATTTTTAAAACCCGCTTTTTTGAAATATTCTTTAGCATCTGAGTCACGGCTGCTTCTATGTCATCGTAAAAACGCTTTTCATTGTAGTTTTCAGTTTTGGTGGTCTCAATGATCCATGACACAAATTAATGTTTTCAATAAAATTCGTTGACTTTTTTGATCTTGTGAGTTGATGTATCATCATGCAATATATATACAGCTGTTTTTTTTTCGAGATAATCGAGACTAACACAAACAACCATAAATAGTATTTTTCATTAACAGGTTCACTTTCTGGATCAAATTCCTTGTGAACAATACACATGGCATTTTATGATCGAATGATTATGATTATGATCTGAATTTTTTTCAGTTGATGAAATTATGTATTTGCAATGCTCTAAACGATCTCCATTCTACTGGAATAAAACGTGTACAGAGCTTTCTTTTACACATATCTTCAGTTAATATTGTGCAGATTTTACAGTGAGAAGTATTTAATTATTTTGCCAGCATTCTTACAGATTTGCATTGATAGCGATTATATCACGTACTTTTTTCACTACCTCTGCACAATTTGATGCTAGGTGTCGTCCAGGTCTAATTTTTAAATTATTTTTGTGAATTTTAGCAAAATCAACTTAGCGAGTTTAAAACAAAATTTAATTTTTGCTCTTTGTACATACATTACGTTTTTACGACATAACTACAAAATTTACTGTTATTATAGGGTAAATGCGTATAAGAGTGCGCACTTAGTACAATATTGACTGTGAAATTAGTATTTTTTCCAGAAAAAAAGTTTTTCACATGCGTACGTATGTATTGACAATTGATGAAAGTAATTATGCTTGAATAATGGAAAAATTCTAATAATAAGAGACAAAATTCATATTTTTCGGTGCCAGTACAATTGCGCACTCTTAAACACAGATGTGCACAAGAGTACGCGTATTAATGCACAAGAGTGCGCAACGACTTATGTATTGTAATTCTAGAAATAGCGGTAAAAAATGATGAAATATAATCAAGACAGAATTTTTAAAAGCTACATTTATCCTTTAATTAACAAAATAAAATATTAGTCTTAAAAATATCAAAATAAACATATGTTATTCTATTATTTAACAAATAACTTTAATTTGAACTTGAAAAATTAAACGCGTACCTAATCATTAGGTAGGCATGTTAATTTTTGCTCCATTTGATTCACACAGTGAGCATGTAAATGTGCCAATCACGTATGTAGTACACGACTCGTGCCACCAGTTATTGCACTCAGAACACATTATCCAGTCCTCAATTGGGGATCTTTATAATTCTCGCCGCAACCTGGACAGTTCATATTTTTGTCACACTTCGCTTCTTTTTCTTTCCTTTTCTTTACTTGTTTTCCTGGCATTTTCAGCTTCCTTGCTGCTGCTTTTATTTTCTTAGATTCCTTATTTCTCTGCTTCACCTGAACATTTTCTTCTAACTCGTTTGCAAATGGTGTGCTTGAAAGGATCTCAGACCGCTGAGACTTGATTTTACGCCGCAATGGTTGTTCTTTTATAATTGGCAGTGGTAAAATTTCGCCTATATAAACGAATTGATTAGAACAACTTTGTGTCTCTGTAAGTTCTTAGAAACTATTCGGTACGAGTACACCGTCTTCGCATTCAATATCCAAGTTCATAAATCTAATGTTTTGCAATTGCGTTTGAGAAGAGGATGCTTGCTGCGGTGATTTTTGAGGCCATGGTAATCCAGGCGGTGATTTTTGAGGCCATGGTAATCCAGGCGATGGTGTTTGAGCCAGTGACGTTTAAGGCGGTGGCGTTTGAAGTAGTGGTGTTTGAGACGGTGGTGTTTGATGCGATGAATATGTTTGTTCTAATATATCATTTTCTACATGCTGTGATCCATCCGGGATTACAAGGAAGTTTGCTGGTCTTTCAGTGTCGCTAATGGGTACATCAGATACTAGCGAAGGAACAAAGTCAGTTTCGTCAAATTGTTCAGGATTGTAATTTGAGCCTTTTCAATATTTGCAACACTAGCGTAGGCAGCATTAAACAATCCCGAGATCTGCATTTGCGTAATTACTTTTCCAGGATTGCTTATCATCCAGTTGTCGCATTCTCTACTGAATGCCCTTTTCAATGGACCAAAGAAGCCGATGTCCAGTGGTTGCAACTTGTGGCTCGCATGTAGTGGTAAAGTCAATAGGTCAATATTATTACCCTTGCAGTATTTGATGACGTCTAAATCTCGATGCGAGCTATGATTATCCATAATCAAAAGCACTGAGTGGTCAGGACTTGGCTTACTATAACTCTTAAAATGGATTATCCATTGGTGAAATAGATCAGTATTTATAAATCCAGATTCGGAAACCATTTTAAGTGTTCCAGGGGGTGCTTGCATAAAAAGTTCCTCCTTCATCCGCTTCCTTGGGAATATTAACGCGGGTGGAATATACATTCCGGAGGCGCTCATACAGCACACGGCAGTAATAAGTTGTCCACGTTCGGCACTTGCTACTTTACCCACGACTTTTTTACCTTTGGTGGCAAAAACCTTTGGTAATTTGTTAGGTACTGTTGAGAGACCTGTTTCAACCATAATGAAAATTGAATCTGGAGAATAATACTTTTTTTCGTACAAACTTCTCAAATTTTAGAAAAACCGTTTCACTTGAGCTTTATTAAAGCCCATAACCCTACCCATCGAACATTTTTCTGGTTGCCGTAGGCTGATATTATGTCGTTTACAAAAACCACTGACCCAGGATTCTCCAGCAATTTGTTTATCCTTGTTAAAACAGTGTTGGATGCTGTTCGATTCCGCAAATTTGTACGCTGCCATTTGCAAATTCTTTTTTGTGAGCCCATAAAAACGGTCGTCTAGATCGCGCAACTGCTTCGCTAATTCAATTTCCATTTCGGCGGGGAATACGT
This sequence comes from Galeruca laticollis, assembly GCA_963921935.1. NCBI lineage: Eukaryota > Metazoa > Arthropoda > Insecta > Coleoptera > Chrysomelidae > Galeruca > Galeruca laticollis. Next base: position 77,173,018 of record OY998175.1, read on the forward strand.
TGGAAAATCGTCCTAACGATACAGGAATATTCCCACATTTAAGGCGTTTTCTAAGAGTAGATTCATCAATTCCCATCTCGGCAGCTACCCGTCTTTTACTAACACCTTCAGTAATTCTACGTTTTGCTTCGGTGAGATTTTCTACCGTAAAGACCAACCTCCTGTTAGGTTTTCTTTTATATCTACTCATTCTGAAAAAGAACGCAGTTATTAGAACTGCAATTTCTATCTTAGTTTCTAATTATCTATCGTTTGACACCAATTTCTGATTATACCAGAAGTAGCCCTAAGCCGGAAATCTATCGCTTCCTGTTTACCTGGAACTTGGGGTCAGACTATAGATAATTAAGAATTAATTCCGGAAAGTTCAATTCGTTTTACTCTAAGTTCAGCTGTTTGGATTCTCTTTTTGAAAATGGTCTCTGATTTGTCAATATTTGTCGGAAGCAGTTAAATTTGAAAATATTTCATGCAAAATTCAAAAAGGAAATAATAGTGTGTTCCATTTGAAAAACAAAATTGGCATTCAGTTTGCTTGTTTAAGACACTATGTATACATTAAAAAAAAGTGTGTGTAGCAACAGATGATTTTAAACAACGTTTATTCGGAATATTTGTTTCTAATTTAAAAAATAATAGAGATATTTTTATTTAAAGGGTTATCTGAATTACCTTGTACAATGCTTGAAAAGCTTTGCACAAGAGTACGCACTGCGCACTCTTGTGCAAAACTAAATGCGCACTCTTGTGCATTGTTACGTTCAAGATTATTTTCAATTATTCTGTTTTTATAGGCACTATTTTGAGGAAATTTCAATGTTGTCAACATTTTATAGACTCTAAAGCATGCGAAAACACCTTAGGAGATATAATTATGGTCGTGCATACCTGAACTCTTATGCAGTGCGCACTCTTATACGAATTTACCCTACCCGCGTAATTTTATTACCTGTAAATCGATTGGTATTGGTAAGCATGAGCTTTGTTGCGTTCGAAAGAAAAAAAATTACCTTTCTAATGCTGCATACGTTTAATAGATACCAGAAAAATAGACGTACCAGTGTTTTCAAATTTACATAAATCAGACCTACCAACACATTCTTTGTTTTCGATTGATTTTTCGTTGTTTTTGCATTTTCAAATTTGTTTTTCAACATCTTGAATACATATATAGTTTTCTATTTTATGTAATTTTTTTTATATGCTATTTTAGATTATAGTTGATAAATGACTATCCAAATAAATGACTGGCATTTATCAAGAGCGATTCGAGATAATAATCTAAATTTTTATAGAAACGCTGTAGTGTAGCTATAAGAGTTCTGACTCACTACTTCGAAAAAGGTCCGCTAGGCGACGGTGGCGCTGCGGTGGCGCTGCGTTGGCGCTGTCGGCGGTGTCGTCCATTTTTTATCCAGTCGGTCATTTTTTAGTCGGCCATTTTTTATTTAGTAGATTTCGCTAGATGGCGCATTTTGCAGATTTCTTTTTCAGATGTGTGTCGTCCATTTTTTATCCGGTTTGTGCATGACGTAAAAAATTTTGCCCCGAGTGAGATTCGAGCCCACGACCTCATCGTTCCCAGCCTACACCGTTACATCTCTGCCATAAGGGTTCCAATATATTTTAGTTTTGAAATTTACCTGTATAAGATATTATCAGAGAGTCTGATTTCACCATACGATGTAATTTTTTCAATTTTTTCTTCAATACTCCTTTGTACCAATATCGTTTTAGTCACTAGAACATGTGAATCAAAAACAATAGAATGCGTCAAGCAGTTCACTATATTAAGAATCCTTCATAAGTAGGTAATCATAGAAAAATCGCTTATTATTTTTAGTGACAATCTCAAGGATTTTGATTGGGACTTCTAAATTTCAGAATGAAAAGTGATGGCTTCAATCAACATACGAGTGTAAAAGTGCATTTTTATCGCAATAATATACAAAGCATCCTTGCGCATTTTCTTTATATACCGGTGTAGTCATAAAAGATGTGATTTTACACAGAGTATAGTCATAAAGATACTGCATTTTTTATACAGGGTGTGATCATAAAAGATGCCATTTGTCCACTACACACGCACTAAAAGCTGTACACCGAGGTGTCTCATATATTATCGGATTTCAACACGATCTTAACGTATGAACTTTTTCATTATCATGTATAATATTAGCATCCATATTTGTTTTAATAATTAAAATTCTATTGAAAATTGTTGAACGTAAATTTAAATCGTTATGTATATCGATTGATGAGTAGGGGGCAGTTTTAATAAAAAATCCATGAATCCTTGGGATGCTCGCGCTACTGGCAACAGCAGAACATTCTAGTTTAAATTCTTGACAATTTCGGTGAGAGGACTTGTTCGGGTAGGGAACGCATTAAAAGATTTCAATGACAATATTCTGTATAGTGGTTGATTTGAGAAGCTGACAAGACGTTGAGCTTAGATCATAAAGATTATTAATGTTTCTATATTAAATAGTCCGCTGTATGATACATAAATTAGGTTCATTACAGTATACGAATATTTTTTCAATACAGTGTGTTAAAAGATATTTGCATCCCTATTATTATTCTGCGGGGAATATCTACGTAAAATATACGAGGCATGTTATGATTAAAATTGATATATACATGGGGTGCTTGTAATTATTAAGACTGTAGAAATATGTAGATATAAAAGTTAATGACACACACAGTTTAGTAGTATTTTGAGCGGGATGTCTACGTAAATTATAACAAATATATGTCTGAATATGATACTGAGAAACCATCAACGTACATACAGATACCACATTTTTTATACAGAGTGTGGTCATAAAACATACCATTTTTCTTTATATACAGGTGTAGTCAAATAGATGTGATGTTCATATATACAGAGTGTAGTCATAAAAAGATGCGATTTTATACAGGGTGTAGTCATAAAGATACCGTATTTTTTATATATACAGGTCGTAGTCATAAAAATACCGAATTTTTTCATAAAAGATGCCACAGGGTATATAAAGATTAGGACGTTACAATGCATCTCTGCTATTATTGCTCAAATTTTCATCGAACAAACCGCATTGGTAGATTATTTCCACATACAGGATGTCACTAGAACGACAACGACAATGACAGCAAATCCACTTTATTCGACAACAGAGGACACTCAAAGCGTTTGCATGCTTGAGATTTGTTGCTCGTACGACTACACTATAGTAAAATGTGATGTGACTCATTATATTATTAAACGGATAACACACATCAGAAGTCTATCAGATAGATAGCAGAGGGTTAACAGAATGGATAACAAACACACCTCAGACTCACATCAGTTTGACTGCGCTGGTACTAACAAATTTACTGCAACACTCGGTTTATATGAATTATTTTCCAAGAAAACAACAAAATGAAGCAATGATTTCACAACTTTGTCATGCACTGGATGTCATTTTTATTATAGTTGCGGTGAAACAAGAGCCAACTTTACAACTCAAGCAGAGGGACAGCAGACACACATCACAGAGGCACCAGACATGCACCACCGTTATACGTTTGACATTTTTGGTATCAAACAGTACTCTTTGAAACAAAATATCAGGAATCTTGTATTTCCGAATTTCATTATGAATCACCCAAAATATTTAGAGGGGCGTATGATACTGATGGCGATATTGGTAACCAACAAAAGAGCTACATATTTACAGATACTGGCATTAACGGATATCCATCGTGATAGAAGAGGACATATAAGACATCAGGCTTGCACCCAACTAAATTAATATTATTAAGCTGTTCTTCAAAAAAAGAATGCTACGCTAATAGAAAAATCTTGAAGCAATGATTTCACAACTTTGTCATACACTGAATGTCATTTTTATCATAGATGTGGTGAAAGAAGAACCAACTTTACAACTCAAGCAGAGGGACAGCAGACACACATCACAGGGTTAGCACACATACACCACAGAGGCACCAGACATGCATCACCGTTATACGTTTGACATTTTTGGTATCAAACAGTACTCTTTGAAACAAAATATCAGGAATCTTGTATTTCCGAATTTCATTATGAATCACCCAAAATATTTAGAGGGGCGTATGATACTGATGGCGATATTGGTAACCAACAAAAGAGCAACATATTTACAGATACTGGCATTAACGGATATCCATAGTGATAGAAGAGGACATCTAAGACATCAGGCTTGCACTCAACTAAATTAATATAATTAGGCTGTTCTTCAAAAAGAATGCTACGCTAATAGAAAAATCTTGAAGCATTGATTTCACAACTTTGTCATACACTGAATGTCATTTTTATCATAGATGTGGTGAAAGAAGAACCAACTTTACAACTCAAGCAGAGGGACAGCAGACACACATCACAGGGTTAGCACACATACACCACAGAGGCACCAGACATGCATCACCGTTATACGTTTGACATTTTTGGTATCAAACAGTACTCTTTGAAACAAAATATCAGGAATCTTGTATTTCCGAATTTCATTATGAATCACCCCAAATATTTAGAGGGACGTATGATACTGATGGCGATATTGATAATTTTCATAGACATTATAGCTATTTTATAATTTAATCACGTTATTTGTATATTCATTTAATATAGTTATATGATTTTCTGTATTTGTGAAATTCTTAAAATTAAACTGTTATATGTTACCCAAGTCCCAGTAAGACTACGCTCTTCAGGCACGGATTATTATACCGAAATGTGACAACACTTTCTACAACATGATTATAAAACTAACAATTTTAGTAATGGAACTCACAAAATGTTATTCAAATATTGTGATTTGTCTGTATAGGAGAGATAATTAACGGTCGACGGACAGGTAAGATTTTATATGAAAAAATAACAATGACATTCTCGGAGGGTCAAAAAGATTTCACCCGCTGTGTGTTACATAAAATGTAAGGAATGTATATGCAATCATAGAATTTGTATCTTCCCATGATGGTCGTTATGGTGCTAAAAATCTCATTTCTAGTCCGCGTTATCACAATAGAACAATTTTCAATGATGATCCGACTCTAAGGAAAATTAAAAAATCTCCATTTTCAATAAACCAATGTATATGAATATGGCAATTCTCGATATTTCCAAAATTGGAAAGTACGACTTTCACTATAATTTTATGCTTCCAACAATGGGAGTAGTCAATTCTGAGCTATTGTACACAGACACTAACAGTTTTGCTCACCAACTTACTTGTAACGATGCATATAAATATTTAATTGACACAAAAATTGACAAATTTGATACAAGAGACTACTACACTAATAATCCATACACTATACCTAGAGTTAATAAAAAGTATTATGCGTAATGAAAGATGAGTCTAATGAACAAATCATCACACATTTCGTTGGTCCAAAATGTACGGTTACAAAGTTCAGTGTGGGAGTAAAGTCGTTAAAGAGTATTAAAAAATGTGTAGTAAAAAATAACTTCTGATGATTATGTCGATTGTATGAAAAATTGGAAACAGATGACAATTACTCAAAATACGATACGTTCCTTTGTCCATAATGTGTATAGTGTTGAGCAAACCAAAATCGCGTTGAGTCCTCACAATGATAAAAGAAAATTACTTCATAATTCTTTAGATACACTTCCGTGGGGAATAGAATAATTTTTAGGAATGACTAAACTAACTTTTATAACTGAAGTTCATTCACCACATAATTTATTATTAAAATATCGTTCATCATTGAAAGAAGCAGATGATGATTATAAATTTTGTGATTGGTTTCACCAGCATCATATTAGAAATCTGATTCTAAGTCAATGCTGATGTCATATCGTTAATGAGATACAGGGCATTGAATTGTTATTTCAACTTTAAGTTTCATAACTCGGCTTGCAGTGCAGGAGGGAGGAGGAAAAGTTTCATATTTTGGCTTTCAGTACTTACAATAATTTTACATGGACGAAATTTTTATAACCAGATGATGACATTTTTATTTACAAGATATGGCCATAAAGATGTTACTTGTTAATGTAGAAAATCAATTTTAATATGTGTGACATCAGAGCAGGTACATTTTCCATTAAATATTTCAAAATGTGTAACTTCACAGTGATAGAACTTTGTAACAAATTGATGAAATCATAAATTCCTTGAACAAAATTCAAACATTTCAAACAAAAATATAAAGCTTTTCATGATAATATGCATCTTAGAAATTTTTTCAAATTTTCGGTAGGACAAAAGCATAAAATTCATTCAAAATAACAACACACTTGAAGCGCATGAGATGTTTGATAAAAGTAGGGAATGGGGAGAAACAACATGTCCTTGATGTTAGTAAAGAACATAAAAAG